>JAEQBH010000147.1:0-600000 GCA_016808115.1 Tetrastigma voinierianum
ACTTGTTGACTAGAGTAGCGTTTAAATCTTGATGCATCATATCATTCATTAATGCATCTTGCGGTGATGTGACTGACTTTAGGGAGGTCGAGGCCTAGAGAAGCCATGTGGATGTTCATCCCTAGATGTAGGTCGAGTCGACCTGATAGGCCTGGATCATGGGATTTAGAGATATCCAGATTCTCGCTCATGGTGGACTCCCGAGGGTGGATCGCATCGAGTTCGGTGTGGGTGCACTAAGACATCGTCGAGCCTGGTGGTGCACGGTATGGTCGTCATCATCTTGAGAGTGTGGGGTTGAGTTTGTCTTTGAGACTACGTCCAATGAAGACTCATAGTTCAAATCAGAAACGAAAAGTAATTAATGTGTGTCATAAAGTAAGAAAGGGGGTCGCATCCCCTCAGTGAAAAAGCCCGGAGTTGGGGTGAAGGAGACCCAGAGATCCGCCGAAAGGTCCTGTGTGGGTGTAAGAGACCTAGGGAGCTAGCCCGAATTTCTATGTGGGTGTAAGAGACCCGGGGAGATATCCTAAATTTCTGTGTGGGTGTAAGAGACCCGGGGAGATATCCCGAATTTCTGTGTGGGTGTAAGAGACCCGTGAAGTTATCTCGAATTTCAGGGTGGGAGACCCTGAGTTGTCCGAAATTTCTGTAGGGTGGTGAGACCCGAGAGATATCCTAATTTCGTGGGTAAGAGACCCGGGGAGATATCCCAATTTCGTGGTGGGTGGTAAGAGACCCTGAGCTATCCCGAATTTTTGTGTCGTTGTAAGATACCCGTGGAGTTATCCAAATTTCTTGTGGGCAAGAGACCCGGAGTCATTCACCAAAGTGTAAGAGACCTCGGGAGTTGTCCAAATTTCGTGTGTGGGTGTAAGAGACCCGTGAAGATATCTGAAATTTCTGTGTGGGTGTAAGAGACCTGTGGAGATATCCAAAATTTCTGTGTGGATGTAAGAGGCTCGTAGTGTAGGCCGAAAAGTTCTGTTGCTCGAGATGAAAGCACACGGTCATGGTTATCACGTAGACTTAGAGTTGAGTGATAGGAGTTAGGAGTGACTCGAGATGAAAACACACGGTCATGGTTATCACGTGGACTTAGAGTTGAGTGATAGGAGTCAGGAGTGACTCGAGATGAAAACACACGGTCATGGTTATCATGTATACTTAGAAATGAGTGATGAGTCGAGTGACTCGAGATTGGATACCCATCGGAAATTGCATTGGGTGTTAGAGAGTCGCTAAGGGCTCGATATACGGATCATTCATGACATGGATTAGGCTGATTCATTCATCAGTTGTCAATGATCAGACCTTAGGTAGGTCACGCTGCAATACCAAGCAAGATTGTGTAGGTTACGTATAACGCCGTCGACGCGTATGTGCGAATGGACTAAATTCTTTAAGGGAGAAGGTGAAACTTAAAAATCTAATTTTTCGAAAAGGGTAAAAGGGTAATTTCGGTCAAACCCAAATTTGTCTAGATCTCTAACGCCGAAATGGACTTCACCGCTGGAATCGTCTCTCAAATCTAGCTACTATGTCGACTTGTCGACCGTAGATAGCCTGACTTACGCTGCGCACCGATGTCGTGACATCAAACAAATTCATAAGAGACATGATGTGACAAACTCACCTACTATATGTACCATGTGACATAAGTGTCGAAGTGATTAGAGAGATATGGATGGCTTAGATTAAGCCATGTGTCAAAATCAAGAAAAGGTGGACAAGATGGGAATTAATGAATGCATTAGAGAATAAGACAAAAGCCAATACTTTTCTTCTCCATTATTTGAAAGCAAAAAAACGTGTGAGAGCAACAAATCAACAAAGGGTGGAAATCGTGATTTCTTGCAGAGAGAGAATGTGCCTCTCTTAGATTTTCTGCTGTTCTGACCGCCTGCTCAACTGAAAGAAGAAAAAGTCGATCTACGCTGAGGGCTACATCAAGGCACCGACGGTAGAGTTTCAACTCAAGAGGTGTATTCTTCTGTTTAGGCATTCTAGTTAAAGAGCCATGTTGTGACGCCCTAAAACCCGAGGGTCCGCTGATTACCCGTCAACCTCGCTGAATACTGCGAATGTCTGCAACCCGACACCACCACTTAAAACTCCAGTAGTCCCTTTGTACGGAAGCTCTACCCAAGGTACAAACCCGTCCTAACGATTACAATGACCACACAGGTCCAAATGCGAGTAAAATAATGGCCACTGGGCCCTCGTATCAATACTACAATATAAATATCCCAACCAAATATATATCATGGTTCAAGAGTTTTATGGATATTTTTAGTACAACATATATTAAAACCTTATGACTTTAATACATGTATACAAAATAACTACCAAAGCCATAACCCGACTTTTCTTCTCAAACGCCGAATGAGTGCCGCTTCCCACAAGCCCTCGCACCAAATGGTATCCTCGATTGTGGTGAGCAAAGCTCAAGAGAGATAATTTCCTACATGGATTACTCCCACCTAAGTGCACATGCATGGAAAACAACCACATTCAAGCACTCATGAACCTACCAATGTCTACGACCAATCCCGGTGTCCCGAGTCTTCACCGACTCCCTCACACATGCCTAAGCCAATATGCGAGTAAAATAATCAGTTTTCAAAACAAAAGCTTTTTGTTCTCGAAAACTCACTACCGAATTTGGTAAAAGTATTGGACTACCCTCTGAGGTGAATGTGTTGGAGAACCTTCCTAAACAATTCATTGGCTCCTCCGACGTGTAATTGTTGGACCATCTCCCAACACAATTCTCCGGAAAATCATCCTTGAAATTCCTTTCACAAACATTTTCATTTTTTGTTTTCATTTCTGCGTCATGCACTAACACCTAATATTCTGTGTCGCCCCAAAGGCATATAATGCATGATGCCAATTCCAACACATTCATGCTCATATATTCACATTCATATATATTAACATAATTCAATCACATAAAGCATGTTATGTAAATTCTCAACCAATTACACCAAAATTAGCTCACATGGGCTAATTAACAAACACTAGCAATTCATTTTGAATCACTCAACACATAAAAATTTACACAAAAATATTCACGTGTCACTATTCACATGAACAGTAAAACCCTTGGGTTACTGTTCACGACCACACAAAATAGGAATTTTCTCCACTCGGTTCAAAGGTTTTGAAACCGAGTTTATGACTAAAACAAGCCTCAGAACGTTCCTAACCATTTACATGGTTCTTAAACAAGGATTAACACAGCAGGAAAAAGATCCCTACCTTCTTGAGTTGTCAAACTCCACCAAATCGTGCCCACGCCGTAGTCCTCGTCAGTAATTCCTCTTCTTGTTCACGAAACCGATCGTCCGACGATCGGAATCCAGAGAAGGCACACCTTCTCACTCTAAAATCACCATCTCCCAGCCACTGCCATTTTTCCCAGCCTCTGCACCTTTTGTTCTTTCAATTTGGAGAAGGTCACTATTCATGTTTTGTCTCATTGATTAACATTTCTTAAAATTCCATGTCCCTTCATCCTGATTTACCCTTGCACTATCTCGACCATCCATTTCCATCCTCTCTACTCATGCAACATGTTTCATGAGTACATGTTATAGGTGACTTTGTCACATCACATGTCGCTTTACTTTACACCCGATACCCAAGTACCGAAGCGTGCAAATTCCGACCGCTCCTCAATTCAACGAATTCAACATGGTAGCTAGATTTCGCGAGACGATTCCAACGGTGAAGTTCGTTTTGTCATCCGAGATCTAGAAAAAATTTGGATTTTGACCGAAATTACGATTTTGCCATTTTTCAGAAAATTGGAATTTTCTCAGGTCTTACATTCTCCCATTCTAAGAATTTCATTCCGGAATTCCACGCGCATACGCATATAACCATGTGCATATGTAACCTCACCAACTCCAGACCGTGGTTTCAAAAGAGACAACCACTATGTCCCACTGGAATCAAAGACTGCCACTCCCGATGGTCAAGCCAACTCATCCATGTCAAGAATGACATCAACAACCAATATGTCTACCACCTAAGGTCCACCATGAGCATCACTAAGATCCCCGACTACGTATCTCGACACATTCCCGACCAACTCACCCTACATCCTAGGGAAGAATTTCTCATCATCTCTCTAAAGGCCTCAACCTCTAAGGTTGCCACCTATCACGCGGCAAACAATGATGAACATGATGCAAAATATAATTGCGTATAAACGTACTCCATGTCCGATCGACCGCATGCTCAGCCGGCACGACCTGGGCCAGACACGCCCTCTAAGTCCTCAACATCCTTACCGCTGCTCGCACCGACCTTCAACCCACACTCGCCCATTCAGGCCGCAGAAGGTGCTTGTATAGCACCGCGACCGAAACCGGTTCCGACCATATTAGGGTGTAGCGGAACGAATCGCACTTCTCTCCCCGCCCTCCATGGCTTAACTCGGGACTGGCCGTCCCAAAACTCGGGATCCCCGCTCTAGGGGCAATCCCGTCTTCATGTGTCCAGGCCAAGAAGGCGGTAGCATACCATCTCGCCCACCCGACCGGCAACTCGGGTCCGTCCCGACCGATGGTCGTGGCTCGAACCTCATGAATTGTAAGCCCCGAAAGCTTCCCGAACCAAGAAGATCGACTCCTTCCTTCGACACTAAGATCAGATCCCGAGCCCCGCATCCTCGATCTCTCTCGATGGTCAAGGCCGTCCCGACTATGGAGTTCATATCCCCGTGCCGGCCCTGTTAATCCTACCTCGAATGGACAAATGCCAAATTCATTCTCGAATCTCCCGACTCGCCGCGTTCGCGCCATCGAGTCATCAAAGAAATGGCTACCAAAGTGAATCTAGCCACATACTCCATCACTATCATCGTTCCCTGCCTCAACTCTAAGAACTCTTGGGCCCTCGCATGACGAGCTGTGTCCAGAAATTACTTACCCATGAACGCTCCCGAACTCGCCTATCACGCTTCTAGTTCCTGTAGGTTCGCCAGCTCCACCATACTGGGGCCTCACCTAACTAAATTGCGCTAGTTCGATTCACGTCGAGGTAACTTCCATAGCCTCTAACACCTTCTCGACCGCATGAACCAATAGTTCACAACCACCTGATCTCCTCCTCCCCCGCGAATGCTCCGAGGATGATGTGCCCTAAACCTCCGGTTAGTTACTCCTGACCTCCCCCGGGCTACCCTCGCTACACTAGCTCGTGCAATAAAGAAGAAACAAGGCACACCAAATTTCAACAAATGCCTCATAGTCAAATCACAGGCTCGACTACACCGTGGATCTAATTTACGCCCTCGCTTCGACTAAATCCATCTACACATGTCAAATGGCAAGTTAAATCCTAACGCAAAGATTCTACATGCAAATACGCTCAGACACTATTCACACACGTAAATAATATTTATGCACAACGTCCATGCATTCATAGGAAATGCAAGACGATAATTCAATATATCAAATCAAAATCAACAAAATTTTATTTGTAAAAATTTCATTTTTAAAAGATTTTATTTATTTATTTTTTGAAAAATCTTAGAACAAAGTGGTCCAAACAAAGGATCAAACAGTGGTGACCGAGTCCAAAATCGGGTCAGGCACAGTGCACACCCAATCCGACCTCGACGCGCATGGTGCGCCTAGGTTGCGCCGCAAGGCTTCAGCCGCGCGAACGCCGCTGCCGGGTCGCGCCCCGACCTTGCAAGCACCGTGGTCGTCGGCAACGCAGCCCAGCGGGCCGACGTGCCCCCAGTCGCACGCCGCTGCATCGCAGCCTTCCACTTGCCGTATCGCAGCCCTGACTGTGTTGTATCGCGACACACGCACCACACCTTCGTCCCGTCACGATACCACTGTGGCCAGACACGCTCACCTAAACGGTCCGCTCGGCTTCATGATACAAATATCGATCGCGGACACAAATCCACTCCAATGACTATTCCACGCTCCCGTCATGACAATTGATCAGATCGTGACCCTCACTCCTGCATTGTCCTTAGCCTCGCCACGACACAACCGATTGGCCAGACACACTCCACCGTACCAAATCGCCCGCTATCACGATACAATCCGATTGTATCGCGACATGCCCGCCTGCCGCACGCCTCGTTGCTATGTCATCACGATATTACCCCATTGTATCGTGACCCAAACCCCCAACTAAACTCCACGCCTGTCGCTTGTCAGAAAGAGCTCGTGTCGATACAAAAATTAAATGCGGACTCGTAGGAAAAGGGGCGCACCATCTCAGCTTCCAAACCGTTTTCTTTTATCTCATGCTACGGAAAACAAACTACCCAAAAAAATATGTTATTATTATTATTATTATTATTATTTCTCATTTTCCAAGAATCAAATAAACTTATTAAAATTTATTTTATTCTATTTTTCTTCCACTTACATTAATCAAACCTTAGAAAAAATCTCTTCACATCATTTTTTTTCTCATTCCCACTACCGAACACCTCCCTAATATATATATAGTATATATATATATATATATATATATATATATATATATATATATATATATATATATATATATATATATATATATATATATATATATATATATATATATATATATAGTATATAGGTATATATATGGTTATATATATATATATATATTTTCATTTTTTCCACAACCTAAATAAATTTAAAATTCTATTTTATCCATTATTAATTTTTTTTTCATTAAATTCTGTGACCAGTTGCCCAAAAAATCTCCCAACACTTGTTCTCACACTGAACTTAGTAACAACATTTTTCCTATGCTATTCACCAAGGCATACTGCAATCACAATTCATAACAATTCATGTTATGCACATCATTCACATCTCAATTCCACAACAATCACACAATCACATAAAACACAAAGGTATGTAGTGTTCTAATCTGGTCCCGTGATTGTCTAGGTAATCACATACCTAACCCTAACATCGAGCCACCAAGTGTGGTGATGTTCTTACCTTCGACCATGACCTAAGCCCAAGTCCCTCCAAGCCTAGGTAATCGTATACCTAAGTTATTGACTAAGCTCTGGGTATTTATAAACCTAGGCTGATGCAATTGTGGCGTGAGGCCGAATGGGTCCTGACTGGCAGATCAGCAGCGAATACTCGTGAATGTTGGGTAGCTTGGGCACTCACGAATCGGGGCTGAGTCTCCTATGTACGAAGCTACACTTGAGTCTGGTATCCCAGCGATTAATGCGGGGTCAGATAAGGTAAAATAATGGCCCTTGGGCTGCATCAAATACTCACAATATAATATTTAACTTGACTATATATCATGGTTTAAGAGTTTTTACATTACTCTTAATACAACCAACATATATTAAACGAAATTTTAATACATGTATACAAAATAACTACCAAAGCCACAACCCGACTTTCTTCAAGCGGACTCTAATGATGCCGCGCTTCGATCGCTCTATTTTGAAATGGCGATCCCTTGACGGGGTGACAGCCAGTAGAGATAATTTCCTACATGGGTTACTCACTTTAAGTCGCGTCGTGGAAAACAACCACATTCAAGCAATTTCATGAACCTACTCGAATGTCTACATGACCAATCTCGTGTCCCAAGTCCTCACCGACTCCCTCACACATGCCTAAGCCAATATGCGAGTAAAATAATCAGTTTTCAAAACAAAAGCTTTTTGTTCTCGAAAACTCACTACCAGGCCCCCGGTAAAAGTATTAATTTACCTACGAGGGCGAATGTGTTGGAGGGCATTCTAAACAATTCATTGGCTCCTCAAGTATAATTGTTGGACCATCTCAACACAAATCTCCCTAGGAAGTAATATGAAATTCTTTTTCACAAACATTTTCATTTTGTTTCCATTTCATGTCATGCGCTCCGCACATAATATTAAGATTGTACTGGTGCGGAATGCGTGATGCCGAAATTCTAACACATTCATGCTAATATATTCACATGTATATATTAACATAAATTCAATCACATAAAAGCATGTTATGTAAATTCTCAACCAATTACACCAAAATTAGCTCCTGGGCTAATTAACGAAACCTAGTAATTCATTTTGAATCACTCGACACATAAAAATTTACAAAATATTAGCGTGTCACTATTCATGTGAACAGTAAAACCCTCGGATTACAATTCACGACCACACAAAATAGGAATTTTCTCCACTCGGTTCAAAGGTTTTAAGACCGAGTTTACGGCTAAAACAAGCCTCAGAATGTTCATAACCATTTACATGGTTCTTAAACAAGGATTAACCTGAAGTAGGAAAGATCCACCTCTTGGGTTGTCGAAACTCCGCAAATTGAATTGCAGCGTGGTCCTACGCCCGTGTAGAGCAACTCCTTCTTGCTCGATCGAAACCTGACGGTCCGTCGGCCGAGGAATCCTGAAGAAGGCACACCTTCTCACTCTAAAATCACCATCTCCCAGCCACTTCCGTTTTTCCCAGCCTCTGCACCTTTTGTTCTTTCAATTTGGAGAAGGTCACTATTCATGTTTTGTCTCATTGATTAACATTTCTTAAAATTCCTTCCATGTCCCTTCATCCTGATTTTTGACACTTGACACTATCTGACCATCCATTTCCATCTTCTCTCTACTCATTCAATATGTGTCACATGAGTACATGTTATAGGTGACTTTTGTCGCATCGCGTATCCATGACGCCCCGATACTGGTGTCTCGGCTTGATGCAAATTATTGTCTCGGAGTCGACCCGAAGTGTACGTGAGTAGCTAAATTCATTAGGCAGTTTCAACGGTGAAGTCCGACTCATCAGCAGAGATACAGAAAAATTTTTGGATTTTTAAAGTGCGATTTTGCCCTTTTTTAGAAAATTGGAATTTTCTCGGGTCTTACACATGTAAATGGTTGGGGATGTTCTGAGGCTTGGATTAGCTGTGTTTCAATCTCAAAACATTTGAACCGAGTGGAGAAAATCCCCATTGTTGTGGTAGTGGTGTCAACGAGGATTTCAGCGATTCATGAATAGTGACATGATTTTTGGTGTGATTTTTATGATGTTGAGTGATTCAAAATGAATTTCTTGTGTTTGTTAATTAGCCCATGTGAGCTACTTTTTGTGTTATTGATTGTGAATTTGCATAACATGATTTATGTGGATTAATTATGTTAGTATATACATGTTTTATATATTAGCATTAGTTTTGTTGGGATTGGCATAATGCATTCCATATGCACTGGGGCACCCTAGAATATTAGGAGTGAGTGCATGACATGAAAGAAAATAAAAAGGAAAAACGTTTGTAAAAGGAATTTCGAAGGAAGATTTTCCGAAGAATTGCCTTGGAGAGTCGTCTAACGGTCGCCCGGATGAGGGCCAGCGAAGCGTTCGGAGCGTTATCTAACAATTCGCCTTGGAGGGTAGTCCAATATATTTATCGAATCTTGGTAGTAAGTTTTTGAGAACAAAAAGCTTTTGTTTTGAAAACTATGATTTTACTTGCATTTGACTTAGGCATGTGTGAGGGAGTCGGTGAGGACTCGAGACATGAGTTTGGGCATGTAGACATTCGAGTAGGTTCATGTAATTGCTGGATGTGATTTTTTCCAGCGACTGGACTTAGGTGGGAGTAACCCACGTAAGAAATTATCTCTTGAGCTGCTCCTGCATCGAGGGATTACTATTTGGTCTGAGGTGTCTGGGAGGACGACCTTCGCTAGAGACCGTTTAGAAAGTGGGTTGTGGCTTTGGGTATTCTTTTTGTATAACATGTATTAAAACTCTAAATTTTGATATATGTGAATTAAGAGTGATTTCTTAACTCTTGAACTATGTTATATAGTTGGTATGTATATTGTGAGTGTTGAGGCATGTGGGCCCAGTATTCATTTACTCGCATGTGTGGACCGAGTGTGGTCATTATAAGTTTGTTAAGGACGGGTTTTGTACCTTGGGTAGAGCTCCCTGTACAAAGGAGACTCTGCCCGATTTTCATGAGTGGTGTCGGGTTACCCGACATCCATGAATATTTCGCAGGTTGACGGGTTGTCAACGGACCCCCAGGTTTTGGGGCGTCATAGACAATGTCTAAATGTAAGATTCCATGATTTGGTCATAATTGAACAACACCTAATTAGATATGGTTTTCATGTAAACCACAGAAATTCAATTTTACGAAAAATGGCAAAATGATAATTTTTGTCAAAATCTAAAAATTTTCTAGATCTCAAATTGACAAAATGGACTTCAGTTGGAATCGTCTGCGAGGAAATCTAGCTCTGCGCGTCAAATTCGTCAAATTAGGGACGGGTCGAATTTCACGTTTTTGAGGGCATCGGGTGCCGTAAAAGCGGCTCGTGAAAGACATGTGGCGTGACAAGAGTCACCCCCTCTTACCAAGTACTAATGTGACACGAGGTTGCATGATTAGTGAGAGGATGAAATGAATGAAAGCACATTGTGCCCAGTGTCAAAAATCGAAAAGGAACATTGGGAATTAATGGAAAGTTTAATGATAATAAGACAAAGCAAATAGCGATCTTATTCTCCAAATGAAGAAAGGGAGACCAAAAGCGTCTGGTGGCTGGGATTTTGACGGTAGATGGGTTTTGTGATTTTAGAGAGAGAAGAGCTCATTCTCTAGATTTGGCCGTTCGGATGAGTCGGTTCGACGAGCAAAAACAAGTTGATCTACTTTCGGTGGGGGCTGCGCGTGGTTACCGATTTGGTGGAGTTAAGAGCAACTCAAGAGGTAGAGATTTTTCCTACTTGTGTTATTCTTTTGCTAAGAGCCGTATAAATGGTTGGGGATGTTCGAGGCTTGGATTAGCGTGCTTTCGGTCTCAAAACATTTAGACCGGAGGGAGAAAATCCCCATTGTTGTCAGCGATGAACGAGTGCCAACCCAGGGTTTCACCGTTCACGTGAATAGTGAAACACATGATTTTGGTGTGAATTTTATGATGTTGAGTGATTCAAAATGAATTTCTTGTGTTTGTTAATTAGCCCATGTGAGCTAATTTTGGTGTTATTGATTGAGAATCGAATAATATGAATTATGGGAATTAATTGTGTTAATACATGCATGTAAATATATTAGCATGAATAGCTTGGAATTGTGTGAGAATTAATATGTTAATACATGTAATTAAATGTGTTAACATGATGTTGAATTATATAAAAATATAATTGTGTGTAAGCCATTGGAAATGAATTGTAATTAGCTCAGTGAGCTAATTTTGATGTTATTGATGTGAATTAAATAACATGTGGCATGTATGTAAATTTTGTTAATATATGTAAATGATATATTAGCATGTGTGGTTTGAGAATGACATATGCATTTCATATGTACTAGAAACCCTAAGAAAATTAGGTGTAGTGCCGCGACATGAAAGAAATAAAAGGATATTTTACTCGCATTCGGCTTAGGCATATGTGAGGGAGTCGAGTGAGGACTCGGGACATGGGATTGGTCATGTAGACATTCGAGTAGGTTCATGTAATTGCTTGGATGTGATTGTTTGCCATGGCATGTGCACTTAGGTGGGGAGTAACCCATGTAGGAAATTATCACTACTGGGCTTTGCTCACCTTGTCGAGGGATCACTATTTCAAGTACAGGGAGTGTACAGGAGGACGACTCTCACTAGAGGCCGCATTTAGAAGAAAGCCGGATTGTGGCTTTGGTATTTTCATTTTGTATAACATGTATTAAAATTGTAAATCTTAATATATGTTTGAATTAAGAGTGATTTCTTAATCTTGAACTATGTTATATAGTTGACATGTATATTGTGAGTATTAGGGCATGACCCAGTGGCCCATTTACTACTTTATGTAGACCCGGTGTGGTCATTGTAAACTGTTTGGGACATGTTGTATTTGGGTAGAGCTCCCCGTACAAAGGAGACTATGCCCGATTTTTAAAAGTGGTGTCGGGTTACCCGACATCCACGAATATTCCGCAGGTTGACGGGTTGTCAACGGACATCCCGGTTTTGGGGCGTCACATTTTAAGCAGCTATAATAAATGGATACATCATGGTGAAAATATTGGAGGTGTTTCACATGCTCAAACTAGTATGCCTAGTGATAGAGATGGGTGTGCAGTAAATGAAAACTATGTTGAGGATGACAACGATTTTGATGATGACATTATTGCCGCACTAAATGATACGCATGCTCGATTAACAAAGTGACTCAAATGAATATACCGATCATTAAATGGGTAGAAATGAAAGAATATTGATAATTTGTTTGGTGAAGGTCATAAAGTTTTGTATCCGAGGTTGTACTAAGTTCGGCATTGACTTTCTTGTAAAGAGTTGAGAAGTGCATATAAAGCTGTCGATGGAGCAATAAGTCATTTGACATGTTGCTTTCGGTGTCATGATGCTTTTCCAAATGGCACAAGTATTCCAAAATCACATTATGACGTGAAGAAGATGTTACGTGATTTTGGTTTAGGATATGATTCAATTCATGCATGCAAGTATGATTGTGCATTATTTTGGAAGGAGAATGAGAAGCCATGGAAATTGTCTGTGTGTGAGCGAGATATAAAAGGGAAAGATTCCTCAAAAAGTGTTACGACATTTTCCATTAATGCCAAGGCTACAAAGATTGTTTTTGTCAAGACATACATCAGTTGATATGAGATGGCATAAGGAAAAAAGACTACATGAAGATGGGGTATTAAGGCATCCGGCAGATTCGAAAGTATGGAAGGATTTTGATAATCAATATCCTTGGTTTGCTCAGGATGCTAGAAATGTGAGGTTGGCCCTTGCAACTAATGGTTTCAATCCATTTGGTACTATGAGGTAACGGATCTTTGGCTGTTGTGGTTGTGCCGCTCTGATATGCCAAGTGGAAGTGTATTAAGGAAAGCTTTTTCATGATGTCATTACTTATTCCTGGACCACAAGCTCCAGGTAAGGATATAGACATATACTTGCGCCCTTTGATAGATGAGCTTAAAGGGTTATGGCATGATGGTATCCATACGTTTGACATGTCAAGTGGAGATTATTTTCGCATGCATGCTTGTCTATTATGGACTATACATGACTTTCCTGCTTATGGACATTTGTCTGATTGGAGCACAAAGGGGTATAAGGCATGTCCTACTTGTAATGAAGACACATCATCACAAGGCATCAGAAGCAAAATATGTTATATGGGTCATAGGAGATTCTTACCTTTTGATCACAATTGGAGGAAGAAATTAAATGACATGATGTGCTTTGAACATCGACCACCACAGAAGATACTATCGGTGATGACATTTTGGAGCGGGTTGTCTCAAGTTTGTAATTGTAGACCTGAGTAAGCATATCAATAATACAAACGGGAAGAAAGAAAACGAGGGCCTCGGGAATTGAATTGAATGAGAAGAGTATTTTTTTGAGTTGGAGTGCGGTCACAACTTTAGATGAGACATAATATTGATGTGATGCATGTTGAGAAAAATGTTTGTGAAAGTGTGGTGAATACCTTATTGAATATTGTTGGGAAGACTAAAGATATTTTGAAAAGCTAAGTTTGGACTTAGCGAGACATAAGAAGATAAGGAATGAGTTACATCTTCAGGTGAAGTGTAAAACCCAAAGAAAATCAATTTTCTAAAAATGCAAAATCATAATTTCGGTAAAAAAATCCATAAATTTTTCTAGATCTCGGATGTGGCTTGATTTCATCGTTGGAATCGTCTCGCGAAATCTAGCTAACCGTCGAATTTTGTCGGGTCAGAGACGGTCGGGTGCATTTGGGCATCAGTGTCGGGTACAATTAAAGCGACATGTGATGTGACAAAAGTCACCTATAACATGTACTCTTGTGACACATTTCACAAGATAGAGAGAGAATGAAATGGATGGCCGAGATAGTGCCAAGTGTCAAAAATCCAAGAGAGGGGACATGATGGGAATTATTTAAATTCTAAATGATAATAAGACAAACATGGAATAGTGTTCATCTCCCTCAAAACACCAAAAATCGTCAGTGAGCAGCAAAACAAGATGCAGTAGGCTGAAAGTTAGGTTTTTGTGATTTTTAGAGAGAGAGGGAGTGACTTATCTCTAAGATCCCAGACGATCGGACCGTCGGATTTCTTCGGGTCAAGAAGGAAAGTTGCTCTATGCGGTGAGGGCAACGCGTGGGCACCGGTTTCTTGGAGTTTCGGCATCTATTTCTTGGAGTTTCAAAAAACACCGTGAGGTAGGGGTTTTATCCTACTTGTTTTACTCTTGATTTAAGTGTTTTGTGATGTTTGTGTTGGTTTGAGGCCGTGAGTGGCCGTTTGGTCGATCGAATCTTAGGCAAAGTGTAAATTTTTGGAACCCATTTGGGCCAGTCCGTGGCCCGTGTAGGGACTGTTTTGGGTGTTTGTTTCATAATTTATGCAATAAATTGTATTTTGGTGAGTAGGAGACCGGAAATGGGTATGGAATTCGGTTCCACCAAGAGGAACCGACGTTTGGTGAGTGGGCTGCCCACGGACAACCCATGATGTTTTTAAGATTTGTTAAAAGCGATAGGTTAGCCCAATTAGATAAACGTCCATGTGTGGTGTGTATAAAGTTGGTTGGAAATGAGACTGGCTTGAGTTTGTATGGGAATTAGTAGGTTGTCATAAGCTTGAGGTGTTGCTGTGATATCACAATTATATGGAATATAATTTATTGTGTATAAACTTCTCAGAATATAATTGTGTGTATAGGCCATTGGAGATGAGAGTGTGTTTAGCTCAAGTGAGTTAATTTGGGTGATGGTTGATATCGTTGAATTCCCATGCGGTATGATTGTAAATCGAAGAATATATGCATATTTGATATATATTGGTATAAAAATGGTTGAAATGGCATATTGCATTTCATATGCACCGGGTAACCTAGAAATTAGGTGTGAGTGCATGACACAAATTTTCTGAAAAATGAACTTGATTGCGAAAGGAATTTCACAGGATGATTTTCCGGAGAATGGGGTTGGGAGGCGGTCGACAAATCATTTGGATAGGGACCATGATACATTTGGAAGGTTCTCGACACATTCGCCTCGGAGGGTAGTCCATATTTTGCTCCCGAAACTCGGTAGTGTATTTTGAAACGACAAGTTTTTGTTTTAGTAGGTATTTTCTCCATACATGGCTTAAGCGAGTGTGAGGAGTGGTGGACTGAACATGGGAATGGGCATTTAGACATTCAAGTAGGATCACGTATTTACTTGAGTGTGTGTTTAAATTGGAGCATTGCATATGCACTTAGGTGGGGAGTAACCCATTTAGGGTAATTCCACTCTTTTGATAGCTCACCACATCGAGGAATATTTATTTCAGTGGGGCGATTAAATCTGACTCATCTTAGAGGCCAATTTTGAAGAAAGGCGGGTTGTGGCTTTGGTGTTTTGGATAATATGTATTGATTGCCATTTAATAAGTGTCAGGTATTAAGAGTAATGTATAACTCTTGAACCATGTAATATAATTGGTTAAATGTATTTTGATGAGTATTGGTATATGGGCCCAAGTGGCCGATTTTACTTAGGTATGTGTCTCGTAATCAGGGCATTATAGATTTCCGTGGGTTGTGGGTGGTCGATGGACACCCCGGGTTTAGAATCACAGAGTTTGTATCGAGCCTAGGTTTTATAATACCTAGAGGCTTGGTGTCGATAAGTTAGGTATCTACGATTACCCTGGGCTTGAGGTACTTAGGCTTTAGGCCATGATTCGAAAGGTGTAAGGACATCACCACTTGGTGTGGCTCGATGTAGGGTTAGGTATACGATTACCTAGAAAATCACGGGACAGGATTAGAACACTGCATGCACTGTGTTTTATGTGTGATTGGGTGTATAACATGTTGAGTGTTGTGATTGATGTGTAAACGGTGTGCAAAACATGAATTGATGTGTGATCATGCGAATTGTTGTATGTATTATGTGAAAGTGTATGCTTGGTGAATAGCATAGGGATTATGTTGAATCATAGGGATTATGTGAAAAGCTGGAAAATTGGTCCAGGTTTTGTACAAGAAAAAGAGTTTGTAATTAATGTTGAAGTGTAGGAATTGCAGTGTTCAAGCTACTACATGTATGGGGTAGCAAGGAGGCTACTGGAAATGAGAAAAAAAAATGATGTGAAGAAAATAATTTTCTAAGGTTTTTTACGAGTGTGTAAAATTGAAAATTAAAGAAAATAAATTTTCATAAATTTATTTGGGTGTGCTGGAGAATGAAAAAAAATGTGTATACATATTTTTCAGTGGTTATTTTCCATTAGCAGAATGAAAAAAAAAATGTGTGAAAAGCGAAAAAATTTATTTATTTATTTTATTTGCTCAAAAGGTCTGTGAGAAATATTGGCTCTGCCCTTTTTTTAGCAAACGGATCTGTCTGACCATTTGTATCGTGACATAGTGGTCTGGAAAGTGAAAACCGGCCTTGAAACACCGTGTCACGATACAAATGTTGTATCGTGTTTGGTGACGAATAACAGGAGGATTGTGTCGCGATGCAGGTGTTGTATCGTGACGGAAAACAGCGAATTGGAGGTGTGTCCGCGATAAATATTGTATCGTGACAAGCGAGCTAAATGGGCTAGGGATTGTGTGTAATACACGGAGAATTGTATTGTGACAAAGATGAAGGTTGGCTGCTGGAGGACTGTGTCATGATACATTCATTGTATCGTGACAAGCGGGCAGCCTGGGGTAGGAGTGTCACGATACAATTGACTGTATCGTGACAGGTTAGCAAGAGGCTGGTCGTTGGGTTGTGTCGCGATACAACCTACGACCTGGCCCGATCGGGCTGTTTCTGACCATAAAGGCGCGGCGTGCGAAGGCTGCGATAAGTGAAGCCTAATTTGTGGCCTTATCCCAGTCCGTTGACTACCGATCAAACCAGCGAATACTCATGAATGTCAGACAACTTCGACATTTTCAAAAAATCGGTGGAGTCTCATTTGTACGAGGGCTCTACCCCAGTCTGAAACATATATAACTTTGTCCCCTGAACATCAATATCATGAGTACCGAACGGTAAGCTTGGGTTGTCTGACCACTCATCAATATATATATATATATATCCAACTATATCCAATAGTTTCCCGAGTTCAATTGTTTTACTCTTATACAACATATATTAAAGTCAAAACAATTCTATACACATGTAGAACTATCAAAGCCATTGAGCTCTCTTCTAAAACTCGGTCTCTAGGACCAGTAGTCTCCTCGCACCTCCTGTACTGTAAAATAGTATCCCTGACGGGTGAGCTAATGCTTCGATAGTGGAATCGCCTAAGTGGGCTACTCTCCCTTTAAGGTCATATGCAATGCTCAAGTAACACACATTCGAAGCAAATGCATGATCTACTTGAATGTCTGCGCCCATCTCATACCAGAGTCCTCACCGGCTCCCTCATACTCACTAAGGCTCGTATGAGAATTATTATGTTTGTTGTGGACAACCCTCCGATGTATATAAATCGATTCATTGATCTGGAAGCGATTGATATTGTTATGGACTACCCCTCCAGGTGTATCAATTGGTAGTCTCCCAGACGATTGATATTTTAGTATGGACTACCCTCCGATCACTTTTTAGTTTTAGACAGCCCTCAAAACCATTCTCTCTGGGCTCACCTCATGCACTCACTCCTATCATCCTAGGGTGCCCCCAGTGCATATGGAATGCCGTGTCTTGATTCCATTACAATCATATCACATGTAAATATATAACATGCATATATTCATAAACTCCACACAATCGTGTTATGCAATTTCACATTCCATCGCATCAAAATTATTTACTTTGTAAATTTAATGATCCAAACCACGAGCAATTCTAAGCCAATTACGTAAACACATTAATTCACGAAATTGTTTGTGAACCTTATTCTCGGGGAATGGTAAACCCTCAGTTACTATTCGAAAAATCTCATCGTGGTTCGCCGTGAACCCCAATCCCACAATATTTCGGCCTCAAACAAACCAATACATGATTTATTTCTAAGTGCACAAGTGCTGACCCAAACAACTGATGACCCACGGTCACGAGAGCAACGTCGTAGCTACCATTTGGTTTCAAAAATTACAACAACACGGTTCAATTTGAGACCGATCAAAGCGACCTCACGGCTCATTCAACAGGCATCACAAAGTCACCCAGCGAAGAATAAAACCCAAGTAGGGAGAAACCCTTACCTCAAGGAGTTTCATGCAAACTCCAGCAAATCCGATACGCATGAGAAGCCCTCTCGCGTGACGGCTATTCTTGTTCAGGCGGTAGACGGTCGGATCTCCCACGATTCTAGAGGAAGTCGCAGCTGCAAATAAAACCTCAATTTCCATCTTCTGCATCCTCACTCCCTCTCGAATTCACGTTTTCTCTTTTGATATTTGAAGACAAGCACTATTCCTCTTTTTTGTCTTTTTCTAACTTAAACAATTCCTAAAATGACATTTATGTCCTTCTTTTCCCAGTTTTGATATTCGGCACTATCTCGGCCGTCCATTTTCATACTTTCTCTACTCATGCCACTTATGGCACATGAGTACGTGCTATATGTGACTTTCGTCGCATCGAAAATCGTTTTACGGCACCCGAACCGCGATGCCTCGAAAAACGTGTAAATTACGACTGTCTCGAAATTCGATGAAATTTGACGTGCTATCTAGATTTCGTGAGACGATTCCAACGGTAAAATTCGTTTCGTCATCTGAGATCCAGAGAATAAATTTCGTATTTTTAACCGAAATTACAATTTTGTAACCGAAATTACGATTTTGCCCTTTTTCCATAAATTGGAATTTCTCGGGTCTTACATGAGCCACGTGCGAGCAGAGACCAGGCTGCGATACGGTGCCCTTTGCGTGCCACGATATGGCGCGATGCACTTTCGACTCGTATACACAGGCGCCTTGAAATTTGGCGAGGTTGTACTTAGTTGCACCCGACCAATTTTGACTCGATTCTTGTTTGAGTCCAATGTTTGGGATACTATTCATGAACATTGTTCACAAAATTTTTTCAAAAAATAAAAAAATAAATAAAAAATAAAATGAAATAAAATTTTGTAAAAATGAAATTTTCAAAAAATGAGGTACAGTTGTTAAAAATGATTTGTCTCAATTAATTGTCTTGCATTCACAAAGTAAATGCATGGACATTGTGTATATGAAATGTTTTACGTGGCATGAATAGTGTCACCGGTACGTGTTTGAGCCTTGGAGATGCATAGGATTCTTCGCCATTTGACATGTGTAGATGGCTGGTCATTGGGAGAGGGCGTGGGGGCGTCCATGGTCGTGGTGGGCATTCGGCTTTTGACAGCGAGGCCTTGAAGCAGTAGGAATTCACGTCCTTGTGCTCCTTTGAGGCATGTGTGTAATAGTGAGTCAGAGTGGGTCAAAGCGACCTCCGACGTTTAAGCACATCGTCCTCAATGGTTAGGAGAAGTGGACTCTAGAGAGATTCGGGATAGTATGACCACAGAGGGAGAGGAATTAGATGTTATACGAGGCATCGAATGGGTGTTGGTACTAAGAGGAAAGGAAAGATCCATCTTCTTCCAGGAAGAGCGAAGACTTCTGTTTCGCAAGGATATCCAGGACGGGGCCGAGGTCATTAAGACCAAGGCCAGGATGGGACATTTAGTCGACGGGGCGAGATGATGTGTTATTTGTCTCAGCCCGGCTGGACACTTTCAAGCAGGACATCCACGGAGCGGGAATCCCAGGTTATCGGACACCTCGGTCCAAATCATCGGTGAGCGAGTTAGGGTTGCCCGGTCGGGATGGGCGGATGGTGTGCTACCATTGCTAGCGGCCCGGACATATGAGGAAGAGTTACCTAGAAACGGGGATCTCGGGTTTGGAGACGGTCACAGTCAGTCGGTGGTAGGTTATGAGAGGACCTGTTGCTCTCGCACCTAGTATGGGTCGGAGACGATGCTCCGGTTCCAGTGCACTTTAGCACTGAAGTACTTAGCGAGCGGGTCACATAGGCCGGGGTCGAGTGTAGGTGAGGTCGACCACGGGATTGCGGCGAGAGTTCGAGTTAAATTTGGGCGGATGGCGTGTTACCATTTCCATGACTGGGCATAGGAGCGAGATTGTCCTGGGAGCGGGTCTCATAATGCGAGACCTGAGCATGCAGATTAGCTGGATATACAGGGTACGTTCTACCCTTGCACTTGTTGACTAGAGTAGCGTTTGGATTGGATGCATCATGTTCATTCATTAATGCATCTTGTGTGATAGGTTTGGGCATAAAGGTTGAGGCCTTTAGAGAGATGATGGGAAATTCTTCCTTAGGATGTAGGGTGAGAGTTGGTCAGATGAGTCGAGATTGTGAGTTGGGAATCTCAATGATTCTACGCATGGTGGACGTTAGGGTGGTAGACATATTAAGTGTTGATGTCATTCTTGACATGGATAAGTTGACAGCCATCGGGTTGTTAGTAATTGAGACCTTAGCAGAGTTGTCATACGACACGGTCTTGGAGTTGGGTGAGGTTACCTATGCACGTGGTTGGATGCGTATGTGCATAAATTTCGGGACCAAAATTCTTTTAAGAGGGAGAATGTAGACGAAAATCAATTTTCTCAAAAAGGGCAAAATACGTAATTTCGGTAAAAAAATCCAAAAATTTTCTAGATCTCGGATGATAAAGCAATTTCAGTTGGAATCGATCTCGCAAAATCTAGCTAACAGTCGAATTTATTTGAATTGGGGAGCAGTGCAGATTTGCACGTTTTCGAGGAGCACCAAGTATCGGGTCTTAGAGTAAAACGATATAATGTGACAAAAAGTCACCTATAACATGTACTCTTGTGACACATGTCCTGAGAGAGAAGAATGAAATGGATGGCGAGATAGTGCCAAGTGTAAAAATCAGAGATGGGACATGATGGGAGTGCATTTAAATTCTAAATGATAATAAGACAAACATGGAATAGTGTTCATCTCCCTCAAAACACCAAAAACCGAAAGTGAGTAGCAAAACGAGATGCAGTAGGCTGGAAGTTAGGTTTTGTGAGTTTTTAGGAAGAGGAGGGGTGACTTCTATAAAACCAGAAAAATTCAATTTTTAAAGAAAAAAGGCCTTGTAATTCGGTTGAAAATCGAATATTCTCTAGATCTTGAATGATGAAACGGACTGCGCCATTAAATTCGTCTCTCGAAATCGTATTGAAAAGTTTCGTTAATTCGAGGCAGTCGAATATTTTAATTTACGGTGATGGTATGTAGGTGAGATTACTCTGAAAATCTCGGAAGTCGAAAAATGGCTTGAGTTAAAGTTCATTTAAAATAATTGAGCGAAAGAAATAAATTGTTTAAAGGTAAAACGGACCGAATAATGATATGAACCGTGTATTCAAAATGATAATAATAATAATAATAATATTATAATAATAATAAAGGGAAAAAAATCAATCAAAGAAAGGAGTGGGAGCGTTAGGCGGAGAAAGTGAGAGGTTTTATTTTTATTTTTATTCGTTTCTTTCGGATCTACAAAAGAAATCGGACCCAGTAGGTTTTTCATGCGGGGCCGAAGACAAAGTTGATCTGCTGATGAGAGGCTATGCGTGGACACGAAAATCTTGGAGTTTGATCGAGCTCCACGAGGTAGGGTTTCTCGCGAAGTTACACTTTGTTTTAAGCGTTTTTGTAATGTTTCGGTTGGTTTAAGGCCTTGAGCGGCAATTTGATCAGTCCAAAAGCTTAGGACCGAATTATTAAATTTTGGAAATTTTGGGGCCCATTTGGGTGATGCGTAGCTGTTTGGGGTGTTGTTCTAATTTATTGAAATATTTTGAAATGAATGGCTTGAGTTGTGTGGAATTAATAGTTAATGCATAAACGATGTGTTAACATGATGTCACAATTATATGGAATATAATTGTGTGTATAAACAACTGGAGGATGAGATTGTGTGATTTGCTCAATTATATGGAATATAATTGTGTGTGTAACCATTGGAATGAGATTGTGGTGCTCAGGTAATGAGCTAATTTAATTGATGTTTGATATGAATATTGAATAGCTTTAAGTGAGCTAGTTTGGGTGATGGTTGATCCATGTTAAATTACATGTGGTGAATGTAATTTGTGTATATATACATAATTGATATATTGTATAAAAATGATTGAAATGGCATAATGCATTTCATATGCACTAGGTAGCCTAAATTTAGGTGTGATTGCATGACATGAATTCTCTAAAAGCGAACATGGTTGAAAGAATTTCACAGGGATGATTTTCGGAGAATTGGTTGGGAGATGGGCGACATATCATTCGGATGGGGACCATGACTGTTTCGGAAGCTTACCAACCAATTCGCCTGAGAGGTAGTCCCATTATTTTTACCGACCTTGGTGGTTTATTTTCAAGAACAACAAGTTTTGTTTGAAATGATATTTTCTCATGGCTTAGGCAAGTGTGGTAAGGAGTCGGTGAGGACTCGAGACATAAACGGGCATGTGTAGACATTCAAGAGTAGAATCAGCATTTACTTGAGTGTGTGTTTATTTTTGGAGCATTGCATATGCACTTAGGTGGAGAGTAACCCATTTAGGGTGGATTCCACTATTAGTGATAGCTCGCCTGTCGAGGAACATTTTTTAGTCTGGGGTGTTCGAGGCTCTTCTTGGGGCGATTTTGAAGAAAGCTAAGATTTGTGGCTTTATTCTTTTGGATATAGCATGTATTAGAATGTTAGATTTTAATATGTGTTTGTATAAGAGTGTAATCAACTCTTGAATTATGGTGATATAATTGGTAATGGTTTTTGGATGAGTATTGGTTTATGAGCCCAAGGGGCATTTTTACTCAGGTATGAGTCTCGTGATACGAGACGTATAGTTTCCACAGGTTGACGGGTAGTCAACGGACACCCCGGGTTTGGGGCATCACAACTTCACTCTAAGATCCAGGGCGATCGGACCGTCGGATTTCTTCGGGTCAAGAAGGAAAGCTGCTCTACGCGGCGAGGGCAACGTGTGGGCATTGGTTTCTTGGAGTTTCGGCATCGATTTCTTGGAGTTTCGAAAAACTCCGTGAGGTAGGGTTTTTATCCTACTTGTTTTACTCTTGATTTAAGTGTTTTGTGATGTTTGTGTTGGTTTGAGGCCGTGAGTGGCCGTTTGATAGGTCCCAAATCTTGGGCAAGGTGTGGAAATTTTGGAACCCATTTTAGACGATCCGTGGCCCATGTAGGAATTTATTTTGGGTGTTTGTTTCATAATTTATGTAATAAATTGTATTTTGGTGAGTAGGAGAACGAAAATGGGTATGGAATTCGGTTCCACCAAGAGGAACCGACGTTTGGTGAGTGGGCTGTCCATGGACAACCCACTGTTCTGTTTTTGGGACTGTTAAAAACAGTACCGGTTGGCTTGAATTGGACAAAAAACGTCCATGTGTGGTGTGTATGAGATTGGTTGAAATGAATGGCTTGAGTTGTATGGGTATTAGTAGGTTAATGCATAAGCTTGAGGTGTTAGCATGATGTCACAATTATATGGAATATAATTGTGTGTATAGGCTATGGAATATAATTGTGTGTATAGGCCATTGGAGATGAGATTGTGTTTAGCTCAAGTGAGCTAATTTGGGTGATGGTTGATATCGTTGAATTACATGTGGTGTGATTGTAAATCGAAGAATATATCCATATTTGATATATATTGGTATAAAAATGGTTGAAATGGCATATTGCATTTCATATGCACCGGGTAACCTAGAAATTAGGTGTGAGTGCATGACATGAATTTTCTGAAAATGAGCTTGATTGCGAAGGAATTTCACAGGATGATTTTCCGGAGAATGGGGTTAGGAGACGGTTCAACAGATCATTTCGGATGAGGACCATGACTGTTTCGAAAGATTCTCCAACACATTCGCCTTGGAGGGTAGTCCCATATTTTTACTGAAACTCGGTAGTGTATTTTCGAGAACAACAAATTTTGTTTTGAAAATGGTATTTTCTCATACATGGCTTAGGCAAGTGTGAGGGAGTCGGTGAGGACTCGAGACATGGAATGGGCATTTAGACATTTAAAGTAGGATCACGTATTTACTTGAGTGTGTGACAAATTAGAGCATTGCATATGCACTTAGGTGGTGAGTAACCCATTTAGGAGTGAATTCCACTCTTGGCGATAGCTATACAATCGAGGGAATATTTATTTCAATTTTATGGAGGCGTTCGAAGACGGCTCATCTTAGAGGCCGATTTTGAAAGCCCGAGGTTGTAACTTTGGTGTTTTTGGATAATATATTATTAGAATTGTAAATTTTAATAAGTATCCGTATTAAGAGTAATGTATAACTCTTGAACCATGTAATATAATTGGTTGAATGTATTTTGTTAAGGTATTGGTATAGGCCCAGTAGCGTTTTATAGGTATGTGTCGTGTCACGAGGCGTATAGATTTAAGCGGGTTGGCAGGGAGTCAACGGACACCTCGGTTTTGGGGCGTCACAGAAAGGGAATAAGTTATTAAAACCCCATGCATGTTATACATTGACCTTGGAAGAGAGAAGGGAGTTTGTAATTTAATCATCGGTTAAGTTTCAGATGGTTATCACAGAAAACATCAAGAAATGTAAACATTAGTGATGGAAGATTTGGGTTAAAATCCCATGATTATCATGTCTTACTTCATGACTTCTCCTGTTGGTATTCGTCCTTATTTAAATAAGGATGTGTGTGATGCATTAGTTGAATTATCTGGATTCTTTCAAAAGTTATGCGCTAAGACATTGTATGTCACTAACTTAGAAAGACTTGAGGAAGGAATTGTTATTATATTGTGTAAACTTGAAAGGATATTTCCTCCAGCTTTCTTTGATATTATGATCCACTTGGTAGTGAATTTGCCTGTGAAGCTAAAACTTCTTTGGACCCATTAAATTATGGGTGGATGTATCCATTCGAGAGGTATTTCACATACATTCAAATTTATCAAAAAATAATGAAATTTGTTTCATGTTACCACATGAAAAAAATTTATTTATTTATATATATTCTGCTAACACTTAGGAACCTAGGCACATTAAAAAAATATGTAAGAAATAAAGCTAGACCAGAAGGCTCCATTGCTAAAGCATACACTGTAAATGAAGCTTTAACGTTCTGTTCAATGTACCTTCGTGGTATTGAAACACGCTTCTCTCGAGTTGAAAGGAATGATGATAATCGAGAAAAACAAGCTCGTGGTCATTTACCTATTTCTCACAACTTAAGCCACGACCAATGGGTGGTAGACAATTAGTCTTTGTAGCGCTAATCAAGGTGTCAGTTGACTACAGATCAACTGCGGAAATCTATACATCTCGTATCACGAGACATACTGAGTAACAATGGCCTCTTAGGCCCATAAGCCATCTCAAATAATATTAATCAACTATATTAAATGGTTTACATGCACATTTTACAAAGATTTATACGCTAAGTACAAAATTTTCGAAACCACATTTTGAAACTCCTTCCTCAGCTATCCCCTAGTGTACGATCTCTGGATAGTCCACATTGTGCACGAAGGGTCCCACAGCCAGGTGAAGCGAAGCCAGTTGAAGACACTCTTCTACAAGGGTTACTCCACAAAAATGCATGTGTGGCATCAAACAATCAATCACATTCCATACAATTATTTTCTATATGAAATGTCTATATCATGCATGAGATGCAACCTCATGCTCACAACTTCAGGTCCCACAGGCTCCCTCACACTTGGGCGCAAGTGTGACTAAATAAGTCTATACAGTATGATATACCACGACTAACCATTGGAAACCACTCAATTTTATTTATCAAATTCTTTTCCTTTATTTTGTGGGCCACGGATTTGGGTTTGAAATGGGATGCCATACCTTTTTCCAACATTTTCACAAACTTACATCGTAGGGATTCATGTCTAGCAGTAGATAATATGTGGGACTTTCACCACAGGATCTACCCCAACTTGCTCATGAAACATGTAATTTATCATTTTGATCCATTTACACTCGTATGAATCTCTACCTTGGACTTTGTCCCATTTTCCAGTTCAGCCCACTCACCAACAACGTGGAATAAACCTTTGCACCCACACCCAGGCAGCCTTGATGTGACCCGTGCATATGAAATGCATGATGTCAATGCATTTTCCCCATATTACATGCATGAATGAGCACTACATGAAACATTTTTATGGATAATTACCTGAATTTATACATATAATTTACTTCCATACAAAACATATTAATACATCAAAAAGCATGCATCGATATCACAATTCCCTTCTTTGCATGTTATTCCGGCAAGCCATAACTTACACAGTAAGATTACCAACTTGGGACCATTCAAGCGGGGTACCTCACGGCCCCTTAAACATAGGGAAACATTCACACACACATCAACAAAATCATATCACTTTTAGAAACCTTCGTTTCTAGTTCAAACCCTAACTCCCATAATCCGGAAATCAGTCATGAAATCCATACCCCTTAGTCCCAAGGCTTGGAACTAATTCATATGGCCTCTCTTGGCCTCCCATAAGCAATCCCTACCATTATTTTTCTTTCCTTTAGCAAGAAACCAAGTAGGGAAAATATCCTTCACCTCTCGAAGTCAAGAAACTCCCAAACCGAGTCCACTTGCCTTCTCCGTATAGAACACCCTCTTCTTATCTCAAAGAATCCATGGCCTGATCTCCCACTAACCTAGAGAGAAGGGAAGACTCTCTCTCACTAAAAAAATGGTAAACAAAACCTTCTGCATCCCTTTTCCTTCTTTCCTCTCATCATTATTCCTCTTTGCTTTTCTTTTCCTTTTTCTCTTTTCTCTCTCTCATTTTCCTTTCTTCATTTTCTCCTCATTTTCACCCTTTGGAGCTATCCCAATATCCGTCAATATAGAAATTCGCCCCTCCTTCTCAAACCAATTATGGCTATAAATTTTCCAATCTTTATTCTTTTTATTTCTTTATTTCCTTTTATGATATCACACCATATATGCAACATATAACATGAATCCTCTTCCACATGGCTTAATTCCAGAGCCACTCAGCGCCACAAGGTTACTTTTGCAGCCATGGCATCCTCTTATCCACAAGTGGTCATCCGACACCCCACGCCGGGGTAAAACAGAAACTGCACTTCACCTGGAATCACCTAAACACTTTAGCAATTTCTCACTTAAACGAGTTCAATCCGGAAGTCCGCTTCGGCCATCCGGCATCTAGGCACCCCCATTTTCAACCGAAATTTCTATTTTACCATCCAAAAATCTTGATTTTTCTGGGCCTCACAAGTGCAACTCTCAAAAGAAGAACTCGGAGAAGGCACTTTGTACAAGTCACAAATAACATGGTCGTGAGTCGCAACCTTATTTAGAGTAAAAGCCACTAATCTTGTACAACAATTTTTGCTTCAAATATTTGTGATATGTTAGAGGTTATGTGTAATGGAACACCTTATTTACATTCTTTTTCAAACAATGCACATATAAAAAGACACTGACGAGTTACAAAAGACATGTGCTTCAAATTTATGTCGGAACAAGAAGTATTTCCAACGTGGTTTAAAGATCAAAAGTTATTAAATTATAAATTTATGTTTCATAATGATAAAGTTTATCTTTAACAATAATTTAATAAATTTCAATTATTAAATGCGCATATTTATCTTTACACCATCTAAGTTCAAATAATCATGATCATCATATGGATCTGATACCGACCACACATATGTGTGGATGTATTGTAAATGGAGTTTGTTTTCATAATGTGCACTTACTATCATCTAATTACTCAAAATAGTGGCATTTATGTTTTAAGGAGCATGATGTGGAGGATGTTATGAATTTTTATGAGTTTAATCCAATGTGGGTGGAGTTACTGGTCGTATTCGGGTATAAAGTCATCCTTTTCATGTAAAGTGGTTCATACAAAATTACAAAGGTAAGAGAATACCAAAACAAGATCCACACTTCACCATCACAGACATTAGTTCCACTTGGTACAGAATTGAATCATTTGTGCCAATAGTTACTCAAGCTCGCCAAGTGTTCTATCTAGATGATTATAAAAATGGACAAAATTGGAAAGTTGTCCAAAAGGTTCAACATAGACACTTGTGGGATATTTTAGAGAAGGATAAAACTACTGAAGTTGATGGGAATTTTGATGAGACAATTAAAGATGATGCTTATCAAGAAAGAGCCATGTGACATTTAAATTACTGCTTGGACTAGATGATTAATTAGGCTGCAACGTTTTGATCGAGGATGTTAACTGTATAATAAATAATAAACATTTTGTCTATGGAGATAGGGAGAAATGATACGACCACTTCATTTGTGAAGATATAATTGAAGAAGATATTAGTGTTGATAGTGCTAACAATGTGGAGTAGTGGCTTCAAGTGAAAGCGAGAGTGACTAAACATGCACATAATTAGTGATGATGTCTTTCATTATTATTGCATTTAATTTATTATATATATATATAAAGAAAGATATTATATATATATATATATAAGTATATATATATAAGGTATATATATATATGATGATCTTTTTCAACCGGAACTCAACTGAAATGTTGGATTTGTCATCGGTCCGCTTATTTCGATGTCAGCCTTTCCTGAAAAACACAAACAAAGCACCGTACTTCGCCGCTGTTTCCCATGCCTAAGGTTCTTCTTTCCTGGGAAGAGAGTTGACTACACACAACCGCTGGATGAATTTTTGTGCGCATGTCGCGCATCTTTCACTGATGGGGTGGCCTGGTATTTATAATGGATGATCATGATAACTTTCCCAGCGGATTATTATAATGTGCATTAGCATTTTCCTCATTGTCAGAGGATGACAATTATTCCTCCCATTGATGAGAGATTTTCTTTCCTTATCCTAAATCGATTAATAAGGGATAATTGATGGGAATAATTAGAAATAATTTATACTTCCTGGACAGGAGATTGTGTTTTCCTTTAATACGGATTATCGGGTTACTTAGTCTTTTTAAAGGCGGAGCCAGCTCGCTTCGTGCCCCAGATTGGGATACCATTATGGCCTAATCTGGTACTGGGCCCGCTTAATCCTCGATATTTGCTGCGTCTCCGCTCCGTGCGCATATTACTAAACCCCATCAACATCGCCTCACTTGACTAAAGCAGCATAGGTAAAGGCACTGCATCGCTTCAGATCGACGTGACTCCTATGTGGCTACCGTAGGTGGTTTTCTTGACTAATTTTAATACTTTTTTATTGTCTTATCAATTTGAGTCGCTTGTTTCTAGCTATTTGCTCTTTCAAACCAAGCTACTACAATCAGCTATTTCAATTTCTTTGCGATCGAGCCTCAAAAACTCCAGTCGCCGCTCCCGGGATGTCGCGCTCGAACTGTTACTGCCCCCGGGCTATTCTCGCTCCTTAGCTGTCATATGCTCTTGAACTAGTTATTCGCTCTTCTTGAAACCGAGTCGCAAGGCTCTTTGAAACTCATGCCAGGCTCTGGAACCCACCAGCTGGCCCGGGCTACCGCCTCCTCGGCAGTCGTGTTCGTAACTGAGCTATCGGCCCCCAGCGGCGCCCCGAAAGGCTGCAAGCTCCTGCAAACTGAGCTGACAACCCTGGGCCTAAGGCCTCTCCTGTCGCTAAGCCTCGCAAACCGAGCCGCCGAGCCCCGGGCGCCCCGAGGCCTCGAGCCGGTTAGCTTTGCAACCGAGTCGTCAGCCCTGCCGAGGCCTTCATGGTCGTTAAGCTCGCAAATTGATCTACCGGGCCTTGGGCGTTGAGGCCTGTAGCCAGATGAAGCTTGGAGTTCTCAAAATCGAGTGCCGCCGTTGTTCGTGGCGACCCGCCGTTGGAACCGCACAAGCAGGGCCTTTTTTTGAATAAAGAGCCTTTGGTGTCCAACAGGCCCTGGCTAATGTGCTCGAGTCGAATCGGTCTGGTGGCTATAAGGACCTTGTTAAGTAGTTGGAGTTTGCAAGTTGAGTTATTGGGAAGTAAGCCTCCCCCCCCTCCTCCCCCAGGTTGACCACTGAGCCAACCTGCCCTGGGCAAGGCCTGCTGAGTGCATTGAGCTATTGAAAATCGAGTTGCTGCGGCCTGTGGGCGGCCTCCGCTGAGCCGAACTAGCTATGTGGCTACATGACCTTCTCAGTAGTTGAGCTTTGAAACCCAGCTTCGCCGAGGCCTGCGGGCCACGTGCCTCGAGCCGAACCCGCCCTCCGTGGGCTATACGGCTCATTGGTAGTCGAAGCCTTCAGTCAGCTGCCAGGCCTGGTAATAATCTCATCGAAATGGAACTGCCATGTGGCTATATGGCCTTTCTCGTGCGCCGCTCTTGAAAGTCGAAATGAGGTCTGTACAGCTGATCGCACCAGCCAATTGGCCCCGGCCTACAAGGCCTTAGTCGAAAATGGCACTTGGTACCCAGCCGCTGCTGCCCGCCACCCAGCTTGAGTCGAACCGTCACGTGGCTATATAGCCTTTCTGCAGTTTTGCAGCTCCAAAACCAAGCCACTGGCTCCGCGTCAGGCCTTCCTCGGGAGTTGATATGTAAGCTCTACACGAATCGAGCCAATAGGGCTCGGCACGAGGCCTTCCCAGCCATGCTTCAGAACCGAGCCACTAGGCTCCGGGGCACCAAGGCCCTGCTGCGCCAAGCCCCAAACCGAGCCACGCCCCAGCCGAGGCCTCTCCCGAGGGCCACAAGCCCGGGAACCGAGCTATCGGGCCCCGGGCGCCGAGGCCTCCCCGAGCCTAATAAGCTCTACGAACCCGAGCCACTTAGCCCCGGGGGCATTGAGGCCCTGAGCCACAAGCTCCGCACAACTGACACCAGCCCCCGGGTGCCGAGGCCTCCTGCCCATGGCTCCAAACCGCCACCGGGCCCCGGCCCCGGGCAATGAGGCTCCTCCCCGTCAGGATGTTTCAGTAACTGAGCTACTAGCTCCTGCCGAGAGGCTTCCACGGCGTGCTTCCTACACCCAGCCATCGGGCTTCGCGCCGAGGCCTTCGAAATGGACAAGCTCGAACCGAGCCATCAGCTTCGGGCCAGGCCTCCTCTGAGCCGACAAGCTCGCCACACGAACAGCCATCGCCCCCAGGCCAGCCTTTCGAAACATGCTCGCCAATCGCCACCGGGTTTCTAGCGCCAGCATTCTGGGTCGTATAAGTTTCGCTAATGGGCTACTTATCTCCCGGCGCGCGAGCCTTCCCCAGCCAAGTAAGCTCGCGACCTGTTAACAGCCTCGGCGCCGAGGCCTTCTGCACGTCCCGTGTCTAACAAAGGGAGAATGAAAGGGAGAGTTCAGAAACCAGCGAGACGGAGGACTGGGAGGGAGTCTATTAAACCAAGCCAATGCCGGGTCTTTGAAGGTGATAGCCGGCGCTCTACATCGCATCGGGGTCCCTGATACCCAGCGTAGTTCCATCCGACTTTGTACGTGACGAGGTGGTCTATGGGGTCTTTGTCCGCACTAACGCCTCGACCGCTGCATTCAACTTTGTTCGGTGGCGGCAAAGACTTCGGCCGTGAATCCGGGATTCAGCCTGAGCGTACCGTAGCGTCTACAGACCGGAGTTCGACCTCATCGCTTCCTTCATGTATCGAGCTCTGTTGATGTTCCTGATCCGTCTCCCACGAAATCTCCCTATTTCTCATTGACGGGTTCTTCGCTCTCCCGCTGTCCCCGCCATGCCTTCCCTTATTGCATTCGGGGCTTCGTGGGCGGGCTATCATGTTCCTGTGCTTGGCTAGTTTCTCGAGGAGGGTCGAGGTGTTGCTGCTCTTCTTGGGTGAGGGGGTTTGGGCCTTCTCGGGCCTATCGAGCCTCCTGGGGGCGCCAGATTACACCGTCAAAAGCACCCAACTCTCACAACGCTGGTCGTGATGCCCATCTCATCCCAGATTGGCCTCAGATAATACTGCACCCGCCGGGAGGCGCTCCGCCATTATCTACTCGCCTTGGCCGGGTCTTGCATCCTTGGAGGATTGGCGGTTCCCCGCCAGGTTCCGAGTCGATACCATCGCCATCAGAGATAAGCTTTATTGTGCTGAACTCGCTGCTCACACGGCGCCAACTAATAATGCTTTTTCAACCGAACTCGGGCTGGAGCCGCGGCCGGATTTGTTTGGTCGGGCCCACACGTCGGATGGCTGCGTTCTCTACAAAAACAAGAAACAAAAGGGACATCAGGTCGCCGCCGCCTTCCGGAGCCGCAAGCTTCGATTTTGGTGGGAAAGAGAAGACTAACTTCGGCGGGATGAATTTCGCATATGTCGCGCAGCATCTTCACAAAATGGGGTGGCCTGGTATTTATAATGGATGATCAAGATAACTTTCCTAGTTGGATGATGACACAAAATAATATCTTTCCTTGTTGGAGGATGACACGATATTCGTCCCATTAGGTGAGAGATTTTCTTTCCTTATCGTAAACCGATTAATAAAGGATAATTGATGGAATAATTGTAATAACCACTTCCCGATTGGTGGAGATCGGGTGTTTTCTCAATATAGATTCCCGTGCCACCAGTCTTTGTAAAGAGGGTATCACTCTCTGCCGGGTCCCGCAGACTGGGGATACCACATACCCAACGCTGGAGAATGCACCCACTTTTTTTACCCCATATTTGGGCCATAGCCTGGCTCGCTGCGTTTATTATTTCAAACCCATCAATATATATATATATAATAGATATTTGATTATAATTTCATTATTTTAATAATTATAGTTATCACATTACACGACATATTTATTTTTGGTATGCATATTATCGCGATATTGCAAATAAATTTCTAAAATGCACTGGCCCACCAATCATTCAAGCTTAAGCAGAGGAGAATTTGAATTCAGGTCAAATTGATGTTGAACTTAAATTAACTCACTCCAATATTTATATGACAAATTCCTTAATGAGTTAATGATAATGTTCAATATTTATAATTTAAAATGGTTTATGTGTAAGAAGAAAAAATGAAGTATATCTAAAGAGTTAATGAATTTACCACATCAACGTCATGAATGCATTCCTCCAATGGTACGAACTAGTGGACATGTAGGAGGTTGGGAGGATCCAACCCTGCACGGTGGAAATGAGCTTTCGGACATTGGTAAAGAAGTTGCAAATATTTTATACAATTTTTTTGGAATGTTTGAGCATTAATAATAAGTAAGTCTTGTCAAAATTTAGGACAAAAAGGACCAAGTGGAAGGATCACGTGACGCCCAATAAAGAAAAGTTAACAGCAACATATAAGGATTGGAACACCCCACAATGCACAAGTCAATGTGGGCTGTACCAGTCTCAAATAAAAATTTACATAAGAATGTTAAATTGATTTAATTGAGTACAATAAATTTTTCATATTTTTGTAGATATATCAATGTTTAAGGTATAAAAATATTGAACTTGTTGTCTTTATATACTTTTTACATTTATTATAAAAATTATTCATTTTATAATATATTTAGGTAGATAAAGTTGTTATAGTTCTAACTTAAATGATTTTAATGTTAATTGATTCGACAAGTTCTTAACATGCAAACACATAAGATGAATGATAATGATAGTAAAACAGAGCCATATATAAGAGATATAAAGTGCTGGAATGGTGGAGGATACTATAGTTAATGCAACATTGGAAGCTCAAATGAAATGCATGTTAGGCATAAAATAACCTTTTCACATGCAAGCACATACAGAACTAGTTTAATCAATAAGTCACCATAATTTGGATTTTTGATTTATTTTAGCACTATATATAGAGATCACACGTTAAAGAATAAATGATCTTTAGTGCTGAATAATATCATGTTTTTGACTACTTTTGTACTTCTCTTAATGCTCAACAAAAGTGATAATTTGTAATGATAGTGACGGTTATACAAATAAATCACCTCTATGCAGCGATATCGTAAATGTAGATTACATACCAAGTGTTATCCTAAAATTGCACATTTATAGAAAAACACAAAATTCAACAAAATTCCACAATAATAAGCATATTTAAATTATAACCTACATTGAGGCGGTGAATTATTTGACGACTCAGTCAGTTATAAATTGAATTTTTCTTCTTGCTACTATATAGACTGGTTATAATTAAAAGCAATGTTGACATTAAAGAAAATAGTTAATTTTATTTTCAATATATTGAATATAATTAAAATTAGAACTTTGTATTTATATATTTAACAAGTCTATTTTTTTTTTTTAAATGAATTACATGTTATAATAATCATTATAATTTTCTAATGTTTAGCTCAAAGAATGACTCAGAGTCATAGTCGAGAACACCTGTAGATGAAATCATGCAAGGTCAAGGGATGTGAGGATACCATAGCCCATGAAACATTGAACACGAGTCGATGTCTTCCTATCCCACAACACCCCTACCATGGACGGTGATTCTACCACCAAGATATATTGATCATTATTTGGACATGTAATATTAATACTTGTTATATCTTAAATATGTCTAATCCTATATTTTTTTTTTGGTTTAATGATGTTACTCTAAATTACAATCAGGAATTGTTTAAGCTGAAAATCCAAAATATATATAATAAATTAATGATTGATATAATGTAGTCACCATAAACATTTGAAAGTTTAAGGTATGAATAGATATATTTCTATGCATGCTGTTCAACTATTGAGAATATGATAACAATTGCTATGACAACATTTTATTTTTAAACAACAATTATATGAACCAATCACTTTAATGTAATGTATGAACTTAAGAAAATTCCTTGGTATATAATTTCCGAGGTAATGTGACTAACAAATCGGATTCAAGCCAATGGAAATCGTTCACTCTCGTGGGTTAAAATTAAACCGTAATATAATGTCTAACTGTAGTCAATAGTAGTAGAATGAAATCAGAGATAGAGACCATTAGAAGAAACTACAAACTAATGGGATGTTAGTAATAAGCCAATATATCCAAGAGTGATAAAGTTTTCATGATGGAGAAATTATGTGTATGATGTTTAAAGATATTCATATGGACTTTGATATATAGTTGTTTTTAATTTTATTTTGCCCACCATGTTAAGACAACGTGATTAAATCTATATCATCATTAAAGGTATATAGTATGTAAATTAAATGATGTATACATGAACAAAAAGTAACGAGGACCTTTTTTGTTTACAAAGCGCTAGGAAGTGTTACATGAGTGTGTCGATTGATTTAAAGTTTGTAACGCTCATATAGGTAAGTGTTAAAAATTATTTTTTGAAAGTTGATATCATATGAGTATGTGTTTCGTATTACTAATAATACTTCGTTATCATTATTATTGTTATAATGCGACTTCCATTTTTTGTTGATATAGTTTGTAAAATTTATATTATCTTTAGTTTGAACATATGAAAGAAATATTATTCTTGTTTTTTCATTTTATTCTCAGGTAAATATTATATGAGAAAAATAAATTAAACTCCCAAATTGCAATGGAGCATTGATTAACTCTAAAATGTGTACTTTAAAGAATCACAACAAATCAAATCAGTTGTTAGTCCTGAATTACTTTATTAATACATTCTTAACTTCAAATTTTTGTGAGTTAGTGATACTTGTTATTTTATTATCTTTTCAATCTTTCTCTTTAAGCACATATCTTACATTATCATGATATCTTATAATTTAGAATGTTTTGTGACCATCTCCAACTAGAATCCCATATAGAGCAAACAATTATCTTTTTTTCCTTATAATTTTTTTATTTTCTCTAAACATTTAAGTATTATTTTGTTATGATTAATAAATGAACTTTAGTGATAGATCATAACCTTGTTATTTTTATTATTGTGACTTGGAATAAAACAAAACTATCTAACTACAGTAAAATTCTTTATATATAAGTTGTTATTATCCATGTTTTATCACTTACAAACCTAAATATATTTTATTATTTTACTATTTGTGGTGTAGGAAAAGTTTGTAATTGATTCACTAAAATCATGTGAAGAAGGCCATCGAAAATAAATGGTCGCAAGGTATATAGATATAGGAATAAGTGTCACAAGCATTTCAAGAAGTTCTCAATAGTAGCTGGAGGCATTATCCATATAAATGTGCGCTAGTGATCAAAGTTAGCGCCGGATTGGGTTATGAGATTTGACTTGAAAATTTCAAAGTAAGCCTTCATCAAAATTCGTTGGTTTGACGGTTATGTGAAAGTCATGATGAATATACTTTATCGCTGTAAATTTTGATTTTAACTTTTAACTAAGATCGCACGCCCAACATTGAACACCGAAAATAGAATGAAGTTTCCTTTTACTCATCGAGGGGGATCACGATCCTTTGCGATGTAAACATAATAAGACTAGTAAAATTTAAAAACAATTCTCCAATCGGCTGACGTCTAGAATTAATATTGATTATTATATCATCAAAAGATTTCTATAATTCAATTGAGATATATCAACTTTCTCATCTTCCTTCATAATTATCTTATCTCAATATTTAATGCTATTATGTTGAATCTTTATGAGACTTAATATTGCTATTACATCCTTATGTTTCATTGTCAAGTACTTTGCCACATCTAAAATTATTCTTGAGTTATCAAAAGTTATGGTGCATGTCATTGCAATTATATACTAAGACTTCTAGTGTGAGGAAAATTTTGAATATTCTTCGCTTGCATGTCTGTTTAGCCTTAAATTTTAATGTTTATTAACAAAATAAATGTATGTCTAAACAATGATGATTATGTTGAAGTTGTAATACATGTCTTGTTTACCCTTGAATTTAATGCTGTTTGAGAAGTATTTCCTATACAATAATCACTATGTTAAATTGAAATAGGATAACACTTGTTTCTATAATAAAAGTTTTTATGTTATTTCACATAAACTTTATATATTATGTCGTCCATAATATTTATATATGATTGTATTTTTTGATATTATATGTATGAGGTGAATTACAAAGAATCAAATTTGAATCTTAAAGTTGAAATTTGATTGTTTATATATCTATTTAATGATATCTTATATTATTTAATAAATAGATGGTTACCAACTTAAGTATGTGTCAATTATTTTTTATGTGTTTTTAACTATTTTCCTTTACAATAGATATTGTGACTTGTAAATTTTATAATATACATTTTTTATATTAAACACATACATTTGTTTCTTTTTCGTAAGTGAATCAATTTATTATAAGAATTCTGTTTTGGCTTGAAAAAAAAAAAAATAATATAAACAAAAAATTAGTTGAAACACAATATATCGAGAATGACTTTATACTACAGAATAACAAATACAAATATGGTTATTACAAAAGATATTCTTTGTGCCTTTACTAATTGTGATCAGGAAACCCCGAGAGTACCTAATTTTTTGAAAAGAGTAAATTGTAATTTCATCAACCGAATTTTTCTAGATTCTGATGATGAAACGGACTCACCGCTGAACTGCCTGCAAAATTCAGCCTACCATGTCACTCGCGACCCGAGACGCCTGAATTTGCATGGCTGAGGCAACGAGCGTAAATGGGGACACTTTCATGATTTTGAGTGGCTGCTCACAAGGTGCCACATGTCAAAGAATCAGTCAACCTGAGTCATGGACCCACATGGACATGTGGCAACACATGATTGAGAAACCATACATGATGGATAAAAGGATAAAGAAAACTTAAGAGCTAAATGAGAAACTGGACACAGGCAAGTGAAAGATATTTCACCCCTTATCTGGACCAAGACAGATAAGAAAGGAAAGAACAAAAGAAAGAGGCTGAAAAGAGAGGAGTTTTAGAGAGAGACTCCACCTTCTCTCTAAATTTCCTGAAGATCACTCCATCAAGCTGTGCAAAAGAGAAGTTTCTCAGAACTCACTATATGGCTTCAGATGTAGACCGGAGTCAAAGAGTTTTGACAAAAACTCCAAGAGGGGCTTTCTACGGTTTGAACATTGGCTTCATGGGCTTATTAAAAAATATATGGTTGTGTGAAAATGTGAGAGTGGTTCTGCAATTGTCCCAAGACTTTCTGGACAAGAGCCTATAGATTTCTAATTATTTTCTGACAAATTCAGAATCTAATTTTTGGGAATAAGCAAATTGTCCTTGTGTTAGCCTTTTGGCGTGCTAGAGTTAAAATGAATTAAGGTGAAGAATGTCTGTCCAAGGAAACATTTATTGTGTTTTGAACCATGGGAAGTTTCCATATTGTGGTAGTACAGGCATTTAAACTGACTCTGGTGGAACTTGGTTTTCGGGTGTTAGCAACCTATAGTGAGTCCTTCAGGTAATTGCACACATCAGTGAACTGATGTTAGTTTTTGGAATTTCTCAAATCGGACCTCTATAACCTAATTTATGGTCGCTACCTGAATAGCCCGTCTAGCAGCGGTCGCCCTGGTCAAGTTCACCCGACCGGTCACTCCTTGCCGTGGTCATCGCCAGATCACGACTTGACTCAACTCGCGGGAAGGTCATAACTTCTTCTCTACCGGTGAACTGACATTTGCGTTCTGGACCATGGAAATCTCATTGAGTCAAGGTTCCATCCGGAACACTTTCGAGGCAGGCCGAGTCAATAAAGGGGCATTCGAAAGTAAGGTAGGCCGGTCCGTAAGATCGCTTAGTCATGTGTGACCTCCAACTGAATACCGCAACTTCTTCGCCCGAACTCGATTTGGGTGTCTTGTGACTTCGCGGAAAAGCCCACGGAGTCAAGTTTCTATCTGAATGCCTTTGGATGGCAGTGGGTTCTAGATCTGGCCGGAAAGGGGCGTTCAAAAAGTAAGGTAGGCCAGCCCAAGACTAGGTTCATAAAATTCCAACTTTTCAAAAGGTCATAACTTCTTCGTCCGAACTCCGATTAGGGTGTTCTTAGACTCTATGGAAAGACCATTGAGTCATGTTTCCAGTTGGATGCATTGGAGGGCAGTGGGTGCTGGAGCTGGCCGAAAAAGGGCGTTCTGGGCAAGGCGGTAGGTCCGCAAGATCGTTAGTCATGTGTGACCTAACTGTAATATCAACTTCAGATGGACTCGATTCGGTGTTCTTAGCCCAGTGGAAAGCCCATTGAGTCAAGTTTCTAGACATATTATTGTATAGGGAAGTGAGTGCTAGATATGGATGGAAAAGGGCGTTCGAAAGTAAGGTAGGTCGTCCTGCAGGGCTACCTAATCACGAGTGACCCTAACTCTAAGGTCATAGCTTCATCCGAATTCTGATTCAAGTGTTCAGACACCACTGTAAACCCGATCAAGATAAGCTTCATGTCCCTGTGGAGGACATTGGGAATCAGGGGCTGGCTAGTGCTTGCTGGTTAGTGTGGTTGGGTAGGCTAGCCTGTAAGGTCATCATTCTCACAAGACCTCCAACCTCAAGGCTATAACTTCTTCCCAATTCGCATTCGTAGTTCTTAGACTCTATGGAAAGACCATTGAGTCAAGATTCTAGATAGATACCTGTGGAGGGTATTGGGTGATCACAACCTTACTGTAACTGATGTTTTGAACCGAAAAGTGTGTTACCGCTGTAAAAGTGATGCCTTAGCTCCGTTTTAAACATGACCATCATTACATGTGGTAGGCTATTGTAGGCGTTATCGGATGTAGGACGTTTGAACCGGAAAGTCCGAAAGTTTCTAGGTTTTATGGTTGTTTGATGTTGTATGGACAGTATTGTAAGGTTTCAAACCAGAGTTCGCGACGTAGCGTCGTGGAGGTAAATCTCTATCGACGGGTCCAAGATCGCAGACTTAAGCAGGTGCAAGGCCTGCTGTATGAATAATATGGTGTGACATGACATAAAGTTAATGTATACAGATGTATTAACATAAGTTGTGCATGAGAGAATTATATGTATCAATTATAATTATCCATGGTATGTTGAATCATTGCATGTGCACTTAGGTGGGGAGTAACCCATGTAGGATAATTCCACTACTGGGCATTGCTCACCCTGTCGAGGGAACATCATTTCAGGTATAGGAAGTGATCGGGAGGACGACGCTTATTAGAGGCCGCTTTGAGAAGAAGGTCGGGTTGTGGCTTTGATATTTACATTGTTGTAAAAAAGCCATACAAAACTTTAATTTCAAACATGTTGTATTAAGAGGATGTATGACTCTTGAAAACTATGGTAATATAACTGATGAGATTTTTGGTGAGTATCATATGCCCAAGTGGCCATTTTTATCATGGCGGTCTCGCATGAGATACACTATTCTCGTGGGTTGACGGGTTGTCAACGGACACTTCCCGATCAAGGCCATAGTGATTATAATTGTAACGCCCAAAAAGAGTTTCAGAATTTTTATAATAATTTTATTATATATTCGGTATGAATTAAGAAAACTTGGGTTTTTCCGAAAAGTGATGAATTGACAAATTATGAACAGCAAATTTAGTGAACCCGAAAATTTGACACCAAAACAAGATAAAATTGAAATTTTCAACGGGATAAATATCAAAGAAGGGAGAGACAGCCCAATAGCACTAAACAAGTTGAATTGCAAAATTAAAGAGATGAGGGCTAGTTGCAATTTATGAAAAGTTGAAAATATAAAAAAATGAAAAAAAAAAGCCAAAATTCATTTGGTCTCCAATTTGCCCTAGCAAACCGTAGGAGAAGGAGAAGTTAAGGGAGAGAACAAGAGGAAGAAGAGGGTTAAGAAGGAGAAGGAGAGGAAGATCAAAACTAAGGTATGTATTCATTCTTGTGATCAAGTGTGTTTTTACTTCCTAAGGCTTTGTTTTGAGAATGTCCTCCTTGTCTAGGGTTTTTAGGAAGAGATCACACAAACCTTAACTTGTTGAGGTGTCAGGGTAAAAACCCAAATGTACAAGAAAAACATGGAATCCCCTCCCTCTGAAAGCTGACTTACGTCTGAATTGCAGCTGAAAAGGGTCGGGTTAGAACAAACCCCAATAAATTTGTGTATTTGGTATGTGTATGGTTAAGAATCTATTAGAATGGTTTTTGAAGAAATTACAATAGGTCTTTGAAATAAGAGAAGGAATAAAACATACCTGAGGCAGAAAGAGATCATAAGATGAATTTGAAGTGGTCTTGAAGCATGGCGAGGTATAGAGTTGACTGGAGTTGAAACATATGGAAAATGTGAGAAAACACACATTCCGGGCACTTTTCGTAGAGTGCCCTACTGGTAGAAGCTGCCCACTGGTAGAACTTTGATTCTGGTCATTTTTTGGTTGAAGCCCCCACGGTAGCGCTCTACCGGTAGGACTTTTGTTCTCGTTTTCCCGTTTGACCAGTTTTCGTATTCTGGCTATAACGTCCTTCATTTCATCCGATTTGAGTGATTCAAGTGGCTAAGTAAAATAGACTTCAAGGAGAACCAAACTAAAGAGAAGTACTGTCAAATTCTAATCCTATGACTAAAATTCACTAAAGTGTCATGTGCAAGAAAAATCCCACTAGCTGAATATAGAGTAGTCCGGGTTGTTTCGATCGAATCCTGAGTTTCGGGTGTGCTCGAATTGGGTGATTCCAGTTGGAATAGAAACCCTAGCACCTTAGATTTAATGATTGTGTGACTAGTGTCAAAATATGAAGTTAAGACCTATAGAAAAATGAGTAATACCAACAGTCCCGAGGGTAACACCGGTAAACCTGATCTTAGTTGGCATGGAAATGCCATAACTTTAGCTTCTGATAACCATCGAATGATTCCACTTCTAAGTCAAGTAGACTCAGAGGAATAAGAATGAGTCTAAGTTAAAGCTGCATCATACCTGGTGTCGGTAAATAATCATTATAATGTATTATTTGCATAATCACTAAGAGTGGACATAAACAGAATTGTATTCGAATTGGGTGCGCGGAAGACGACAACTGCTCAGATTGACAATCGGTGAAAGAAACGGAATCGATAATTGGTCCATGTTTCTATACCCGCTCTCTATTCTCAGCTTTGTTTGGCTCTGCTCCTTATTTCAAGACATTTCTCATTTTATACATATACATATATATTGATTCGAATGATTAGTATTTGAAATGCTTGATACACATGAACGGTATTTGAGCTACAAGTTTGACTTATCGCATAAAGTAAATTATTTTTAATCAGTTTATTTGATGGATCAACATGACGGAATTCACCAACTGAATTCGTCATGAAGGTAACCGTAATTAATAATGCGAAATCACATTGCTACTGAATGACAAACAGGACAGGATTCACCAACTGAATCTGTCGTGAATGTCGAACTCTATAGTCGCATGTGAGACGGTAATATTGAATGTGAAACCACATTACTATCTAATGACAAACAGTGATTCACCAACCTAATCATGCCGGGATGTCAAATTCTTGCAGCTAATGTGGAATCACAAACCTAAAAAAAAAAAAAAAAAAAAAAAAAAAAAAAAAAAAAAAAAAAAGAGAAACGATGGTATTGAAAAGTGTATTTGTTTATGTATCTTTATTATCATACCCGATATTAGCAAAAGGCATTATTTTGATATATATGACGAGTAAGAATGGAAATTTACACGCTATAATCAGAGGTGAACTCACTTCAAGGCTGAAAACGTTTACGTATTATTTTTATCAATGCAGGTACCGTAAGGACATCGGGCAAGACCCGCATCCAGGAGCTCAGAGTCATAGCGAAGGAATTACAGAGGAGTATGCTCCTGGTCATGCATTACCTCATTTCTTCAAACATTGACATTTTGTAAAACAGTTTGAACTCTGGATCATTATTTTTGTAAAGGCATTTTGTTAAATGTAAACGTTATGAATATTTTGTTAATTGTTAATGTTTTATGAGTTTGCTTAAAATAAATTGCTTCCTACAACAAGCAAATTTAAATGAATAAATGAGCCAAATGTTTTGATAAGATAGAATTGGAAAATTGCCTATAAACTGCCCGCTTGATCCGCCAACCGGTCAGAATGATTTACCACACTTTTTAAAAAACCGAAAATTAAATAAAATGGGATAACTAAAGAGATTTAATTAATGACTTTAAAGGAAATAAAACGAGTTTCTCGTTCGGGTTTGACTCGCCACCGGTCGACTGGCTCGGTCGCCACGCCTTATCGTATCGTGAGCCAAAGCCAGCGCTCTGCCAAAGCGATTTTGAAATTGTTTGTAATTGATTTAATTGTTTATGACATGCATTGCATTTGCAAGTGTATGATGGTTATGACTGACGCGGGATCTTCAGGGTCTTAATAGGATAAGCATGGGATGGTTCAGTCCCGTTAACGAGGCGACCGGCGACGCCTGCATAGTCCCCAGTGGAAGGTGGGCAAGCATCGATGCTCCACCAATACACCAACAGAACTAAACGCTAATGGGAGGGAACTATGGAGATCCTCCATCGATAGCTCAGCACTACAAGGAGCGGCACAATCCACCGCGCTGTCTGACAACGATCCGCCATCGAGAGCTAACGGCAAGGTACCGACCGATAGATTTTGGCAGGGAAAAAGATTTACGAACCCGCTATGGCGTAAAATTGGCTCGAGAGGATCGAAGCACGTTAGTGCCGTATTTGCACGCGCAGAAACTGAGCAGCGCTTCACTACTTCAAGAGGAGGCTTATCGCTGGCGGGCTTCAGTTGATAAGACCGCATCAACGGAAGCGTGATACAAAAGTTCTTCGAAGGAATCGCATGAATATGTAGGTCATATCTATTTGAATATGACGAGTTTCAATTTGAAGCAAAGACAAGGAGCGGACCGAATATCAAAGATAATTCACTTACATAAGTATGCTCCCGAGATACTAGCTACCCCAAGAGAGATGCCCGAAGTTCAAGATGGTCCTAATGATTATATCCGAGCCCATGTCACCGGATTTTGCCATGAGGATTTCGTACAAAGATATGCTCTAAAACACAGAAAGAGTAAAAGAAAGAAAAGAGAATGACAAGGGAAAAAGAGAATAATGTGGTAAATAAAGCCCCGTCAATCAAGTGCTCATCACAGCGAAAGTAAGAAATTCAAAGGACCACAGGTTCTAATCACCTACAGCCAAGCTACCGTAATAAGAGGTTCTACCGATACCGCTGCCGCGGCACCAGAGGTGTTTCAGCATGTGTCAACCTTCATTGTCTCATTGTGGAAGGAAGCACAAGGGGAGAGTGTTAAATTGAGATCGGTGCTTGTTTTGCTTCAGGATTTACCGAAAGCACAAAAGCAGGAAAGACCATTCCAGAGCACGTTTCCCTTACAAGACCCCGCATCAGGCAATGTTTCATCATCCACAAAAGGCAAAGAAATGTTTACTGAGCACCCGAGACAAGGGACACGGGGACAGGGAAGATGCAGGATGTCGTGTTCGTGGCCAGATGGCTGCGCAATGAAAGCAAAGGGAAGATACCATTCCTGATGTGATAATCGGTAATTTCACTGTCTATACCTTTGCGCCATTGATGTACGGATCACCTCATTCATATGTGTAACGAATGGCTACCCAACTTGGGTAATTTACCGAGGAGTGAACCCAGTATGATATTCGTGACTTCAAACTACGCATAGTGTTATCAGGAACAAAGTGTATAGAGATTGTCCTATCAAAATACAAGAGTATGCATTTTTGGGAGATTTGATTGAGTTATCCTTCAGGGAATTTGATGTGATATTGGGGATGGACTCAAGTTATCCCGACAATTTGAGCGATAGTCGACAGAATGAAAAGAGTGACCTTAAGGACACCTGGATGACATTGAGGTTATTTTACCTACAGAGGTCAATCACCTCTCTAATGTAATATCCAAGCAAAGCAGCTTGCGAAAAATGGTGTAAAAAGGATGTGAAGCCTATTTGGCTTATTGTGATCGACACTGGCAGGTACAAAACAGCATCCATATTCTATCGTTAGTGACTTTCCCGACGTATTCCGGAAGAGCTGTTGATTGCTCATAGGGATTGAATTTGCTATCGACGTTAAAATTAAAGCCACACCGCATCCGGACATAATCGTATAGAATGGCCCACTTGAGCTAAAGGAATTTTGAACTGGTAAATTTGCAAGAACTGCTAGAAATAAAAGGAGTTTGATCAACAAGTGTATCACCATGGGGAGCCCGTACTTTTGTTAAGAAGAAAGATGGCACTTCGTTATGTGCTGATTATATTTAATCAACAAGTTGACCGTAAAGAATAAGTATCCATACCCGTAATTGATGATTTGTTCGACCACCCAGCGCAAGTATCTTTCAAGATTGACTTGAGATCCGGGTATCATCAATTGAAAATTAAAGATGATCGATGCATAAGATTCATCGCAGAAATTCACGATATGGACATTGGGTGAGTTCTTGTAAAGGCCGCTTGGTTTGACCAATGCTCCAGCGGCTTTCATGGACTTAATGAATCGTGTTTTCCGACCGTATGTGGATCAGTTTGTCGAAAGGTTCAGACTTACATTCGTATTCGAAAAGATCGAAAAAGTCATGACACACACCTTCTCGGTAGTGTTAGAGACGGAGAAAAGAATGTCAAAGTAAACTCACATTAGAAGTGTGAACTGCTGACCGAAGTGTCCTTCTCGGGGCACATCGTATCAAAGAAGGAACCATTCAGGGATCCAAAGAAAAAGAGAAGTGGTTGTCGAATGGAAGCCACCAAGAAATGTTATCAAGTACGTAGTTTCTCGACTAAAGTGTGTTACTGTAAGATTTGTTATAGTTTTTCTATGATTGCTCTAATGATCAGAGATTGCTCCAGAAAATGTAAAGTATGAATGGAGTGAAAATGTCAAAGAAGTTTTGAAGTTAAAAGATTCTTAACCAGCCCAAGTATAACTCACCAATTCGCGGTAAAGAATATGTGATTTATAGTGATGCTCACTAAATGGACCCATGTACTAATGCAAGAGGGTAAAGTGGTAGCCTATGCTTCAAGACAATTGAAGCCACATGAAAAGAACTACCCCACGCATGATTTGGAATTGGCCGCAATTGTATTTGCGTTGAAATTGGAGACATTATTTGCAGATGAGAAAAGTGTTTTATTTACACCGATCATAAGAGTCTTAAGTATTTGCCCTCACAACGAGCTTAACTTGAGACAACGGAGGTGGGATGGAATTGATAAAGATTATGATTGCAAGTGATTGAATAATATCACCCAGAAAGGCCAATGTAGTGGCTGATGCCTCGAAAGTGGGAAGACACGTGCAAACGCTGAAAAAGAATGCCAATTTGTCATTATCGACGATGGTGCGTGAGGTGCAACTAGTAAGTATATGACCCAATGAGCTGGAATTTAGTGCTAGAGGCACAAAAGAAAGATGGGAAAATTTCACAAGTAATAGATCGATTGGAGATGGTAAAGAAATTGAGGCCCACAAAGTTGAATGAAATGTGGAGGCAAATATAAGGATCGGGTTTGTGTACCTGAAGATGATGATTTGAAAGTCATACTGAAGAGGTGCACATGGTGGGATCTTTGTTATCCATCCCGTAGCACAAAGATGTACCAAGATTTGAAAAATGCTGGTTCTGGTGGTCCGAATGAAAATGTATGTATCGAATTTGTAACCAAGGTTTGAGGTGTCAAAGAGTAAAGGCAGAGACTGTCCTCCCTGATTATTAAAAACATCAACACCAAGAGGTGGAAATGGGACCTTCAATCACCATGGATTTTGTGGTCGGGTTGGCCATTGACGTGCAGGCGCACACTCCGCCAGTCGTATTCATCATCACCAAGTCAGCTCACTTCCTACGCTGAGAACCGACTCATTCGCTTGACAAGCCAGCGTAGCCGCATATCAAGGAAATAGTCTCTGCTACACGGACTCCAATATCCATAATTTCAGACCGAGATCCGAGGTTTACTTCGAGATTTTGGGGAAAATTGCAAGAAGCCATGGGCACTAGACTGAATTTCAGTACAGCGTTCCACCCGCAAACGGATGGACAATCAGAGAGAGTGATCCAAATTCTGGAAGATATGCTAAGGAGTTGTGCGATCGACTATGAGGGAAGTTGGGATCGACATATTCCTCAATGAATTGTACAACAACAGTTTCCAATCAAGTATTGGAATGGCGCCTACGAGGCCTCCCCGCATGGAAGAAACAGAACAATCGTTGTGTTGGACTCGATCATGAAAGAAAAGTGATCGCCCCCGACGGATACGAGACCGAAGAAAAGTGAAAACGATTAGAGAGAAAAATTGAAGATACACCTACGTACGTAGAAGTCATATACCCATGTGTTAGAAAAGGACATCTGATATGAGGCCTGGTGAAAAGTGTTTTTAAAAGTATCGCCTTGGAAGAAGGTGATGAGATTCGGAAAAAAGGGCAAGTTGAGCCCCGGATTTATTGGCCCATATGAGGTAATCGAAAAAGGGGTCCAAAAAGAGACAGATTAGCATTATTCTGACTAAAAATATCCATATAATGTTTTCATGTCTCAAGTTAATGAGAGACTGCCGATCCAACACATGTAGTCTCTTCTGAGACAATTGAGCTTAGACCGGATTTCACATACATGAAGAAGAACCAAGAGAGATTTTGGCTCGTGAAGAAAGAACTACTGAACAAGAAGACCAAGCAGTCAAAGCAAAGGTGAGGAAACTGAAGGTAACTGGGCAGCCACTTGGGAGAGTGAAGAACGATGCGCGACAAAGCAGCATCCTAAATCGCTTAACCAAGGTAAATTCTCGAGGATGAAATTTTCATGGGGAGGAATTGTAACGCCCCAAAATAGCTCTAGAATTTTTATAATAATTTCATTATATATATTCTGGGTATGAATTGGGCAAAACTTGGGTTTTTCCGGAAAGTGATGAATTGACAAATTATGAAACAGCAAATTTAGGGGTGAACCCTAAAAATGGAGTACCCAAACAAGGATAAAATTGAAATTTCATAAGGGGATATAAATATCAAAGAAGGGGAGTAGAGATGGCCACAATAGAATTAAAAACAAGTTGAATTGCAAAATTAAAGAGTTGTGGGCTAGTTGCAATTCTCTATGAAAAGTTGAAAATATTAAATGAAAAAACAAAAAGCTAAAATACTGGTTCCAATTTTCTTTTCCTAGCAAAACCGTGGAGAAGGAGAAGAAGGGAGAGAACAAGAGGAAGGCAGGAAGAAGAAGAGAAGGAGAGGAAGATCAAAACCAAGGTATGTATTCATCTTGTGATCAAGTGTGTTTTGATTTCCCAAGGCTTTGTTTCTTGGAGAATGGTCCTCCTTTGTCTAGGGTTTTTGTGGAAGAGATCACACAAACCTTAACTTGTTGAGGTGTTGTGGGTAAAACCCCAAATGTACAAGAAAAACATAATCTCCCTTTGAGGCTGACTAATGCCATCTGCAAAGAAAAAGGGTCAAGCTAGAACAAACCCTAATAAATTCGTGTATTTGTATGTAAAGGTTAAGACCCATATTAGAATGGTTTTTTAAAGAAATTCATAATAGGCCTGAAATAAGAGAAGATTGAATGATAAATTGGAGTAGAAAAGGAGATCACAAGATGAATTTGAAGTGGTCTTGAAGTATTTATGAGGTAAGAGTTGACTGAGCTGAAAACATAAGGAAAATGTGAGAAAACACACATTATGGGCAATTCTTTCGGAGAGTCTGGTTTGGTAGAAGCAGTTCTACCGGTAGAACTTTTTGATTCTGGTCATTTTGGTCAGAAGTTCCCACCGGTAAGCTAAGTTCCTACCGGTAGGACTTGTTCGGTTTCTCTTCCTGTTCTGACCAAGCCAGATTCTGGCCATAACTTCCTCATTTCTTATCCGATTTGAGTGATTCAAGGGATAAGTAAAATAGACTTCAAGGAGAACCAAACTTAAAGAGAAGGCATCGTCAAATCTGATCAAGTGATCTAAAATCGCACCAAAGTGGCTCATGCAAGAAAAATTCCTGCATCAGTTGACACAGAGGTAGTCCCGTTGTTTCTGAATTAATCTTGAGCTGTGTCTGAATTGGGTGATTCCAGTTGAATAGAACCCTTAGCACCTTATTTAAAATTATTACAAGGATCTAGTGTCAAAATATGAAGTTAAGACTCCCGAAAAAATGAGTAATACCAACAGTCCTGAGGGTAATCGGTAACCGACTAGTTGGCATGGAAATGCTATAACTTTAGTTTGATAATCCGATTGAATGATTCCACTCAAGTAAAGTAGACTCATAGAGGAACAAGAATGAGTCTAAGTCAAAAGCGTACCATACCGAAGTCGCCGAGGCAAAGCGGAATCCATTTAGTACGCATTATTTGCATAATCACTAAGAGTAATTAATTGTATTTTAATTAAAGGCAAAGCGGCACGACAACCCGGCTCTGGGGATCGACACCGAAAGAAACGGAATCGATAATTGGTTCGCTCTATACCCGCTCTCTGGCTCTAGTTTGTTCTTTATTCGCTCCTTATTTCAGCATATATTGTTCTCTATTTGCGACATATACGAGAGTATATTGATCTTAACATTTAGTACTTGAAATGCTTGATAACATTGTCATGAATGCGTATTTGAGCTACGCTAATTTATCGTGATAAAAGTAAATTGATTTGAACCGTTTTATTGATTGACCAACATGACGGAATTCACCAACTGAATTCGTCATGAAGGTAACCGTAATTAATAATGCGAAATCACATTGCTACCGGTCGACAAACAGACGATCACTCAACCGAATCAACGAACGTCAACTCATAGTCGCATGTGAGATTCAGACATAATGTGAAACCACATTACTACTGAATGACAACAAAGCAGATCACTTAAATCGAATCTGTCGGGATGTCAAATTTATGGGTGCTATGGAATCACAAACCGAAAAAAAAAAAAAAAAAGAAACGATGGTATTGAAAAGTGTATTTGTTTATGTAATTCGGCATTACACCGATATTGTATAAAGGCATTATTTTGATATATGGCTGATTTATATGAAACTAAAATGAAATACGAACTGAGAAACCACTAAGCATGAAAATGTTTAGCGTATTGTTTTTTATCACGCGCAGTACCGAAAGATAGACATCGCCAGCACCAAGATCGGTGAGCTCGCAGTCATAACGGCGAAATTACTGGTGCATGCTCCGTCATATATTACTCCATTTCTTTCAAACATTGACATTTTAAAAGTTCAGCTTTGAACTCTGGATCATTATTTTTGTAAAGGCATTTTGTTAAATGTAAACGTTATGAATATTTTGTTAATTGTTAATGTTTTATGGGCTTGCCAAAATAAATTGCTTCCGCGAAATTACAAATTTAAAATGAATAAATTTGCGCCAAATGTTTTGATAAGATAATTGGAAATGTCGGAGTAAAATCGGGTTCGCTTGGATCCGCCAACCCGCCGTGAGTCGGGATTCGTCAGCGCTGACTTTTTGAAACCAAAACAAATGAAATATGATGAATGTATGAGATTGACCAATGACTTTAAAGGAAATAAAACGAAGCCCCTCGGTTCGCTCGACTCGCCAACTGGTCGGACTGGTCTTCGTCGCCAATGGATGCAAATTTATTTGAAAGATTTTAACTAGTCTATTATTTCTTAAAATTATATTCATATTGTTTACTTATTTTTTCATATTGTTATTTAGGCACGACACACTGGACAAGCACCAGGCCAAATAGAACTTTTCAAGTTAATGCATTGTGATCGAGAATGGTTAAACCAAGAAGCACAAACTTCTTTTGTGAGTTTTCTTTCGAAATCTTGTACTTCTTTATTTATTTGACAATTCATGAACTTATTTGTAATTTTAATTACATTACTATTAACAATTGTTTTTCAAATTAGAAATTTCAGAGATAAATTAATTTTGATGATTTGCAAATGTTACAGGTTAAATGCATTACATTAGTTTTATTAATTTTTTTATTCTATGTATAGTAGGAAAAACTTTCGACGGGATTGCCCACTGAGTGAACCAAGAGTGGACACCCATCCCAATCGCTGAGACGTAGTTAGGTTGCCAATCGGGGACAGATGGCGTGCTACCATCAAGCAAGTACTGACTCATGAGGAGGGATTGCCCCCAGAGAAAGGGATCCCTAGGTTTGGGGACGGTGCAGTCCCAATCAGCTGAGGGACAGGAGCAGATACAATTTGTTTCTCCATACCCTACACTGGTCAGGGACCGCCACCTAGTACTCAAATGTGTCACATAGACCGAAGTCAAAGCTGTAGGTCGAGGTCGACCAATGTGGATTTGCGTGCCGAGAGTTTGGGCCGGCCTGGCGCTGACGAGCTAATATTGCCTCCACTTTGGGCAGCAATGTGGAGGCGAGATTGTCCCAGAGTAGAGAGATCCTCGCGGTACAAAGGCTGAGTGTGCAGATTAGTCGATATACAGGCACGTTTTTACCGCACTTGTCGACTGTGAGTACGCTTAAATCGGATGCATCATGTTCATTCACAATGCATCTTTGTGATAGATTCGGGGCTTAAAGGTTAAGGCCTTTGTAGAGGATGGGAAATTCCTTCCCTAGGATGTAGGGTGAGAGTCGAGTCGATGCTTAGACCATGAGTCGTGGATCTCAAAGATTCCGCTCATGTGACCCTTTGTGGTGGTAGACATATCAGCCTGATTTCACCTCCTGACATGGATGAAGTTGATAGCCATCTGAAGCTTGTTAATTGGGACCTTAGTCGGCCATCACATCGACACTCCGCCTTTGAGTTGGGTGAGGTTACATATGCACGTGTTTGGATGCGTATGTGCGTGGAATTTTGGGACGAAATTCTTTTTAAGGAGGGGAGAATGTGAGACCCGAGAAAATTTCAATTTTATGAAAAAGGGCAAAATCATAATTTCGGTAAAAATCCAAAATTTTTCTAGATCTCGAATGACGAAACGGACTTCACCGTTGGAATCGTCTCGCGAAATCTAGCTACCACGTCGACTTCGTCACCAAATGAATTTGCATTTTTCGAGGTTCGGGCATCGGGTGTCGAAAAACAAATGACATACCATGTTACACAAGTTGCATGAGTAGAGGAGACATAAAAATGATACGAGGTTGTGCCAAATGTCAAAAATAGTGGAAAGAAGGGACATAGATGTCATTTTTGGAATTGTTTAAATGAGGAAAATGACTAAATAGTGCATAGTATTATCTCCTACACCAGGTGCGCAAAACGCAGAAGGAGCAAAACGGATGCAAGGGCTATGGATCTTGTGATTTTAGAGAGAGAAAGAGACTCTCTCTGTGATTTCTACTAATCCGACCGTCGGATTTCTTCGAGCCAAGAGGGAAAGTTGCTCTATGCAAATGAGGCCTAATGTGCCATAAAACTAGCTTATGAGTTCGAAACTTCTGAGGTGGGTTTTATCCTACTTGTTTTACCCTTTGTTTAAGTGTTTTGTGATGTTTGTAAAGTTGGCTCATAAATACGAGTGTCGCTTGATCGGTCCTAAATCTTGGAACCAAAAATGTGAAAATTTTAGGGACCCACATTTGACCGGTCCGTGGCGCAGAATGCTTTGAGTGATGGTTTCGCAACTTATGCACAAACAAGTGTGTTGGTGTGTAAGTGAGGCTGAAAATGGCCATAGAAATCGGTTTCAAAAAGTGGAACAGTAGTATTATGAGGGCTCCACTGATAATCTCGACTTGTTCGCTTTGGGACTATTAAAATCGGCCCCTGCTTCAGGAATTGGACCAAAACGTCCATGTGTGATGTGTATGAGATCGGGCTGAAGTGAATGGTTTGAGCAGCGTTGTGTAGAAGTTAATATGACACACCCCACCCCTACCTTGGGCAGGCAGCCGTCACCCACAAATCCCCAGCCGCTACCCCAACGACCAGAATCCCCGTGAAGCAAAGCCGTATCGCTGCTTAAACCTCCTATAAAATTTTTCTTTAATTCTATAACTTAGGATTCGTGTAAAATCTTGGGCAAATGAGGAAAACTCTGCAAAGATGATCGGTCGTGACATAGTCTAAATTCCAAATCTCGTATACATCTAATCACTTAAATCCATATATCCAAACATGGCAACCAAAAGATACCAACACCTCACCACTCTTTTATGTACATACATATGTCCCATTATACAATTTCAAAGTGCATAGTTCTTACAAAATATAATTTATACACAAGACTTGTACAAATGCTCGATTCAATCCTATTATGCTCCAAATATTCTATGCACTGCACTGAAAATAGTTTTTAAAATACAAAATAATGAGCTAAACGAGCTCAGTGAGTGTATACTTTTATAAAAGGTTTTGCTTTTCCGGAAAACATCTCAAAACTGTAAAACTTTCTTTTACAAATATTTTCTAGAAACTTTACTTTGCTTTGCTTGCTTTAAAAGTTTCTAAAACTTTTCTTTGCTTGCTTGCTTTTGTACTTGCTTGCTTTGTTTCACTTTTCTTTAAAGCTTGTAAAACTCTTATTGCTTGCTTGCTTGGAAGTTTATAAAACTTCTCATAATTTTCTCTTTCTTGCTTGCTTTATCTTGTTCAAAGTTTCTTAAAAACCTTTCACAAAACCTTTGTCTTAAAAGTTTCTCAAAACTTCATAAAACGGAGCCTTTGGCTCAACCGCATGCTTTGAAAAATAAAACCCACGGAGTTTGGCCTAAACCGACGCTTTGAATCCAAACTGGGAGCCCGGGCTCAACCGCTTGCTTTAAAACTCTCCTAAGCCCGCTTACCAGGAACCAATTTCCATGATTTTTCAAAACTCCGTATATCACGCCAGAAAGCATCAACCACTGAGCCTATTTTTGCTTATCACACCCCTAGTGAATTACTCAGGAACTTGTGTCGAACCATGCCTGGAAGAACCTTGTCCCGCATCACCTTTTTCCTGAGCTGAAGTGGTGGACTGACCTGTCGCCAATATCACCATAATCTAGTTAGAGCTCATAACCCATATACTCCCGCACGTGCCACGGTCCCTTTAAATGCACGATGTAGTCCTAAGTTTGCCGACCAGGTGCAAAACTACAATGTATGTACATGAAATCCTAACACCACCGTGCTCGCATCTTAATACCCTCCGACCGGCTGCTCTGCTTGTGAACCAGGGAAGGCCTTGTTTTCGCAAACTTCCTTTCTTTTGCATTGTTTTATAAAATGGTTTTTACACTTTGAAACCATTTTCTTGCTTTATTTGTCATGAGAAAAATGGTTTAATTATTCAAACCATTTGCTTAGTTGCTTGTTTTCTTGAAAATGGTTTAATTATTCAAAACCATTTACTTACTTGCTTGTTTTTTGTTTAATTATGGTTTTACAATTTAAAACTAATGTTTTCTTTCAAAATGGTTTAACTCAAAACCATCGCTTGTTTCTAATTCATTGTTTTGCTTCTGAAAAATGGTTTGCATTTTAAAACCATGGTAAATATCAAAGGTAAACAATTTATAATAATAATAATAATACACTAGTATTTGGGAAAAACAGAGTTTAGAACACTTTCACCCTCGCTGCTTCTTTAACTTGAGCACCGCTCACACTTATCCGCATTTGTTTTTAACCTACACACCAACCGAATACGACGATAAATTAATCGCTCTACGCATAACTTTAACATACTCCCTAGACTTAGTCACTATCTCTTTAGAAAATTTTAAAGCAGGTGCTAAGGGAGCCTTATTCCAACTGGAATCACCCAATTCGAGCACTGAACTCACGTTACGTCCAAACAACCCGGACTACTTATGTCCAAAGCTGAATCAGAATTTTTCTTGCACATGGCCCCACTTTGAGTGAATTTTTAGCCACTTAGGGATCAGAATTTGGATTGGTTTATTTCTTTAGGTTTGATTCTCCTGAAGTCTACTTTAATTGGCTACTTAAACAACGGATAAGAAATGAGCAAGTTATGGTCAAAACATTAAAACTGGTCGAAATAGGAAACCAACGTGGTACCTAAGATAACCCTAATGTGTACCGAGACACTTTTGCTCGGTGGGGTGTACCGGTACACCACTGTTCATGTACTTATATTACCTTCAAAATTTTGCCCATTTTGTTGTTTTTCCCACTTTGATGCCCATTCACTCCATACAACTTCTATAACTATAATACCTCAAAACCAATTCCTCGACCATCCAAAAAACAATTCCACAACACTTAAATTGCGCTACAACCCTCAAACCTCAAAAATCTTAGGCTAATTCCAAGAACTCAACCTAGTTCCACCATTTCTTTAAAACCACATAATTTTGACGATTCCAAGTTTCTTTACATCAATTGCATTTTTAAAGAATCTCTATAACCCCAACAATTTAAAAGGTTCATGTGCTCTTTGCACAAAAAACCAAGACCAAAGGAGAACTAATCCATACCAAAAAGCCTTAGGGATTCATATCAAAAACCCAAAATAAGGATTCCATACCTTGATCTTCTTCCTCCTCCCTTTCCTCCTTCTTTCTTCCTTCTCTTCCTCCTCTTGGCTCTCCTTCTCTCTCCAAATCGTGAACCCTAACCTTTTGGAGACCAAAATGACATTTTGGCTTTTATTTTCCTATTATTATATTTTAACATTTCCTTTAATTGCAAATAGCCCTCAACACTTTAATATTGCAAATTCCAACTTTTGAAATTCCTACTATGGCCCATCTCTAACTAAATTTTGATTTTTCATATTCATTTGCTTAATGACCATTATACCCTTGGTTTAATACCACAAATTCCGGGTTCCATAATTTCTCATTTCATATTTTAGTCTCCAAAATATTTCAGTGTGACACTTGGTACTCTTATACACCCCTACAGTGTCATGTACTGTAGATTCTCTCGACGTGTTACAAAATCCCTCCCTCCTTATGTAACATTTCGTCCTCGAAATGAAAACTAAACTCCAAAAGTAAGGAAAGGAAAATACCTCATCCGGAGAATAAGGAGGCACTGATGGCATCTCCGGGCCTCCGCTCCCAAGTAGCCGCTCTCCCTCTCATGATTCCTTCCATAAGATTCGCAACCAATGATATCACTTGTTTTCAACACTGCCTCTGGCGATCTACAATCTGCAGAGGTATCTCCTCATAAGTCAAATTCTCCTTTTAACTGCACTGGTTGCTCTCTCAATACATGTGAAGGATCCGGGATACATTTCAACATCGACATTACGGAATGTATCATGAATCCTGATAACTCGGGGTAACTTCAACTGCAAGCTAACGGCCCCACTTTGCTCACAATTTCATATGTCCAATATACCCCCTGACTAAGCTTGCCTCTGTTTCCAAATCTCAACACCTTTCTTCCGGCAGAAATCTTCAAAAGACTCGGTCACTTATCTCGAATTGCAAGTCTCTACGACGGTTGTCCGCATAGCTTTTCTGTCTATCTCTTGCTATCTTCAGTTGTCACTCAACACTTTCACTTTCTCCTCAAGTGGATCCAATTTCTAGGTCAGTCCTACTAGTCTTCTCTCACCAACCTCACTCCGCTGACACCGGAGTTCTACATTTCCCGCCATACAATGCCCCAAACGGAGCCATTTCTATACCTGCTTGGGGCTATTGTTGTAGGCAAACCCATTAGTACTATGAGTATCCCAACTTCCTTTGAATTCCATCACACAAGCTCTCAAAGATAATCCCCTGACGCCATCAGTTCTCTCACCCCGCCATCCGGTCCGAGGACAAACACACGCACAAACAAGCAGTACCTAACGCTGTTTGCAACCAGCTAAAACCTCGGATGGTGAACCCCGGGTCTCTTCGATCGACACCATCGACTAATCGGAACCCCATGTAGTCTCACTATCTCATCTACACAATTTGGCCAACTTTTCTTTAAAGAATTCTCAATATTAACTGTAGGAAATGAGCGTGATCATTAATCGATCAACTATCACCCATATCGCATCATGTTGCCTGAGTACGTGGAAGACCTCAGAATAAAATCCATAGTGACCTTCTCCATTTCCATACTGGAATAGGAGTAATCAGATTCACTTCTCATGGTTTACACTTCCTCGCTTTTACTCCGACAAAGTTAGGCACCTAGAACAAATTATGATTCCTTTCTTCATCCCATTCCACAAGAATGTTCTTTTTCAAAAGCCTGTACATCTTAGTACCGCCCGATGCATAGCATACGCAGATGAATGTGCTTCCTCCATAATGTCTCCTTCGTATCACCATACTTTTCGCACACACTTTCGCCCACTATCATGCCATCATCTCTAACTGGAACTCGTTTTCTTTCCTTTTTCTATCTCTTCCTTGTTTAATCATTTAGATCCCGCGATCGCCCCGTTAGGAATTTGATCCACTAGGGAGTGGTCTAACATGAAACGGCTAACAAGGTTCCGTAATCCTCAACTCCACATCACCCCTAATGTTCTCGATCCACCAATAATGGCGCATAACCCGATCTCATGTGGAGACAAAGAACTCTCTCGGTCGCCTACCAAGGCGATCTCGCTACGACATTAGCTTTCCCCGGATGGTACCTCGATAAGACAACAGTCCTTAATCAATCTCGCTTCATCTTCTTTCTTTTGGCTTCTGTGTTTAACTTTTGGTGAAAATATATCAAGGCTTTATGATCTCTGTAGTTATCCTACAATGAACACCATATAAATAATGTCTCCATATTTTTAGTGCAAACACGACCGTCGCGCCTAAGTCGTGTGGTATCTCCCATGCTTCTTTAGTCACTAGAGGCATATGCAAATTCCACTCATCATTTGCATCAAAACACAAACTACAATTACTGAAGCATCACCTATAAACCACAATCCATCTCTCCCATTGTAAAGTTTAAAACTTCAGTGAAGTCAATCTACCCTTCAACTCCTCAAAACTCTGTTGGCAAGCATCTACCCAATCATACTTAACATCTTCCTTGTCACTCTGGTCGGTTGGGTCATATCTCGAGAACCCCAACAAACTTCCTATAGCACCGCTAAACCAAGCAGAAGCTCCCCTCGACCACATTCTTGCGGCTCTAACAACACATCAAGCTTCTATTTTCTGGGGGATCCACACTCACCCCATCACCAAATCACATGACCTAGAATGCCACTTCACAGTCAAACCGACACTTCGTCAACTTGGCATATAATTGTCGCTCCTTAAGGTCTCGTAAATACAACTCGTTCAATGTGTTCCTTCCAACTACCCTAAATACACTAGAATATCATCAATAAAACTATGACGAACCTATCCAACACGGTTGGAATACTCCTATTGCCATCAAATCCATAAACGCCAGAGCATTGGTCAAACCAAATGGTACCTCACAAAACTCATAATGCCCGTAGCGTGTCCCTAATGCAAACTTAGGTACATCACCTCCGTACTTCAACCTGATGATACCCCGACCTCAAGTCTATCTCTGAGTATACTGAGATCCTCGAGTTGATCAAATAACTCATCGATCCTGTGGAAAGTGATACCGATCATGATGTAATCTTTGTTCAATTGTCTGTAATCTATACATAACCGCAAACTCCCATCTTTCTTTTTCAAAAGAGAACTCGGAGCTCCCATAGGATATACTCTGTGCCTAATGAACCTTTACTTAACAATTCTTCTAACTGGAGCTTTATGCCCTCAACTCTCACAGAGTCATCCTATGTAGAATGGAAATGGCCCGGGCCCCTGGATCAAATCGATGGTAGCACACCACATCTCTCTCTCGAGGTAATCCCGCAATATCATCCGAAACACATCCGAGAACTTCTAACAACCGGAATTCCATCCAATATAAGTCCTCCTTCCTCGCTCCACCACATGTTCAGATAACCCCGCAACCTTTACGCAAAGATTTTCTCAGGCTGTCATGGCGGAGATCATACAGAAGAGTAACTCTCACGTAATCCTCCGAACTTTACTCCTCCACTTTCGGCCTATTCGGGCCTTTACTTCCTTTATAACAATTTAATGGGTTTCCATGGCGAGACACCAATCCATACTTAGAACCACACCAAAAGTCCCTCATATCTAAAGCTACAAGATCCGATGGAACTCTTGTCCCTCAATCGTAACTCTACTATCTCTCGACTACTGGTCATGCAGTAACGGGACTTCCAACCTGAAGGGAAATGATCCTCTAATGACTAATGGTCGGGTCTCTATCCTGAACGACATCTAAGAATGGCTCGATGCAAATGGAATGCGTAGCCCTCGGGTCTACAAAGGTATATGCATCATGACTGGGCGATAGGAACAATACTCGCGACCACATCTGGTAGCCGCATCCCGCATCTTGTCGAGCGGCCCACACATGGCACCTGGCCCGAGCGCGAGGCCCGGCCCCATCCCGGGCACCGCCCCACTTCCCCCCGCCCACGCCACCCCACCGCGGCCGTGCCACCCTCCGCTCGGGAAACCTCTCCCCAGCCACTCGCGCGCCATCTCCTCGGCAATCGTAGCTGGGGATCACACGATGTCTCTCCGCACCAATCACCGAGGACACTCCTACAAACACGGCCCCGGTTGTTGGAAACACCCCAGACCGAATTCCCTACATTCCCCATGGTGTCGTCGACATATAACATACAGAGACATACTTGGTATACATCAAGCAGCAACCTGGGGTCTCATCGATCCTCGACTGTAGATAGCTCTAATTACTGGCCCTATAACTTCAGTACTCTTACTTTTCTTCGTCATCGCCCCGAAGCTATTGATGATGTGCCCAGGCACCTCTCTACTCTACTTTCCTACCTACTCCCATACATCGCAAGGTTACCAACTCTCGAGCGCCTACTAAGTCCCCAAATCTATTTTTGAGGAACCAATCTATAAATGCAATTCTGATTCGATGTCGTAGGTCCCGATAAAAACCTCTTGCATTTCAAGACTTCCATCTCGCTTTGGAATATATGGAACCAATCTAATCTGGGCCCGAGAACTTCTTCTTCATACTCTGATAATCGATACATGTTTTTCCTCGTTTCAACTGAAGAACTCCTCAATTTTTGAATCCTTGTGACTCTGAGGAAAGAATCGGTCAGTGAATTCTTGTTGAAATTGGTCCCATGCTATTCCATCAGGATACCTTCTTTCTACGGCATCCCACCAATCTTTAGCCTTGTCTTCCATCAGAAAACTAGAAAACAAGACCCTTTGCTCATCTGTGCAGCCCATAACTCCATAAATCTTGTTTACTCTCCTGGCCTAACTACAACCAAATGGCAAGCTTCTCGATCATCACCACTGCCGTCATATGGCTTAGCGCCCCGCCAGACTTCCATTGACCTCCCTTGCTCTCTGCACCTCTCTAGTGGCTGTGGAGGCTGCGACCGCCAGCCGGGTCGCTATCAAGTACTATCCTCGGTAATCATGCTACCTACTTCACCGTGAAACAAGCCTGCACTTGAGCACCTTCGGCATGCTGCATGGTCCAAATACCGACCTTGCCATCGTAGGCTGATTCATAGATGCTGGTGGAACCTACTACGTGCTCATCCCTCTCGTGTAATCAGACGCCGTAAACCATTGAACGACTCCCAGACGCACTTCTACGCCCCTTCCGACATAGTGCTGAAATTTCCAAAATATCAACTGTTTAATACTTTGAATCACTTCATATGTATGTATTTTGAACTTAAACATGCATGGTTGCCAATACTTATGCTCTGATACCAACTTTTGAAATTCCTACTATGGCCCATCTCTAACTAATTTTTTATTTTTCATATCCATTTGCTTAATGACCATTATACCCTTGGTTTAATACCACAAATTCCGGGTTCCATAATTTCTCATTTCATATTTTAGTCTCCAAAATATTTCAGTGTGAGGACTATGAGTTTTATACACCCTTGCCAAACAAGGTTGTCATGTACCCATTCTCTGACTCGGTGTTACATAATAGGTTAATGATTGAGGTGTTAACATAATGTCACAATTATATGGAATATACTCAGCAAAGCAGAGCTATCAGAGATGAGGGGTTTGTGATTTGTTCACAGAGCAATTTGGGTGATGGTTGATATCGTTGAATTGGCTATGGTGTGATTGTAAATCGAAAGAATATATATTATTTGATATATATTGGTATAAAAATGGTTGAAATGGTATACGTAAAGATTCTACACTTAATCGGTAACCTAAATTAGGTGCGAAGCAGTACTTCACATGAATTTTCTCGAAGAATTAAATGGTCAAGTAATAATTTCACGTGACGACCAAGAATTTGGGTTGTGAGACGGTCCAATTGAATGTCGTGATGAGCAGACCATGACTGTTTCTGGAAGGTTCCCTCCAATTGATATCCATCAAAGCAAGAATATCCTGGCTATTTACCAAAAGTTTCTATAGTTGTATTTCCTTTCACAACACGCTTTGTTTCAGCATTACTTTTCCTCATACGCCACTTAGGCAAGTGTGAGGGAGTCGGTGAGGACTTGAGACATGGGGATTACACAGCAGGATTATCTCACAGAATTACCTTATTTACTGAGCCACATATTTTAAGCCGAAAGACTCAGATATGCACTGAAAGTTAGAAGAAACTCATTTGCGATTCCACTCAAAGGAGATACCTCAAACCCCATCTATAATATTTTTTTCGTATAGGAGTTGGAGTAAGATGACTATTTTAGAGGCCGATTTTTAAATAAGCCCAACAAATTTCGATGTCTTTGATTATTAAAAGATTTAATTGCAGATTTGAAGATGATTCGTGATAAAGAGTAAATGAAATAACTCGACTATCAACATGGGCCAGATATTTTTTAAGGCGTATTATATATAGCCTGCTGCCATTTTTACTAGTGATGCTGCCTCGTAATACGAGACGATAGATTTTTCAGGCTTGACGCAGAATAATCCGACACCTCGACGCAAAATACACACATGCTGTCATATCGAATCCAACACCAACAATCCCAAATAAATCAGTTAGCTAACTTTGTTAGTGAAATGCGTCAGCACATGCACATCCAAAGATCAAGCTCAGGAAGTTCATCTCTTCAATGATATAACATTCATGGATTCTAATCACACTTTTATGGATATCATAAAACTGGTTTACCTTTAGAATGCCATCTCTTTCTTTCGCAAGAGACATGGTTTTTGTTGTTTTGGGACATTCATCTCCTTCTCTTCATACACAACTCATGGATCTTGAGCTGCCACCTTTAGTGGATACCACATAATAACTTGGTTTTGGGGAAATTATCTCTCTTTGACATGTATATATAATTTTTCTTTTTGTGGACATTATACTTCCTTAACATGTATTTATGGTACATTAGATGCTGCAGTTTTTTGGATGTGATCATATTTTTGCAGACAGTTGAATTTCACTTTCTAGTTTTAGTTAAGAATTCTTTATTTATAAATGACAATCATACTTATATTTCTTTTAGTGTTACCATATTTTGTACAGGTGCTAGCCTTCAACTTTTTCTTTTCACTTTTTGAATTACATAATATTTTGGCAATGTGTGGATACTAATTGGTACAATTTGTCCTTATATATGAGTTTCTTAGGTATTTGATGGAATACTATAAATTATGTGTTAGAACTATGACACATAATTTACTTATTCATTTGTAATTTTTTATTATTAATCTATAATAAATTCAACTACGAGACACATTTATGCTTTATTATATTTTATAATTTAATTCTTGAAAATGTTATTTAATATTTATGATAAGAAATAAAAATTATTATTATTATTATTGACATGATTTATTATTATTGTTATTATTATTAGTTTATTATTTATAACTCAAAAACATAAATAAAGTTTACTATTTTTATTATTATTATTATTATTATTATATAAAAAGCAAAAGCTTTTAAATAAAGTTTTGATTTAAAATCTATTTAATGAACGTGAAAATTATAATTTCTAATGCCAGGCGCATTTAATTTAGCAACAAATTAACTCATTAATGGAGACAATAATAACAAATTAACTCAAATTAACAAAATTTTAAATATTTAACAACAAAAAAATTTGTCAAAAAATATTTTTGGAGACAATAAAAAAATTATATCTCTATAAGGTATTAGAAACGAAATATTTTATTTTTTGCGAAAACCTTTCGCGACGAGGATAAGGCGATGTCCTTGAAACAAAAATATTTTCATTGCAAAATAGTTTTTGTGACAATATTAATCCTTTGGCTACAAAATAATTACGTTGCTAATTACCATATTTCTTGTAGTGCACCCACGACATGGGCCTACTTACATTTGGTATATCTATACATATGTTATATATTTTGGGGTTTTAGGTTTTTAGGGCTTTATAAATTAATATGCACGATACCCTACTCTTGTACCTTATATTTGAGGTAGTGGATTTTTTTTCTTTCTATATTTAGGTTTTTTCACGTGTATCTACGTTGCTCCCACCATCTTTTATTTCTGTTTATCCTTGTTTTTTTCTTCAATTGTAAACTTATTTTTGTTCCTTCTTAGCTTGATTATTATGCTTATTACAATTTTCGATATCATTTTTACAATGTTTTGAACTAATTCCTCCACTAATCTTTTGGGTTTGCATAAAGTTAGTGTGCCTTTGTTTTGTATGCATTATTTAGCATTTGCAATGTTTTTTTTTCATCCATGTTTCGAATCTACTTTGAAATATATTAAATTTAGTTAAAAGTAAGTACTGCTTAAGCCTCTCAAAATAATGAGTTATGTGGTATGCAATTAGGAGAAGAAGATGAACTCCAATGAAAAGAAAGAATATATTTCTTCATATCTAAAGACCTTCATCCTCATTTAACTACCACCTAAACCTTTCCATCCCATGATTTTCTCTACCAAATGAATCAAACATGATGACTAAAATTTTTGTTGAATTCCTCAAAAAGACCCCCTCGCTATTAGCGTATAATAGAAAACATCTTTTGCAATTGCAATAATAATACTATTGTTAATTTTTGCGATAATTGTAAGAAAAAAGACATTGTCCTTTCTCAAGAAGGGACTATGGATTATAGTATCAAATTATCTGTTTTGATCTTAATCAGGCCTCTCAATTTGTATGGCCTTTGTCAAGGATTCAATCTTAACAAAAAATTCTCAGAAGCGTTAATAATAAACAAAGCTCTAAAATGAATCCAAGATGGAAGGATTGCCCAACATGATGTTTATATTTATTTTCACTATAAGAAAATTAAGTTATAGTGGCATAAATTTAGCAGGGGTCGGAAAAATGCATAGCTAAAAATACATATTACCATGTTTATTAAATAATGAGGTTGAGCAAAAGCTTTGAGCCACGGAACTTAACTAGGCCTTACTATATAACACCCTATAGTTGCATAAGAAAAAAAAAAGCTACCGTAAGTAGATCAATAACTCCCCTTATGGTTGCATATGGAAAAACAATGCTACAAAAAATGGACCAAAAGATACAAGTGCCCTCGTTCTTTCCCTCTCTCTCCCGTGCACGCCCTATTCCCCTAAGACTCTCTTTTGGTTCCTTCTCTCTCACTGAAAATCTTAATTCATTTTGGCAACAAGCGATTTTTTTTACGGCAACAAGCAATCCTCTTGGAGGTGATCAAGTACCACCGGAAACATGCGGAGTATTCCAAGCTTCTCCACTTCTTAACGGTGAGAATTTTTCATTCGATATTTTTGGATTTTTTCTAATAATTTGGTTATTTATCAATCATTGTCTTTTGTGTGGTCTGAATACAATCATTTCTCTTTTACAAACAACATTTGGAGCTCCAAATTTCGAGGCTGAACAATCACTCGAAACAATGATCTCACCATATCACACTTTGAAAACCCTAATCAGCCTAATCCTCGCTGCTTTTGATAATTTCGTCACCGCTTCTCTTTGTTGTTGTTTTCTTCTACTATGATAATCAATGGTTCCAGTGTTAATTATGTGTTTCCGGTTTTGGTTGAATTTCCTTAGAAATGGTGTTCTCATGTAGTTAATTGCTTGTTTTGGGGAATTAGGGTGTTAGTTTACGGTTTGTTTTATGTGTGTGAACTTTTAGACCTTTTTAGTGGGGATTTGCTTTGGGACAATTTTCGTTAGAATTTGGGAGATACAATTCAATTTCTTTTACGAGACTTGATTCTTCCAGGATGCAAACCCAAAAAACTTAGCCTTAATATATTTAGAATTTAATTAAACAACACGCTGACACACCTCGATTTATGTGGACCGACCTGCAGCCTCTAGCCGACCGTAGAGGCCCCTCAGATACCCGGCCGGAACGTAGCAGCCATGGCTACCTTTACTAGCTACTCTGAATTCGTATCATCCTCCACGGCCCGAATCTCCACTTATGTGAGGCAGGCTTTCGCCCCCGTGAGAGGGCTCAGAGCATCATAGATCACCGGGAGGCCTTTTAACGTAGACATCCTTCTGCACTCGCTTTCACGATCTGCACCCGACGCTTCACTGATGCCCGCTATCAAGTGGGCCGAGGGGAAAGGCGAAGAGTATGCCATCTCAGCTTCTTCTTCCACCGCAAAAGCAGGACCCCATGCATGGTCGGGTGATGGGATGATGGTCCTAAAATCGTAACTTTGCCCACGGCGAATCGGTAAGCTTGTAATTGCTATGTGGGCCGCCTAACATTCTTTCCTAGCTCGGGCCTCGTATCCCACATGTCCATCTCTGTGCTATCACGGCCATCCGAACATGGCCTATCGCATCGGGAATTCCGGGTCCCACAAAGGATGCAGAGGTTACTTACTTCACTCAGCCTAAGGTTTCAATTAGGAAGGCCTGAGTGCTTCCTTAATGGAGGCGGAGGAGAGTTCACCGCGCTGGGAGGCGGAGGCCCTAGGAGGCGGAGGCCTAGGGAGCCGTTGAAAGGGCTGTTCTTGCTGAGGCCGAGAAAGATGCCACTTGGCATGATGTGTCGATGGCTAAATTGGATGCCGAATCGACAGGGAGTGCCCAGGCACAAGTGGAATCTGAGTTAGCCAGGGTCTAACATGCCTTGGCAGCTTTAAAGAGTCCTACAGTGGAGTCTGCGCTGTCCGAGGCCCAACACTTTAGCCGGCTTCGAAGAGTGTCCATGAAGGCTGGTGATGAGGCAGTCGCCCAGCGCATCGAATGAGCTTTACCCCCCGGAGCTCGGCTGGGCAGAAAGACAGTTAACAGGGTCCTGGTAGCAGGCCGCTAAAGAGAAAGCGTCGCTGAGGGAGCAGCTTTTGATGTAAGCTTTGACTTTGTCTTCAATTATGGATATGGTTGTTGTTCCTTTGCACGCAACATTTGTGGAAGTGAACCTGTGATCCCAGACGGGATGCCGGATACGTCAAAGCCGCTACCTCCTGCCATCAACCCTCGATGCCCCTCGAAAGGCCGGCCCCTGTGGGTTCATACCACCGATCCCGATGTAGACGCAAGAGAGAGGCGTGGCAAGAGTCTTCTTCAAGCCACCGAGGTTGGGTTAGGTACCCCGCTAGGAGTCTCTCATCGCAGCAACCGTGGGAAATGAGGAGCTTGATGCTCCGGGCGTAATTCAGACTGTATTTGTTGCCTCGCCTAACCTTCCTGTGCCTTTCACATTATATCCCTAGCTTTCATCATCCGACTGAGTTTCTTAATAAAGGATGTGTTGTTTTGTTGCTTACTCTCTCTATTTCCCCCTATTTTTTTTTTTTTAGTCAAGTACTTTATTTTCTGAGTTCAGCTGGTAGGGCAATGCATGGATGACCCAATAAGTATCAATCGCGTGCCGGCTGATATGAATCATATCCTTCCTTATATCATACGAACCGGGGCTTGGGCATCGACCATATCAGCCTGATAAGACATCAACCTTCCCGACCAGTCGGGCATCAACCACACCGGGCTAGATAGACATTAACCTTCCCCGACTTGCGTAATGAACCGCCAGGGGTAACAACCCATACCGCCTGATAGGGCATCAACTGTTCCCGGACTTAGTAATGAACTGCCGTATTGTGAGGAATCCATACCTAAATGACAGACATTAACCTTCTCCGCACTTACAATGAACCGCTTTGGGCATCAACCATACTGGCCTGATAGGACCTCAACCTCCTTCGACTTTGGTAATGAACCGCTTGGGCATCAACCATATCAATAATAGGCATCAACCATTCCCGCACTTCGATAATTAAAATTTGAAATGAAAAACTAAGCAGACTGACCAACCTTTATCGATAGTATCTGAGGCGCGTAGCATTCCACATTCTAGGCACGGGCGTGTTGTCTAATTTATCTAATGCATATGAACCGACCGCCAAACAGACATAAATATATGGACCTTCCATTTGGGTTGAAACTTTTGTGTTACGGATCGCTGTGTTCTCAAGACCTTTTCAGACCAGGTTCTTGACGGAACACTTCTGGCTCGACACACCCGTTGTAAAAGTTTGCTAATCGGCGATGGTAAGATGCTATCCGTATTGCGCACCTCACGCCGTCTCGTCAGGTCTAGGTCCCAACTATGTAGATTGCGTACCAATCGCCGGGCACGCTAGTTCGGAGCTTAGCATACCGATTTCCGTAGGGATTATAGCTTCCATCCCATAGGTAAGTGCCAAGGGATGGCGTGGTGTCAGGTCTTACGGCGCTTGTTCAGAAGCTTCTCCGTAGTACCGTAGCAGTCTACCCATTTGCCTTTAGCTGAATCTAACTATTTCTTCAATGCAACAACGTGGTTTTGTTAGGAAGCCTCCGCGTCGCGTTTCGAGGATACCGCGTGGAGTATATATTCTTTGCTTTGTAGCTCCCGAAGAAATTTTTGTAGACCGCTATAAATCAGTCTGCCAGATGCTCCCAAATTGGGTCCGTTGATCACCACAAACCAGCGAAGAGTCGCGAATGTCGGGCGACCGACATCTCTCACGAAAATCGGGCGTAGTCTCCTTTCTACGGGAAGCCACCAGATACACAACCTCGTATATATAACCCGTCCCAACATCAATCACATGAGTAAAATCCGCCTCAGCTCCATAAACCAATACTCATCACAATACATATATCCAACTATATAACCATAGTTCAAGAGTTAATGATTACTTATACAACACATATATTAAAATGAAAAACATTCTAATACATGTATACCAAATGAACCCAAAGCCACAACCCGGCTTTCTTCTAAGCGGCCTCTATGATGAGCCGTCTCCTCGCACGCTCCCTGTACCTGTAAAATAATATCCCTCGACAGGGTGAGCTAATGCTCAGTAGTGGAACCCACCTGCGCTTACTTCCACTCCATGCATATGAAATGCTCCAAAAAAAACACACATTCAAGCAAATACATGATCCTACTTGAATGTCTACATGATCAACTCATACCCCACTCCTCTCACCACTCCTCACACCCGCCTAAGACATGTATGAGAAAACCACTTCAAAACAAAGTTATTATTTGTTTTTATTTGTGACCACCCTCCGATATAAGGTGAACGTTCCGATGTTATTTAAGTGATCACCCTCGAGATATTATAATGCAATCAAAGCCGACTGATGATTGATATTTTATATATGTGACTAATTCTCCGATATTATAATGGACACTCTCCGATAATTCATTTTATTAGTCAACCCTCCGAAATAATTCTCCCAAGAACCTTGCAATTTATTCTAATGCCTTCAGATGCCCCAGCACACGAAACATGATGCCACCTAATTCAATCATATAACACATGTAAATATATAATCATGCATATATTCATAATTTAAATAACACAAACATGTTATGCAATTTCAAGATCTGATTACACCAAAAAATTAGCTCACGGGCTAATGATCAAACACGAGCAAATCAAACTTTTGAACTTCATCAACAAAACACGGTTTCACACAAAAATTAGCTTTATCATTTATTCATGAACAGAAACCCTCGTGTTTAACAAGCTAATCACTGACAACTAATCAACACTTGCAAACTAATTTCACTTCAAACACTCTACTTTGAGAGACACTGTAAAGCATGCATTAACACATAAATGCACAAACTAGTAACCCAAAATGAGCCTTGACAGTCACGACTATCCACATGGGTTTCTTAAAATTTTCCACCGGCCCGTTTTCTGAACAGACTCAAACGCCTGTCGTTTCCATCTTAACTCAAACATTGTAATCCACACTTAAACAAAGGTAAAACCCAAGTAGGAAGAAATCCCCACTTCCTCGGAGTTTTTTTGAATGGGTGTCTCCCAAAACCCTGAGTCCACGCTGTAGCCTTCAAGATAGAGCAAATCTTTCCTTTCTTGGCCCGGAAGGATTTCGACGGTCTGACGCTTCGACATTTCGTGGTATATGCTTCTCTCAAACCTCCACTGGCCATCGATCCCTTTTTCCTTCCCCCCACGTTTTGAGCTTACTTCAAACAAGGAGACGGAATAATTATTAGTTTTCGTCTTTTCTAACTGAAACAATTCCAAAATGAGCACTATGTCCTTCTTTTCCAAGTTTTGACACTTCTGTGACTATCTCTGGCCATCCATTTTCATTCTTTCTCTACTCATGCCACGCGACACATGAGTATCGCGTTATATGTGACTTTTTTTCACATCGATCATCGCTTATGGCACCTGCAATGCGATGTCTAAAATCGCTGAACTCCGACACCGCCTCCCACTGACGACCGACGAATCACTAAATTTATTGTACAGCTGATCGCGGTAGACCATTCCAAACGTGAAACCATTTCGTCATCCGAGACTGAGAATAAATTTTGATTTTGACCTAAATTACGATTTAATTTTCAAGAAATCGGAATTTCTCGAGTCTTACATTCCTCCCTCTCTCTCAGTGCGAATCCTCGTTCCACCCGGACAATCATACTACTACCATGCACAAGGAAACGCGGCACTTCACATACAAACCCGCTATTTTATTATTAATGCATCAACTCACGACTTCATCTTCTAAACTTGAGAAGTGATGTTATGTGGTCAAGATCGCAACCTTCTCTAGCTTCCACGTGACTCCTCCACCATATGCCGCCATAGCACCTCAATAGCCTCGCCGCAGATCGGAAACCTGATCACTTCGACGGACCTGGTAGCGTGCCACCTGGTCCTTCCGCGTCCGGCCAGGTATCAACCTGACCATCCCCAATCCACATACGATCGATCCCGCTTATACTTCCCGAGCATGGAGACATGAAACACCGGACACCTGACATGCCGGGCGTGTAAAAACCAACCTAAGATAATTACAAGGTCTTATCCTCGAGTATCTCGGAAGCGCCCGCCTGAATCTCGGCGATAGTTCCGTCGCGCCATCGCAACTGGCCTCAATTCTCTTAGGAATCAAATCTCCTCGCAAGGAAACGTGATCACCAACTCGAACTCTAAGGGTCGACGTCAGCACACCTGCGATGAGTCTTCGCCGCCGAGTCGTGAGAAGACGCCGCTTTCAAGCTCACCTTCTCGTAGGTGTCTCTAATCAGGATCAACCGCGATAGAGCTCTCTCCCACCTCGGTCCAACATAACGATGATCTACGGCTTCCCGCTATAACGCCCTCAATGGTGCCATCTCGTATACTCACCTGTAACTCGTTGCAGGTTTAAATTCTGCCTTCGGCGGGCAACGGTTTCCAACCCCTTATGATCAAAGACGTATGTCGCGGTTCGCGTCTCTTAACACCCTGATGATAATCCATTACTAATGTGCAACTTTGCCACAACCTACTTTGTGTAACCGTCGACCTTCCATACCACAATCGCTAACAACTAATGACCAGTGAACTGAAATGTCCTGCCAGCCATACGTATGATATCTATATACCGAGCCCTTTGTCGCTCAATAACACCCACAATTCAAAGGCATCCAACTCCAGTCACTCCCACTCCTATCACTCAATCCCCAAGTCACGTGATAACCCGACCAGTTTTGCTCCTCGATGAATCACCCCTTCTCGCTTACACTTCAAAGCCTCTTACATTCACAATAAACGGATATTTCCCCGCCCTCTTACACCCTAACTCCGTGATTTCTCACCTTGTGGGATTAACGACCCCCCATTTTTCTTCGCCAACACACTTTAATTACCTTCATTTCCCGAATCAAACTATGAGTCTCACGGACATAGTCCTGGAAGACAAACTCAACTCCACACTCACCAAGGAGAGGTGGTGAATGACCGCACCAGCGCACCCACACCCACTCGACGCTTGATGGCACACTGCACACAATAAATGCAATAATGCCATATCAGGACACCAATCTTGCCTACCATGAGCAGAATCTCGAAGATCTCCCACTCATAATCCCGACTCATCGATCAACCTCACCTTACCTCCTAGGAAGAACATCTATTCCCGGTTTCAGCCTTTAACCCTAAGCCCAAATCCAAGGTCACACGGCATGACAACCCGCCAAGGTCCCAATTACTTAATAACCATGGTCGCCGACCATCCATGTCAAGGTCGACATCAAACAATCAATATGTTCACCAATCTCTAAGGTCCACTATTATGCTTCCACAGGTAACTCTGATCCGCTCTGACTTCGACCACACCAAGCCCTTTCTTTGCTCCATCCGTGGCTGGCCGGGCGCCTGATAGCACCCCTCAAACGAACCGGTTCCTCCTCGACTCGCATCAGTGGAGGTGCCCAACCCGTGATGGTCCCCATGTTCTACAGCTAATCACCGCGCTGTCCCAAAGTCCTGGGATCCTTGTCTCTGAGGCAATCCCGTCTCACATGCCCAATCCCGGTCTCCGATCCCGAAACTATTGTGAAGGTGTCTTCCTCGCCTTCCCGAACCAGAAGAAGGCATCCTCCTCTTGCTACCAACACCCGCATCCCAGTGCTGCCCCCAGTGATCCCGATCTCTCTTCTATGGAAGGTCCAAACCAGAGTCCATGGTCCAGGCAAATCCTAAGATCCCGCCCCGAATGGACAACTTCGTACCCCATTCTCGACCTGGCAATACCTCCACCCAATCCCAGTTGAAAAACCACTGATCTCAAGATTGACATTCGGTCTCTCCTAACTCATCACTGCCTCAACCTTCTCTAGGTCGACTAACACTCCTGATGCCGACAACCTCACTTGTCCTGTGTAACCCTCACCCGCAGCCAAAACCGCACCATCGAACTCGTACATAAATGGCGGTCTCTCAACAAATCAGAATAAAATCCTCAAGGATACCTATGCTCCCACTGACCGAGTAGATCAAAATGTCACCACCTAAGACTACGACAAACCGATCTAAATAGGGTTAAACACCCATGCGAGATCCCATGAATGTCGCCGGGCGCATTCGTTAATCCGTGTGGTCATCACCAGAAACTTCAGCGTCTACACATGTCCCCAAACTTGTCTTAGGGATATCTCTGTCTCCCACCCCTCAAATGATGGTAACGAAAGTGAAGATTCATCTGAGAGACCACTAGCCTCTCAATAACCGATCACCAATTCATCAATCCCACAGTACTCATTCTGGATCAGAACCCTTATTCAACTGGTTTCAGACTGACACACTGGGCATGGTTTTGTCCTTCTTTCTTCGCAATAACCGAGCAATCCCATGGTGTGAAGTGCCGGTCCCATAAAACCCCTTGTCCAATAGCTCCTACAACTGAACTGCTCCCGCAATTCAATCGGGTGCCATCCCATGCAGTCATAGATGGGTAGCAAAATGCGGTGTAACTCGATACCGGGTCTACGACTCCCGCGGATAGGCGGGGCCAAGTTCATCTGAAAAACATCCACATATTTCAAACATCGCAGGTGATCAAGCCAATCTCTCACCCCTCAGGTGGTGGCCCCACAGCCAACCCAATCTGCCCTGACACTGACTCATACTGTCAAAATGTCATGCTTCGTCTCCCCCGAAATACCACACTGAGGTGAGCGCATCTCGCAAAGCGTGAATCCTCCCTGACACTCCATGGTCCATAACAACCTGTAAGATGTCACCAATCCATCCTCGGGATGACATCGAACTTGACATGTTCATGATCCCTGTGTCCCACCGAGTATCCGCGATCTCCAGCCGCAACCATAGCATATCATCCTTACTCGCTGCACTAGGAGAACCTCACGCCAAAAGGCCCTCTAAGAACCCAAGAGATCCTGCCCATTTCCACCATATTTGGGCCCCACTCTCTAGCTAGAATGACATTTGCCCAGATCCCATATGTCTATGCACTCATAGCTCTAACACCCTTTCGACCAGAGAACCAATGGTCCATAACACTCCAACCCTCCTCTCAGAAGGTCTGAGGATGATGGGTCTCAAACCCTCCGGAGGTTACCAGACCCCACCACCGCCATGCCAGCCAGCGAGCAGCAACTCAGCCTCGCAATACCTACAAACTCCCCGCAGCCGGGCTCCTCGTCGATCAACATCGAAGTGTGTTCGACAAGAATTCCAGGGACGCCATACACGCCCGGGCCCTCGAACAGCCATCTGGCGCGCTTTAAATGGTAAATTCACTTCAATTCAAGATTCTAAGGCATAAACACCGCCAGACACTATTCATACACATAAATCAGTCATCAGAGCATTGTCCTTTGCATTTCATGTGAAATGCAAGGCAATCAATTATAAGACAAATGATATTTTATCAACAAAAATTTCATTTTTGAAAATTTTATTTTCTTTAAAAATTTATTCTAATTTTTTATTTGATTTGATTTTACTTAATTAAATATTTAAATTTAAAAAAATTTGTTTCAAATTTTTTAGAACCGCTCAGCGAACAGATCCAAAATTGACTCATGAATAGTACCGTGTCAAAACCTGGTCGTACCAGTCGCGCACAAGGTTCCATCCGGGTACACCGGGTCGCACGCGCACGCCAAAGCGCTGCCGCACGTCGCTACACAGAGACCGGCGCTTATGTCGCAATAGTTGTGGCCATGTCGCAGCTGGCCCCTCGGCCATGTCGCAGCCGAAGATGGTCAGATCGCAGCTGGCTGCGAAATACCGCTACCGCCACCCACACGCTACGCTTCCTCGCGGCGCGCCGCCACCGCGTGTTCTCGCGCCCAAATTTCAACACAGCCCCAACACACTTCCAAATTAACCAGCTACTGGCCACGATACAAATTTTGTATCGTGGACACAAATTCTTCCGTCAAATTAACCCGCCCTCGTAATACAATCCTCTCCCGCAATACACCTCCAACCCCATCCTTCAAGTACTGTTTCACGATACACCTTTGTGGCCAGGATATAATCCTTTAAGCCAACTTACACTCCCAAGTCGCAATACAATAACCACAATACGTCGAAGCCAACTACACTCCTCGAATCGGCCGTGTCACAATACAATTCCTCATCAGAGGTTAGGACACAATACAAAGAATTTCAACAAAATTTCTGCACTAATTAAATTTTTTTTTTTCATTTTTCATCCCTTTTTTTTTTTCACTTATTTTTAGCTACTGGAAAATTTCCCAAACATACATATACATATACATATATATACACCTCCAAATTTCATCCTTCGTTATACCGTTTCACGGCTACACTCAAGCAGGCAGATATATAACCCTACAACTTACACCTAAGTCGTGAATACAATAACCGTATTGCAACACGCCTGCCAACTACACTTTCTAATCACGTGTCACAATACAATTCTCATCAGAGTTGTGACACAATAGCGTGAGCCCAACAAAATTTCTCGTACTATCACTAAACCTTTTTTTCGTTTTCATCCCTTTTTTCACTTATTTTTAGCTACCGGAAAATTTCCCAAACATACATATACATATATAGGCAGTAGCAAGAAGAGAGAAAGAGGCAGAGAGCATATATATATATGGTATATATATATATATATATATATATATATATATATATATATATATATATATATATATATATATTTTTTTTTTTTTTTATTTATTTATATTTTTTCACTCTCTAATACTCCCAAATAAATTTATGTGAAAAATTTATTTTCTTCTATTTTTTTCTTTAACTTACACACTATAAAACTTTTGGAAAAATATTTCTTCTCATCATATAAATTTTTTTTTTCACATTTCCAGCCACTAGAAAACAATAAAAAAATTATATACCCTTTTTTTTTTCATTTTCCAGAATACTTTAATAAATTTATAAAAATTTATTTTATTCAATTTTCTTCAGTTTTACACTGTAAAACCTTAAAAATTAATTTTTTCTTCACCTCTAAACCAAATAAATTTATGAAATTTATCTATTTCTTCTTGTTCCGCTTACACAATCGTAAAACTCCCAAACATTTTCCAACAAACTAAGTGCTAATCACTAAGCACCAAATTCACAACATATAACAATTCATGTTATAATCATTCACACGATAATCAATTAAATTCATCAAATCACACAAACACACCAAACACATGCAATAAAGGTCCTAGTTTTTGTCCCGCGATTTTCCAGGTAATCTCATACCTAACTTAACATCGAACCACACCTAGTGGACGCTCTACACCTCGTCAAAGACCATGGCCTAAGCCCAAATCCCCTCAAGCCTCCCAGTTGGGTCGATACCCATGCTCGATACCAAGTCAGCGACGCCCCAAATCCCCGTGGGGTCCGTTGATCACCTGTCACCCGTGGAATACCGCGGAATGCCCGCGACCACATCTCTCACGAAAAATTCCGCAGAGTTCCTTTACGGAGCTCTACCTAGATGGCACAACCTCGTATATAACCCGTCCCAACATCAATCACATGAGTAAAACCCGCCTCAGTCTAGCAAACCAATATTCATCACAGTAACATATATCCAACTTATATAACCATAGTTCAAGAGTTAATGATTTACTATACTAAATGCGTATATATTAAAATGAAAAACATTCTAATACATGTATACCAAATGAACCCAAAAGCCACAACCCTACGCTTTCTAATGCCTCTATGATGTAGAGTCGCCTTCCCACGCCCCCGTCGTACTGCAAAATAATATCCTCGACGTGGCGAGCTAATGCTCCGCAGTGGAATCACCCTGCCGGGTTACCTCCACCCAAGTGCATGTAATGCTCCGTAAATAAACACACATTCAAGCAAATACATGATCCTACTCTTGAATGTCTACATGATCAACCCATACCCCGACTCCTCACCGACTCCCCCACACCCGCTCAAGCCACGTATGAGAAAACCACTTCAAACGCACACAGGTTACTTCAGAACCCATCCTCGAGTAGGTGTGGAATGCTTTACAAAGGGCAGTGACCACTCCAGACAAGGTCACCGGGATGACCCATGATCGATATTTTATATATATGGACTAATCCGATATTATAATGACACTTATTAATTCTATTTATTAGTCAACCCTCCGAAATCATTCTCTCAAGAACCCCCTCATGCACTCATTCCTATCGTTCTAAGATGCTCCAGTGCATACGAAATGCATGATGCCAATTCCAATTCAATCATATAACACATGTAAATATATAATCATGCATATATTCACATAATTTAAATCACACAAACATGTTATGCAATTTCACATTCCATTACACAAAAAATTAGCTCACGGGCTCATCGATCAAACACGAGCAATCCAACTTGAATTACTCGACCAACACGGTTTCACTGTACCAGCTCTGCGGTCACCATTCATATGAATGCGAAACCCTGGCTATCGTCTCCGGTCCACTCATCAAATCATCTGGCTCACTTTTGTGAACCTGAATTTCACGGCCATTCGCGGCCTTATACACATCAAAGCATGCATTAACACATAAATGCACAAACTAGCAACCCAAAACAGCCCATGGACAGTCATAGATTGTCCACATGGGTTTCTAAAGCCACCCCTGCTCCAAGCTTTGGAACCGATCAAACGGCCCCCTCACTTACTCATTCAACTCAAACATTGTAAAATACACTTAAACAAAGTGTAAAAACCTAAGTAGGAAGAAACCCCACCTCGAGTTTGAAGAAAATCCCTAAAATTGGAGTCCACGTGTAGGCCTCTTCACAGAGTGCCTTCCTCTTTAATCAAGGATTTCGACTGGTCTGGACGTTCGATATTTTAGAGAGTAAGCTCCTCTCTCTCTCTAAAACCTTCAAAAATGGCTACTGCATCCCTTTTTACCTTTCCCCCACGTTTTGGCTTGTATTTCAAATGTTGGAGACGGCATTATTGCTCTTTTGTCTTTTTCTAACTTAAAACAATTCCAAAATGACATTTATGTTCTTATTTTCCCAGTTTTGACACTCTATGACAATTCGGTCGTCCATTTCATCCTCTACTCGCCACTTATGTCACATGAGTACGCGTGTTATATGTGACTTTGTCACATCGAATATCGCTTATTTCGCATCTCAAAATACATCTCGAAAAACGTGCCAACTCTAACTGTCTCGGAATTCGACGAAATTCAACGTGCTAGCTAGATTTCGCGAGACAATTCCAATGGTGAAATCCGTTTTATCATCTAAGATCTAGAGAATAAATTTTGATTTTTGACCGAAATTACGATTTTGCCCTTTTTCCAAAAATTGGAATTTATCGGGTCTTACACCCTTTGTCTGATACAATTGACCGGGGAATACCGAATAGGTAAATGATATTCTTCCAAAGAAACTGAGTGACATCCTTGTCTTTGATTGATGCGAAAGCTTCAGCCTCTATCCATTTGCTGAAGTAATCAGTGGCTACTAGCAACAACTTTCTCTTAGCGGGGGCGGTAGGGAGTGGTCCTGCTATATCAATTCCCCATTGAGTGAAAGGCCATGGGCTTGAGATGGAAATTAGGTCTTGAGCTAGCGATCTTAAGACGGGAGCCTATCGCTAAAAATCACATTTTCGCATCACCTACGCATGCTCGGATTTCATAGTTAGCCAACAATACCCCTGAGTGTGGGCTCTGTGTGCCAAAGTTCTACCGCCTGGATGGTTGCCACATATCCCTTAATGCAATTCGGCCAACACATACTGGCCCTATTTGGTAGTTAAGCATTTCAGATATGGCCCGTCCAGGGATCGTTTGAACAGCCTTCCATCTATCAAGGAAAATATGGCGTGATCGACTCTGACCAGAGCTCTCGGTCTTCTCGTTGGGAGTTCTCCGCAGAAATACTATGCTATGGCTCATCCTGAAGGGAGGTTTCTACCACCGGCCAACTCCGGACAAAGGGTATTGAGGAACCGACCGGGTAATAGATAAGCGTAAATATTGTTTCTATTATCGGGTAGCAGACGCAAACACGATGCTAAGCGCGCCTCGCTTTCATGTCAAACTTTGTAAATGTGTTCTAGCTTCCAAGCTGAAAATCTACCCAAGCGTTGTTTAACCATGGTTACATACTTCGCCATTCGTGATCTCGACCTCAAATTCCCCGTTGCTACCTACCCTACCACCAATCGGAATCATCGACTATGAGCTTATCTACTGATAATGCAAATCGCGCTCAATCCCGGCTAGGATGGCTTCATATTCTGATTCATTATTCGAGGCACTAAAGCCTAGTCAAATTGCTTGCTCTATCTTGTCCCCACTCAGGGATTTTAGTTGCAAGCCAATGCCAGCTCTGGTTTGTCGAGACACTCCGTCTACACTGAGTGTCCACCAATTCAAACTGTCCGGGCATGTTTCATTTTGGGGGATTTATGCGCAGGGAAGTCTACCGTAACCCGTCCTCTTAGCTAACCTCGCTTATACCGGGATATCGCATTCACTTGTCTGACCGCCCAACAACCATCCTCCCGTATAAGTCGACCCAGAATAGTACTCAAAGGAAGGTTGGTTGAGCACCACAATGAAGCCAAAGCAAGGCTACGGTTTCTCGTCACACCCGAGCCAAAATAGCCTCGCTTCAAGGTGGTTGTATCTGGTTTCTACATCGGCTAAGGACTTGCTGACGAAGAACACTGGCCTCTGCCTTCCATCCGTATTTTCTTTGAATAGGGCGGCACTCATTGCTACATCCAAGACTGCTAGATATACAAAGAGTGTCTCATCGGCTTCAAGGCTATCGAGGATTGGAGGTTTCACTAGATATTGCTTGATTGCGCGCTTGATCGCACCCGCTATTCCATCCTACGCGAACCCCTTGAGGGTTCTAAAGAATGGATTTAGACTTATCCGCGGACTCGAGACGACCGCGCTGTGGCGACTAACCGCTGGCCACCGTTATACCCCTTTTTCTAGAATCGAGCTGGGGAGTCCAGATAGCCTAAGCCGAGGTGGTTGGCTTCTATCCCTCTCTAGGTCACCATGAAACCAAGGAACCGGCCCATGCTTACCCCGATGGCGTACTTTGAAGGATTGAGTTCCATGCCATATGCTCTAAGGATTTCGAATGCTTCTTGTAGATGTGTAGCGTGGTCCGGCACCCCACTTTATACTAACATATTGTCAATGTATACCTCCATGGTTTTACTTAGCAACGGTCTAAATATCTTGGTCACCAGTCTTTGATAAGTTGCCCCAACATTCTTCAATCCAAACGACATTACATTATAGCAGAAGAGTCCATGTGGGGTGATAAATGTTGTTTTTTCCGCATCCGGTGGGTACATGGGGATCTGATGGTATCCCGAGAAGGCATCCAGGAACGACAACATCCCATGTCCAATGACGATCATAATCTTAGTCTGGGCGCGGGCAATGCCGCCTTTAGGGCACGCGCCGTCGAGATCAAGATAGCTTCACGCATACTCTCCATTTTCCACCCTTCTCGGCACCACCACCACATTAAACCAATCATTCCGTACTTGATTTCTCCGATGAACCCGCTTCAAAAGGTTATCTACTTCAAACAATAACCTGATATGGGTCCGTGGAAACGCCTTACACTCGTCTATCACCGCATGATTTGACGACATCTCGCCATGGCAGCACACAGGCATTAATATCACAGTGTCCAATGAGTCCAGGCGAATACCTTGATGTTACAAAGCAAAACCTGCCGCAATTGTTCTTTCTCCTCTTCGGACAAGAGGGAGCTGACATAAGTGTGTTTATCTTGCCCGCCCAGAAGTATTGATTCCAGGGGATCCATAGCCAATTGTTCGTCAGTTCGAACCCGTCGGCAACGAGATGTGATCGCTATTCTCAGGTGGTCGGTCCCGCAGGCTCTGATGGTTTGCTTTCACCCTCCCATCTTGTACTCGTGATGATAGCACTGGCGAGTTGCTAATTGGTTGCTCAAGAGGTCAATCACAAAGACTAGTTAGTAACTGTCATTGGCTAGTAGGTGGTTTGAGGTACCGCCATGCAGCTACAAAAATGGGTTCCACCAACGATGGCATTATAATCTCAAGTTCGATAACCGAAAATAAGACTCAAGCCAGCAACTAACCCTCGGCCATGGGGAGAGAAATATCACCAATGGTTAGAGTGGTGTTCCTATTAAACTGCACAAAATTCTACCACGAATCCAAGCTTGTTAGAATCCTCATCCGCCCAGCGTCGGAAGTCAGAATAAAGTTAGCCACACACGTCAACAAGCACTCTGCGGTACATCAAAATTGTTAATGCATAAGGTAAGCACAAGTTCATCATAAGCAGGGAGGATGACCCCGGACTCGTTAATGGGAGGAAGGATACGGGCCGCCAACCGTACAATTATCAAGAAATTGGGTATTGATGAGAGTTCACCCTAGGTTCAAATTCTTTGGCCACTGTAGCGCTCCCCGACGCTGATTGATTCAAGTCGTCGGCCAGCTTCGCCCGCAAGATGTAATCGATGGTGGGCCTGGTTCTGGACGGAGCCTGAGCAAATACCACGCACTCTTTCCATTGTCGAGCTGCTCGTCTCACGGCCGGATCCCGAATATATCCCCTAAGGTGGCCAGCGCCCGGACGCTTCCACTAGGAACTTCAGTGGTCTCAAGATCGGCTAGTTTCATGCCCGTGGGTCCCTGTAATCGCACCTTAGAGACACCGCACTACTCAGATCCGACTGAATTGGTGTAGGCCATTTAAATCTCGGGGTGATCCCGATGAGAGGAGGAGTCTCGCAGGGGAGAGATGCTTAGAGGGTGAACAGTGGCACTCCTCTTTCTCTCCGACCGCTCCTGAGCTCTTCTCGGTTCTTACCCCGACCCCTTCAGCCTGGCTACCCTGCGCGGTCAGTCGGTTACTTCAAGTATAATCATTACTGCTTGGGAGGTCACCAAATATTGTTTTCCAAAGGTAGAGTATTTGTCGCCCGTTCAGATAGTTCCATCAAGGCAAAGTGATCTAGAGATAATGATCGGAAGAAAGGTGCGCTGGCCCAAACCTTCTTCTCTCGAAGTTTTGAGGACCGCATCCATGCCAGAGTGCATCAATTTGTCGACGCCTTGCTCAAATCTCCTAGTGAAACCCTGGACAGATTCATCCTCCCGTACTGAATATAGTTCGTAGTGAGCCAAATGCTCCGCCTGACTGACCGAGCATAAATATTTGAAATGAATATAATCCATAACCTACTAAATGAGTTGATGGATCCCCTCGAGTCCTGCGGAACCGTGTCGCATATCCCGCGTCGGGCCGGGAACACTTTGGGTAACAAAAACAACATCAAAGACTTAAAATCATCGCTATTAAGTGCATTTGGTCGCACAGATCCGAGGAGCCATCATACATGGCAATAGCGTGGTCGGTGCAAAGCCACTGGAGGCCTATAACTCCATATGTGTTGACTCCAGCTGGGACAATAGGATGTCCTCAGGTCCCTGGATAGTAGTAGGTGTATATACGGGACTGGTGCAGGTCCGAAGGTGGGATACCCAAACAAAAGTGATGGGGCTGCACCCCCTAGCCACGCTGGCATGTTTTCGTGGCGCGCTCCACGCGCCTTCTCTGAATTCTTCGCACCCCGGGCTAGGCATGCCACACGGACCGACTATAACGACGTGGGGCCTCCTTTCCTTGAATCCGCCTCCACATTATTCTTCGAGGTGTCGCATCCAAGCGCGAGCTCTTAAGATAACTTGTCGCCCAACAAGTAGTCATTACCTGGTTTTCCTCCTGATAGGTAGCCCCTTGCCTTTATTTTGCTTAATCGGGGTTGCACCTGGCTACCCTCGAGGTGATTTTCTCATCCGTCAGCTTTCTAGACGAGCCTCGCAGCGGCCGCTTTCCTACCGCAGGCGTCGCACGGCCCGCACTCCGCCATATGTCCGCCTCCGCTCTTCCTCGCGGCTCCAGCATCTCCTAGTGCCAACGGCGAATTTGCCTTCCGCGATTGATTTCACCTGGGTTGTCGGGTCATGGTGACAAAACCCGATGGTCCGGGGTGGAGTGACTGTAGAACTACCAAAGCCGGGATGGGGAGATCACTTGAAACTAGATGTAGCCAAGCCCTCACAAATTCAACACATGAGCTTTTTGCTTGGTCGCTCTGCCGGCGCTCAATTATAGTCTCTTTAATTCTTTTGAGTCATCAGATCGCCGTAGCACCCCGGCCAAAGATGTACCTGCCAAAACAATCAAGAAAAACGGCTCGTGCGCCTGCCGCCTTTCCAATGCATAAGTCAGATCATGGAATCTGGAGAGTGAAAGAGACGATCTTTTTTCTTTAGTCAAGAATCTCATACGTTCCTTGTTGTGATTCCTCCTTCCTTTATGGAGGAGGAAGATGATTTCGATTTCCATGGAAAGTAGGTGATTTCCTTCCAAAACTAAGGGAAGAGGGCGTTTTTCATAAGGCTATGACCTGTTTCTTCCCATTAGGTGCACACCAATAACTTATACCCTAAGAAGTGTTTGACCACCTCCAAAACAGTTATATGTGTGAGGGGGGGAGTCTTTAGACTGAGAGATCAGCCGGGTAATCATTAACCGACCGTCTTCTTAGAGTCAATTCCCAGCTAGGAGTAGAGATAGTTCTTGGCTAGGAGAGGATAAATCTAGGAGTTGTGTCCCTTGGCCGGCTGGAGGGCGATACTTGGACCTGGCCTGCTACTTGGGCCGATACTTGGACCTGGCTTACTACTTGGGCCTTCCCTGCGAGTAAAGATGTTTTTAGGCTTGTGTAACGGTCTGGTGAATGGTAGAGCCTGTGTTTGGGCCTGGTACCTACAACTCTCCACACCATAATTTTTTTATCAAGTATAGATATAACTAGGTCTTTATAGAGGACGATGCACTATAGTTTGATTAGTTCGATTGTAATCAAAAGGTCAATAATATTTATTTGAAACCCTTAATGTTTTTTAATGTTTTTAATGTTTAATAAAATCGAATGTAGGAATCATGACCACGTGGTACACATCCAACAAAAACAATTTGGATATGACTTTTATTTTAATGTTTATTTTATTCCAATATTTTATTTTCATTTGGCATTACCCATAATTACTTTTTCATTATTTTATAAATAAAATATTAAGCTTGGAAATACATGGCTTTTAAGATGTTCATGTTAATATTTTATTCTAACTTGACATGTCCATGATTAATTTTTTGTATTTCATAAAATAAAATATTAATTTTAAAAAGTAAATGGAAAAGACATTGATTTAAACAAAGAAAACTAAAATAGACTAAGTTGGTTAGCTCGACTCAACCTCGAACTATCGCCAAATGGCCCGGGTCTTATTCGCGCCTCTATTTTTGCTGGAGTGTATATTGGCGGAGGTTTGGAAAAGTAAATAAATCAATCAATCAATAAAGAATAAAAGATAGAATTTTGATGGTAGGTAAACCACCTCCCATGGTTTGCCCACCTCATTCGATGGAACAAGTGGGCCCTTCTTCTCTATGCTCCTTTTCAATCCTATTCCCATTTGTTATTTTTATAAAATCTTAAGTTTTCTATATTTTTTATTTTTATTTTTTGAGATTTTATTATATTCTTTATTTTTTCACATTCCCTTTTGAGTTTTGACTACTATATTTCACACCAATCTTTTGAGATGATGGGGTCCATGTCATATTAGATTAGGAGACACTAAAAGCAAAATAGGGGATTTGACGTTTCTTCTATTATTTTCTTTTCTTTCTTGCTTGATAATTGTACTTTTTTTAGGGATTGGTTTAAAGGGATAAAAACAAAAGTTATTTATAAAACCAACCCCTTACTTTTATAGCCTTAAAATATCCTAATTTTAGACAAAATGACCCATTAATACGTTAAAATCCAAAAAATATTACAAATCTAACTCTTTCTATATATATTGGACTTAACCATCGTTAAGTTAGTATTTTTTTGAATAAACTTATATATCAAGTCCAGGTTTCTAACACAACTTCTTTTTATGTTGGAATTAATCATCGTTAACTTATATTTGAACAAACTTGAAAGAGATTAAGTCTAGGTTTGTAACAGATACAATAGCTATTTAGTTTGGACTTAACCATTCATTAAGTTATATTTGAACAAACTTGAAAAGGGTTAAGTCCAGGTTTGTAGGATGATTAGAAGGATAAATTTGTTAAAATGATGTAAAGATATCCTTCATTTTTTGGTTTTAAGAAAATGGGTTAGATTTGCAATTTTTTTTTTTGCTTTTTGTCCCTTTTAAACGTTACCCTTTTTTTTTTTTTTTTTTTTTTTTGTGTATGTGTGTTTTTCATAACCACAATGCAAACAGTACGAGTGTGGGAAAATAAATGGGTTAGAGGGGACGATAATTGTTTGTAAAAACAATTTTTTTCTTTCAAAATGGTTTTGAAAACTATTTTCAGATATTTTGTAAAATAAAAATAAATTTGTTTTCGTAGTCAACGCACTATTCAACTACATATATATTATCGATTTCACAAGGAATTTACAAGATTAAGATGAGTTTATATTAATGTTAAAGTCAAAGAACTTTATTTTAACCTTCACATAAAAACTTTATTCCCAAATTTTTGGTGAATATGATAGTTTTTATCTTAGCTTTAAGAAAAAACTTATCTTTGATATTTACAGGAGAGGGGGTCTGAGGTTCAAGTTCAAAGTGAAGACAATTTCGAATATTAGCATTAAAATACAGAATGTAAAAATATTCTATCTTTAGTATTTGGTTTTGAGACTTGACTTACATGATTAAAGGATGGAATAAACATAATGCAGACAAACCTTGTGAAAATACTAACGAAGTAAAAAAAAAAAAAAAAACCATTCCTTACTATTTTAAAAATATACTTTAAATGATTTTTATGTTTAACATTTTATTTTAATCGTCTTAATATTTATATACTTTTTAAATCCAAAAAAAAAATAAAATCCCAAAACAAGTAAAAGAAATTATCTAAAAACACTATGTTTGGATAAAAACAATTTATTTTTATCCTTTTTCTAATATTCTATTTTGAAAGAGAATTGTGTTATTTAAAGATCGTAATAAAACAAAATCAAATATTTGAAGATCGACTCATAAATAGTATTAAATGCAAAAGAAAAATAAACGCTAAAATATAAGTAAATATATAACCACAATAACTAAAATATTAATTTCTCTGGACATCATGACAATTTGAAAAAAAATATTAAAAAAAGGAGAGTTGGTAAATATTGTCATAACGTTTTTACAATGAAATAATATAGTTTTCAAAGTTGTTGTACTATCATAATCACCCACGTTTTTGCTGAATGAGAATCTAGAAGTTCGGCGGTTTTTTTGCCTCCAAAAAGAAAAAAATTAAGGCTCTTCACCTCAAAAAAAATTTGGCCAAAAACTTTCCTTTTCCTCCATCGAATTTTTACATTTATTAAAATTATAAATATATTCATAGTTCCGCATAAACCTAACTCTAGTATAGACGGCTATTATTCCTTAATATTTTGTATTTTTCTCATATGCAATTCACAAGGTTTGATTTCATTATTTTGTTTTTAATTTTTTGATGTCATATTAGATCAAAATTTATTATTGTTTTCTAAACTATGATTATGATGATTTTTACAAGATGTTGAAGGATTTAAAACAAAGAGAGACAATGATCGTATCTTCACAAGCTCATAAGAAGAGGTTGCGTGAATCTATGTGAAAATTCCCATGAGTTGTCGATCATGAAGAGAGGCCTACGAGGATGCAAATAAGTTCTCAATTATTATTTGTTTTTGTTATTTTGTTATTCTTCCCGAATATGTAGAAACACATGTCTACATACGCTCTTTGTTATTCTATTCTCAATTATTTTTTTAATTTATGCATGGGGATGCAAATAATAAGTTCTCGATTATTAATTATTTTGTTCTCCTAGCAAACTTGTAAAGAAACATAAGGTTGGCAAAAATTTGACACAACATGTGAACCACGACAAGAACCTTACGGTTTTGGGTATGGGTTAGTATAATCGTGTTTGGGTGCTGTTATTCGTGTTGATTTGCCTAACACGTTTAATAAATGGTTATATTTGTGTTGACACAAGTAACCGAATTTATTGATGTCCGTTTAATTATTATATTAAATAATTAACCTATTTAATATGTTATTTATGTTAAATATGGATTATTAATTATAATTCCTATTAATTTAAATAATAAAATTAATAAACATGTTAAATTTGATAGGTTATTTGTGTTAAACATGCATGGATGATTGTTATAATTTCTTATTATTTTAAATAATCCAAATTAAATGGGTCATATTCGTGTTGACTTGCTGCTTGTGAATAATAAATGTGTTGGGTTTGTGTTAGCGAATGTTAACACGTTTATTATTCGTGTCAGGTTTGGGTTGACGAATGTTGACCACGATCCAGGTGCATTGACACGACACGAACGACCCATCGACCTTGGATTGTCACCCCCATAGAAACATGTCACGTCATTCTCCTTAAAATTTATATATATATAAAAAATTTTGCATCTTTCAAATTCTTTACGAATTTTTGGGGCATCCTTTTGATAATAATTCTAAGGGTCTTTTTATATGCAAAGAAACAAAGGTTTATTGTTTTAAACCTGTAAGCAACAATGTAGATTTTGTTATAAAAGCATATTCTCTTTATTCTATTAATTTGTAAAATTAATTTCCAGTAAAAACATGTTCTCAATTATTAATTATTCTGACAAATATTAATTCTCTAAATTAGTGATTGAATAAGAATAAACGGCATACAGTCATGTTGTTTCATGTTATTTACACTTTTACAAGCATGAGGACTCAAGCAAAATATTAGACATGTTGACTAGTAGAAGACTAAAATATTAGGACTCTAAATTGAAATCTCAGCTTTTTTTTTTTTTTTGAAAAAAAGATGTCATTTCAAGATATCGTTGTCTTGTTATTGATTCGGGTGATTGGTTTCATGCCCCAACTTAATTAGTTCTAGATAGATGAATGAGGAACTAAATTTGTTTAGTTTTATTTCCAGCAGGTCACGATGTTGATGCTACAGTATCGGTAATCCAATAAGGGATAGACATGTTAAGATTAGGCGGGATTTTATAGTCTAACATGCTTTCTAGGTACTCAATTTGCACGATTAGTTATTTATTTCATGCTCACGATTATTATATTTAAGTTATTGAGAATTCAAACAACTCCATAATAATATTTATGACTAGCCTATTATTCATGTGTCTCACGCTATCATTAGCTATATATATGATTAATTAAATTTAATTTTCATTTTGCATAGCCAATATTGATAAGCCACGTAATATAGAGGTTAGACAATACTTCTAACATGTAAAATTTAGACCACGGAGAAAAACTTCTTGTAAATTCAATAGATTTAAATCAATGTGTGTGGATGATGGTGAGCTTGAATACTTTTGTGGAGCGTAGAAAAGAACTAACTCATGAATTTACGATTGGAGAAAAGTTCTGCCAGCAACTAAAGACAAAATATGGGATGTTATTAAGGTAATTTTTTTATTTGATAGATATTTTTAAATTCTTTTCACTTTGCTGTTTTTCCCTTACACTAATGAAAACTTTTTCTTTTCAGTCCAGTTTGATTTAACACAAACTGACAATGGTTCTTAGTGAAGTCGACGTGTTTGAGGATATTCCAAACATAATTACGTATGCTAAGTATTTTAACAAATACTCCAACTTTAAGCGAGTTAAAGGCTAGCAGATTCGGCCGACCGAATCAATGGGAGTAGAAAACTACTTGAAGAAATGGTATTCAACTCAGTAAAGCGGTATGAGATTTAACTTAAAAATATAAGTAATATGTACATTATTTTGTTAGATATAACTTGTGAAACCCCGAAAAATCTAATTTTTCTGGAAAAATGGTAAAACAGTAATTTCGGTCAAAAATCCAGAATTTTTCTAGATCTTGTATAATGAAATGGACTTCAGCGTTGAATTCATCTCGCAAAATCTAGTTACCACGTCGAATTTCATTGGATTCCGAGACAGTCGAAATTTCACGTTTTTCAAGGCGCATGGTGTCGAATGACACATGGCGTGATCAAGGGGATGCCACATGGCACCCTAGGGGAGTGACACATGGAAAGAGCCATGTGGTGCACTTGAAGTGTGTGGCTCACAATTGGCCATGTAGGGCATGAGGTAATAAAAAGGGAATAAAGGAATAAAAGAAAAGAAAAAGGAAAGGGGGAGGAAGCTTCCTCCTTTGACAATTCGGTCAATGGTGATCCAAATGGAGAGAAAATGAGAAAGAAAGGGAAAAAAGAGGAACAGGAAGGGAAAGGGAGAGTTTTGGAGAGAGAGACTCTACCTTCTCATTCTCGACGTCGAATAGGACATTTGGTAAGTGGAGGAAGGAGTTGATCCTCCACGGCGGGCTTCACATAGAGGCTAGGAAGTCGAGGAGTTTTGAAAAAACTCCCGAGAGGTAGGGGTTCTCTCTGCTCGGTTTGCTTCTTGTTTCAAAGCCATTTGATGGCTTGGAAGGTAGATCACGGGACTCAGTGGCGTGTAAGTTCGGGAAAGTTGGACTTAATGCTGGAAGTCTCGGGACTGTTTTCGGACAGTCCGAGAATGTTAGTGAAGATGGATTTTGCCCCCAGGACTAAAATCTATGGGTTTGGCTGTGTGTTTGGTGCTTAGAGCACATTTGGCTCAAGGCCGAAAATGAAATAAAAAACGAGAGGCAAGATTGGTTCGAGGGGATATGGAGGCTGAGATAATGCCTTGTTGGTTGAGATCCTAGAGTGGGATCTTTTGCTATTGTTTGGTGGTTAAATAACATGATTGAGTGGTTCGTGTGTCATTGTGTGACAAATGAATGACACATGGTTGTGCATGATTAAGGCCATTACATGGCTCGTTGGAGGCTAGTTGTGGACGAATTGTGTCACCACTAGGCCTAGGGATTTATGTGTATCATTACCCGAGTGGTCGGGACTTGTGATGTCCATGTATGCTTAAATTGATGTGTGACATGAATGATATGATTTATTTGGAATTTGTATGCACCTTAATATAAATGTCCAAATGATGCATGGATGTATATGCATGAGTAGGCATGCACATATAGTTCTCATCATAAATGTAGCATGGTATGAGTAGGCAATGGCATAATTGCATTGTACATGCACGAAAACATCGCATGACATGGGTGTGAGTGCAAAGTTGAGATCGACACTGTGTTAGGTGTTCGATGGTGTGTCATGGGTACACGGTTGTGTATCAACACTGTGTATGGTGTTGATTAGTGGGCTCGGTTAATGGGACAACGTCCAAAATGAGTCACACGGATTAAGGAAATGGTAAAGGATAATTATGTGCCGGGTATTAGCAAGTTGGGGTAGATTCCCCCCAGGGCGAAAGACCCATCACTTATGGTCAGACATAGTCCCCAACGATGAAAGGCCGTAAAAGTGTTTGGGTTTGTGGAGCCCGTTGGTGCGACACCAGAAATCCATTACCCACAAAAGGCGCATGATTGTAAATGAAAATGTGAAAGGATTAAGAACAATCTTTTGTTGTCATCTGAAAATGACAGTAGTTCACACTTGGTATTCGCATGTGTGAGGGAGTCGATGAGGACTCGGGATATGGGATAGGGTGAGTCACATTCTCATCCATAACATGTAGACATTTGAGTAGGAACTTGCATGTTTTACTTAAATGTGTGGTTTGCCATTGCATGAGCACTTAGGTGGGGAGTAACCCATGTAGGGAAATTCAACTATTGGGCATTGCTCACCCGGGTAGGACCCCAGCTAGTCACGAAGGTTTGAGGATGGAGCGTCCCGAGGCCTTAATGGTGAAGAGATGGCCATATTGGCCTCATTTAGTACTATGTAAATTTTTGGGCAGAAATCCTAGTTTTTGTAATGTGTAAAGAACAATGAGTTGTAATTAAACTCCTTTTTGTATAATAAATATATTTTGGTGAGTTTTCCAAGTTCCAGTAGCCTTTGTAGTAATAAGGCAAATTTTCTGTTGGTTTTATAGTGTGTAGAACAGAAGGAAAATGTGCAAGAAGGAAATGGGATGAGCTACTACCCATTTCTAGGTTTTTGTCGTGACAGGGGAGCAACCAGTCAAGATAGTGCACCTTAGGTCGTGCACTTGTGCTCCTGACAGGACGGTACACCCGTCGGGCCTCGCGCATATAGGCACGTGAAGCATTTACAAGCGCAACAAGGATTTTAGTGCATGCGACGGGGAGAGCTTTGTTGCGACGAGGGATTTTATGTATATTGAAATTAGAGGATTGCATGTCGCAATAGGGTTCCTTGTGTTGCGACATGGGTCTTTGGGTAGTGGCGGTTGGGTCATAAACGAGGGTTTCTTTGTTTCGTGAGGCTCGGGCTAGTTGGGGAGACTTTAGGCCTTGATAGAATTCTCTGTCGAGACGAGCAATTAGCCGTGTGTCGACGAGGAATGTTATTGTGTCGTGTGTTTGGGAGCGAGGGACCTTCGCGGCAGGTCGCGACAAAGATTCCTGTTGTGACGAGGAGACATGTTAGCCACATCGCGACGAGGAATGAAGGCTATGTCGCGATAAGGTTTAAGAATTTGGGATGTTAGGGCTGGGTCGAGTCAGAGAGTTTCTGTCGAGAACTGAGTTAGCTTGCCCATTGTCCTGACGAATTTTGGTGTCGTGAAGCGGGGCCAGGTAGTGGGCGGTTTGGGTCGCGACCCGAATTTACGGGTTGCGGCGAGGCAGCACTTCAATGGGGGAAACTAAAGTCTGTTACGATAGGAAATTTTTGTCGCGGCCAGTAGTTGGTTTGGCTATCACGGTGGCGCGACCTAGGCGTTTAAAGTCGCAGCGAGAGCGGGCTGGTTGGGCGGTGTGCGACAGTCGTTGCCGGTCTTGGTAGGCGCCCACCATGAAGCGGCTGCTTGGCGTTCGCGTGCGCCGCGATAGGCTAGCTGCGTCTGCGGTAGGTGTAGTGTGCGGCGCCCAGCGTGCACGACCCCGGACTCACGACCAATGTATGATGTTGTGCGGATTTAGGGACCTTTGTTCATGGGTTCTTTGTTTGAAAAAAAATTCAAAAATGACCCCGGGGAATTGGGGCATCACATAACCATTTTTTTATTATTTGACATAATGGAATAAATCCCGAAGGGGTAAGGACATAGATTGCATATAGAAGTCCACATGTGCTTTGAGACTATTTCTATACTCAGAGGAGGCAGGCGAGAGGTATTAATTTCTTATCAATATTTATTTTCTTTCCTTTGAATTATTTGATTTTGAAATGTTATTTATTTATTTGAAATCGAATTGAAGTGATGATTAATTTTGTGTTCCTACAGGTTTAAGAAAAATGGGCGTCGACCAAACCGAATAAAGATCTTTTTAGTATCACGGCGTAAAGATGGATCGCATGTATCGCTTAATCTATGACAACTTTACAGCAAAATTTATTTTCTTACTCTTTTGTTATTTTGAATAATTAAATTCTTAGTTGATATTTGTCTGTATTTGGTAGATTCATTGGTAGGAAAAAATTGAACAACTTTTAATTATCGATGAAGAAAAAGGTGAAACTTCTTAAGCGAATGAGGCTATTGTAAGATCCGAGAAATTTAAATTTCTAGAAAAAGGGTAAAATCGTAATTTCGGTTACGAAATTGTAATTTCGATTAAAAATCTGTAATTTATTCTCTGGATCTCGGATGACAAAGCAGTTCCAGATTCGGAATCGTCTCGCGAAATCTAAATTGCACGTAAAATTTCATGGTCGAGATAGTGAATTTACACGTTTTAGAGGCATGTCGCGTTTGGTCATAGTAAAATGATTTTGGTTCCTTGAAAATCACATATAACCTGAAATCTTCATTAATATAAGTGGCATGAAGTAGAAATTATAATGATGGCCTAGATGACCGAATGTCATTGAGAAAAGAAGGACATAATGGTCATTTTGGAGTTTGATTTAAATGATAATAAAACAAAAAATGGCTACAGTGTTCTTCTCCAATTAAAGGCAAAGTGATGCAGTGGCTGGAGCAGAAACGGTGCAGCAGTAGTTTGGGTTTTTGAGTTTTTAGAGAAGACACTTCTCTACAGTTTTCCCGAGCAAATCCTCGGCGATCTTGAGACAAGAAGAAAAGGCTGCTCTACGCGGAATGACTTCTGGCGATGGACACGGTGAGAGTATTGACAAACTCCTTGGTAGGGGTTTCTCTACTTGGGTTTTACACTTTATTTAAGTGTTTCAATGTTTTTCGGTTGGTATGGGGGCCTTGAGCGGCCGTTTGTTGGAGTCCCGAAACATGGGACGGGTGATGTAATTTTTTGGAGCCAAGGTTGTGGCATTAGCTACTTTAGGGGCTGTTTGGTTGGTAAATCATGAAATTGTAAATAAATCATCTTTGATATGAAAGAGGCGGAATGGCCATGAATTGCGGGTTAAGCTGTGACCGGTGTTTGTGATTTTTGAGATAACCTGGGGTTTCATATTCCGTGATTCAATATATTTTTGTGTGGCGTGTATGGTCGGTGATTCGGTCAATTGCTTGTGTTTGATGCTTAACCCAAGTGAGCTAATTTTGATATGCAGATTAATTAATTTACATGACATGATTGTGTGAATTAAATTTTTGTAAATATATGCGTGTTTATATATTTCTATATGAATTAGACGTATTGAATTGTCATTGCATTCCATATGCCTTTAGTTTACCCTGGATATAGGAGTGAGTGCTTGAGATGAGTCTAGAAAATGGATTGGAAGGGTTATTAAAATAATATTAATAGTGCTCGGATAGTCTAAATTAAAAATATCAATCGTCGGAGTTGCCCAATTGATATTCATCGGAGGGTAGTCCACAAACAAAAAATATCAATCGTCGAAGTTTCCCAATTGATATTCATCGGAGGGTAGTCCACAAACAAGTAATATCAATCGTCGAAGTTTACGGTGATCATCACATCGAAGGGTTGTCCTGAACAAAATAAATGTAACAATTTTCATTCGAAGCAGGCGAGTGTGGGAGAGTCAGGTGAGGACTCGGGATTTGAGTTAGTCATGTAGACATTCAAATCAGATCATCCATTTGCTTGAATGTATGTTTCTATTTGGAACATTGCAGCACTTAGGTGGGTAGCCCACTTAGGGTGATTCCACTCGAGCATTGCTCACTCGTCGAGGGATGTGGCCCAAGGCACGGGGGTCCGTTGACTACCGAATCAACTGCGGAATACAAGTGGATGTCCCTCGGGTTACTCGCGCTGGAAAATCGGCGAGGAATCTCTAGCATGCAGGAGGCTCTACCAAATACAGTACCTGCATATCTTGTCCCAAACAGTGCAATATGATCCAATATATCCAATCACATGAGTAATACGGCCATGGGCCCATAAAGCAATACTCAATATACATATAACTATGAATCCAATAAATATGCCCAATAGTTACAAAGTTAATATGTTTTATCTTATACAACATATATCAAACTTATAGGTTCTAATAATGTTTTAAATCGAGAGACAAGGCACATTCGACTTTCTTCACAATCCTGGATCTCTCTGAATGATAGTCCCTACATGCAGCTCTTATGCTGTAAAAATAATATCCCTCGACGAGAGTGAAATTTGCGCTCGATGAAGTGGAATCGCCCTAAGTGGGCTACTCACCACCTAAGTGCAGTGCAATGTTCCAAATTCAGCTTATACATTCAAGCGAATGCATGATCCTGCCAGAATGTCTACATGACCAACTGGATCCAGGAGTCCTCACCAACTCTCTCTCCACGCTCCTTTAAGCCTCGTATGAGAATTCTTATATTTATTTGTTTGTTTGTGGACAACCCTCAGATGTCTTATCTCTCAGTTGGGCGCTCCCGACCGATTATTCTATTATTTGTTGTTTGTGGACAACCCTCACCATTATCTTATCTGCTCCCAGTTGAGATGTTTCCAGACGATTGGTATATTATTTGTTTCATTTGTGGACTACCCTCTAATTGAATATCAATTGGGCGCTCTGATGATTGATATTTTTAATTTGGACTATAAATAATTAATATTTTTAGACAACCCTCGAACCATTTTCTCTAGACTCGTCTCATGCCTTAACTCCTATAGTGCAGGATGTTAGTGCGTATGGAATGCATGTATGCCATTTCCAATCTGATGCAATCACATGCAAATATGTAATGCACATATTCACAAAATATCGATCACACAATCATGTCATGTAATTATCATTTTAGCATCAAATTAGCTGTAGGCTAATGATCGAGCAATGAAATTCGTTCTGTCAACGGCGAGCACATATTCACACAAAAATATATATATTTGTGTCACTATTCCTATGAGCGGTAAAGCCTAGGTTTTTCTGGTTCAAGCACACATCCATTCATCGGTTCACTTTGTGGACGCATTTTCTGACCATTCATTATCATCAAGGCATGATTTTAATCATAATTGCCTGAGCAGCCCACTAAAAATACAGACCCCATCATGGCCAATCGAATTCTCAAAAGTTTTCCAACAATTCGGTCCCAAGTTTTGGGACCGATCAAACGGCCCCTCACGGCCTTAAACCAACCAATACTTGATTTATTACAAATTTGGTGAAATGAAACACCCAAACAGCCCTCACGGTTACGACTCAACATTTTGGTTTCCAAAAATTCCTATCAATTCGGTCCCCGAGGTTTGGGGCCAGGTGGCTGGCAGTTCGAGGCCTCATACCAGCAGAAGCATTGAAAAGCGACAAGAAGGAATAAAACTCAAGTAGGGAGAAACCCCTACCTTAAGGAGTTTGAAGAAACTTCCTAAATCCGGTACCCACGAGAAGCCCTCTCCGTGTAGAGCAGTTCTCCCTCTTGTGCTAAAGACTGCCGACGGTTGAATCTCATGTATTTCTAGAGAGAAGTTTCTCTCTCTAAAAGAATTCTCTCAAAAATGGCTAATGGATCCCCAATTTTCTGATTCTCCCATTTTTTCCTCTTTTTGGTTTAATGAAGAAGACCAACACTATACATCTTTTGTCCTTTAGTGACTTAAACTTTTCTAAAATGGCCGTTATGTCCCTCATTTCCCAGATTTGATATTCGGCACTATCTCGACCGTCCATTTTCATCATTTCTCTACTCATACCACTCATGGCACATGAGTACGTGTTATATGTGACTTTCGTCGCATCGAAAATCGTTTTACGGTACCCGAAACGCGATGCCTCGTAAAACGTGCCAACTCCGACTGTCTCGGAATTTTACAAAATTTTACGTGCAAGCTAGATTTCGTGAGACGATTCCAACAGTGCAATTCGTTTCGTCATCCAATATTTAGAGAATAAATCACGGATTTTTAACCGAAATTACAATTTTGTAATCGAAATTACGATTTTGCCATTTTTCCAAAAATTGGAATTTCTCAGGTCTTACAAGGGATATTATTTTACAGGTACAGGGAGAGTGCGAGGGGACGACTCCTCCTAGGGATTGAGGATTAGAGCTAGGGTTGTGGCTGGTTGATGTTTCTGCTCCATGTCGAAATGTAATTTTAATATATGTATTGTGTATAAGAGTGAAAATATTGTAACTCTTATAACTATTTTGTATATAGTTGGATTCATAGTTAGTATGTATTATGGCGAACACTATGATTTGTGGGCCCCAGTGGCGAGTATTACTTTCGTGTGATTGGATATATTGGATATATTGCCTTGTTTGGGAAGGTATATCTGTGGGTTTTATTTGGAATTAGAGCTCCCATTACAAAGAGACTACGCGTTTTAGTGAGAAATGTCGGGTCACCGTGTGTCATTCACAGTGTTTCGCGGGTTGACGGGTGAGTCACGAGACCCAGAGTTTGGGGCATCACGAGCAATTGTCGAGGCCTGGGTATGCGGCTGGCTACCTAGGGCTTGAGGGGATCAGCCAGCCATAGTCTTTGATGGGTAAGAACATCACCACTAGCGTGCCTATGTTGAGTTTGTAATAGATTACCTGTGGAAATCACAGGATAAAACTGGCAGACAATCGATGCATGCTCGTTGTGCATATGAATAAGTTATTAGGTGTTATGTGGATCGAGATTATATGGGATTGATATACCATTGATAGCATAGGATGAAAAGTGGAAATCTTGGAGTTTATGGATTGGAACAAGGAATAAAAGAAATAAATTTTACAAAATTTATTTGGTTTAAGGATAAATAAAATAAAAATTTAAATGAATTTTGTATGAAACCTACAAAATTATTGAGTTGTGAGAAACTGTTGTTCGCTTAATTTTGATGTATGAGCAGCAAGATGCCAATGGAAATGAAAAAAAATGAAAATGAGATAAAACTCAATAAATTCATTGATAATGGAAATAAGATCTTTAATAAATTTACCTACAAAAGTTAGACTCAGAGGTTTTGAGAAATTTTCGGACAACATGGTCTTAATAAAAGAAAATAATAATAATAAATAAATCAAATAAATTCCATACTATTTGGTTTAGAGGTGAATAAAAATTTATTTCTAAGGTCAAGGTGCAAACTGAAGAAAACTGAGAGAAAAATAAAATTTTTATAAATTTCCATTTTGATGTCAGAAAGATGAATAATTTTTAAAGATTTTCCAAATGCTAAAAATAATGGAAACAGGCTGAATAAATAAATAAATAAATAAATACAATTTTGAAAAATAAAATAAATAAAATAAAATGAAAATTTTAAAAGTGAAATTTAAAATAAAATAAAATAAATTCAGTGGAAAAAGAAAAAGATTTAACATGTGAATTAAGTGTCTCGACAAGGAGAATGTGCAGGGACATTAGATAATATGATTACGCGTGTTGTCGCGAGATATTATACACAAAATGCGATAGAAAGTGCGGTGAAATGCTAAGGTTAGGAACCAGTGATCTAGTGAGTTCGATACGAACTGATAAGAAAACTTAAAATTTTATCGAGATAAAGAATTATAACAGCGGAATTTAAGCCACTTAGAAATGAACTGCCATTCATGGTTGTCAAGTCTATTAGTAATTGGCATGTAATGCTAAAGACTAAAACATAAACAGATTCTGTTGCCATTGGAAATACGAGATGGCTAGTAGAGGATTTAGGATGAGAGTATTCCACTGGTAATTAGTCAGCCCACAAAGGTTTGATCAAGAGCTTTTTACCGAGGTCAGAGGGTATTACAAAGAATGTGGCTATCGTGACAGCCGGTATAGCAGACAGAGAGATCCCAGTAACCCAGGTTTAGGCATCATCCTCCCGATGATTCATACAGGAGGAGGAGATCCGATGGTGGCGCACTACTGGCTCCACAGAATCTAGAAGGTGTTGCAGGCTGAGATTACCTCCGACACTACCAGATTAGACTAGCCAGGTTCCAGTTTGTATGAGGCCAAAATATATGGGAAAGGGCAAGGACCTCTAGAGACCTTAGAGGAGCCTTTGAGGCGGAGTTCTCCCCTGTGGGATTACATGCGAGAATAGGATGATATGTCGAGGTCATGAGCTGAGATCTCAGACTCTACCACAAAGGACCCGGTGATCATGGACATGTCAGTTCATGTCATCCTCGGGATGGATTACCATACCTGGCGTACGTATCGATTGTGAGCGAGTGGTTACCTCTTTTACGCAGGATTCGTGACGGTGGTATTTCCTGTGTGGCATGCTGATGATAATCTACTCCTAAACAAAGATAATGAGTCCAGTGCCGTGGACAGCTGGCGGGCTGGCTAGCGAGCCTTACTCCTGCAGGGACTAGGTGAGACCACTAGATCTACCCCGAAAGTGGTTTACAGTATGCTGGCGTTTCTTCAAATGAGCCAGCACCGACTACCTACATAGGATGTGGTACTCGAGCACGAAGCCATACCGGTACTTCACCCATCCCATGACTGCATAGGATGGCACTAGTCGAGTCAAGCAGAACTCAAGAGTCCAGCTGATGGAGCTATTGACAAGGGGTTCATTAGATCGAGCACTCTACCATGGGGCGCTCCGTTCTATTTATGGCAAGGAAGAAGGACAAGACCCTTCGACCGTGCATTGACTACAGTTGAACAAGGTTACGATCAAGAACCGATACCCACATCTAGGATTGATGACGATTTGATCACTTGGAGGAGGCAGTCTACCCAAGATAGAATTCCTTCTAATCGGGTTACCATCACCGAGGGTTAGTGGCTACAAACACCTTAAGACAGCGCTAGGACGCTAGGGTACTTGAGTTTACGGTGATGCCCTTCGGATTGACGACGCCCCAGCCGCATCTACGGATCTCGCATAGGATATTCCAACTCCTATTTACCGGTCGCGTAGAAATTTCGCATGATATCTTCGACGGCATTCCGGGCCGAGGAGCAACAGAGTGAATACTTGAGGATCGCTTTTTTACAGCTGTTGAGAAACTACCAGATGACGCCAAGCTCGGGCAGTTCGCTTTCATCGAGGTGAGATTTTCGACACGGTGTCGCAGATCGATGTAAGTCAATTTCCAGGCGTCGAGGCAAAGGATGAGTCATGAAATAACGCTGTCAACTTCAGATACGAGTTTCTCGACCAAATGGCATTAAGGGTGAGATCTCAGAATGGGCCAGTTATCCATTCGGGGCGTGTGATCGTAGGGACTCTCGCCACGGACGCGGACCCACGGTCATGCCCCACCATGCAGAGAGAGAGATCGAGATGCTCAAAACACTCCTGGATACGTGTCAGAGCAAGAGGAGAATCACCTCTTCTAGTTCTGGGAAGAGGTAAGACTTCGTCTGGCACAGTTTCAAGACTACAAAAATGGGATTGGATGTGAGACGGGATCGTCCCGTAGACAGATCTCTGTGGTTTGAGATAGCACAATCCCAAAGAATGTAGAATGTGAGAGAGTATACGGCTCATTCCTCCACACCCTAGCACGGTCGAGGAATCCGCCTGGGCTTTCGGCAAGAGTACAAACACTCAAGAATACGGCGTATAGGCCAAGAGGGGCCAGAGTGTGGGAACAAGTCAAGGATGTGATCGTAGAGTTGTGCAACAGGCAGTGGACCTTTAGGTGCTGCGAGACATATTGGTCATATAATGTCAGCTTGAGCATGGATGGTTGGTCAAATAACGATCACATCAAGATCAATTTAGTTTGGTTGGTTATACCACATTTAATTTTGGATTAGGCTTAGAGGTTAAGGCCTTTAGAGAAGCTTTTATAGATGTTCTTCCCTAGGATGTAGGTGAGAGTTGATCCGATAGGTCAGGATTATGATGCAGGGATCTCCAGATTCCGCCTGGCGGTGGACCCTTGATCGTGTCATAATATGCATTATTGCTTACGTGTGCACGTAACATCGCCGAAATGGGTGTGGGTGCACGGTGACGGTCATTCACTACTTTGGCGATGCGGCAGCTCGTTTTAGACTACGCCCAATGAAGACTCATACTCGATTCAAAGAAATGAAGAATAATTAGCGTACTGGCAAATTCAATAAGTGGTCACTAACTTCGTGAAGAACTCCGAGTTAGGGTGTAAGAGACCTGGGAGATATCCCAAAATTTATGTGGGAATGCAAGAGGCTCGCAGTGTAAGCCGAAAAGTTATGATGCCCGAGAGATGAAAACACACGGTCAGGATATCACGCAGACTTAGTGTTGAGGATGAGCCCGGAGTGACTGGAAGATGAAAACATCGCTGCCGTTATCACCCGCATTTCAGAGCTGAGCATGGTCGGGGTGACTCGAGATCGATAACCCTTTGGAAATTGCATTTAAGCGCCGAGCCGCAAGGGCTCGTGATATGGATGTCATTCAAGTGACATGGACTAGGGTCAAGGCATCCATCACGATCCATTGGATTGTCATGATCGTGACTCGGGGAAGGCCACTGTCATACAAAGTAAGGTCAGGTAGGTTGCTGCCATCAGGTAGATTATGATATATATGTGTTAGAGGACACGTTACGAGCATACGTCTTGGGTCCTAAGGGTAGAGGAGAAATTGCCCCTAGTGGAATTCCGCTTCTTACAATGAAGCTTACAAAGTAGTATACAGATGGCGCCATGAGGCATTGTGGCCGGAGGCCATGTAGACACTGCGATGTCGGGACTCAGGGAGAGAGCTCCAACACCGGGTCCCGATTGATTAAAGACACTTCCGAGAAGGTGAGCTTGATATGACAAATTGCCTTTCTCACGCCTCGAGCTGGGTAAGAGCTATGTAGATGCACGACGCGACCTAGAGTTCAGGGTCGGGATCACGCCTTCTCAAGGTGATGCCAAGAGAGGAGTGGCTGCCCGATGGGAGCGGAAGCTATCGCTTTCTAGGTTTTGACTGGACCTTCGAGACACTTAGAGGATAAAGTGCACCCAGCTGGTGACCGGCTGGCGCACGCCCCAACATGTCAAGTGTCCACGAGGTATTTCACTCCATGCTCCGATATACTCCAGATCCACCATGATGGATCGGGGGCGACGAGGTCGACACCGACGACCTCGATGAGGACCGTTGTGCACTTTGGATGGCCGGTTCAAAGCCTCTCACACACCAAGACCGTAAGGGGCTAGCGAGAGTGCTATGGCGGCACTTATGGAGTGGGAGGAGTCCACGCGGGGAGCGTGAGGACACGATGCAGCCACTCTATCCTTCTTGTTTAGTAATGAAGGCATGAAGTACTACGATTTAAATGACTGCTTACATGCATGGTAGATGACGCTGTGGCTATGAATGTGAGTGTTTTAATCGGTCTAGAATTTTGGGACGAAATTCCTTTAAGGAGGAGAATGTAAGACCTTAGAAATTTAAATTTTTAAAAGTAAGCAAAATCGTACTCTGCTAAAAATCCGTAATTTTTATTCTCCGGATCTCTGATGATGAAATGAATTTCACTGCTTGAATTTCGTCCCGCATAAATCTAGCTAGCACGTGAACCTCACAACTTAGACACTTAAATTTACACGCCGAGGCATCACGCCGCACAGAAACGATTCAATGCAATAAAATCGCTATTATAACAAGTATTCAAGGTGCCAAGTGGCATGAGTAGAGAAATTATGAAACGGACGCCGAGATAAAGCTTCGAATGATTAAAACTGGAAAAAGAACGACATAAATTGGCCATTCCTTGAGCCTCGACGAATCGATAATAAAACAAAAATGGCCATGTTGTTCTTCCCAATTAAAGGTAAGTGTGTGATGCAGTAGCTGGAGCAGAACGGGGCAGCAGCAGTTTGGGTTTTTTTTTAGAGAGAAAGAGACTTCTTCTAGCTTCCTAAGAATCACCGTCAGCCTTTCGACATGAAGCCAAGCCTACGCGGAGCGGCATGCGTGGATACTGATTTGAGGAGTTTTTGATAAACTCCTTGAGGTAGGGGCTTCTTCCCTACTTGGGTTTTACTCTTATTTAAGTGTTTTCTAAATGTTTTTGCTGTATGAGGCCTTGAACGGTTGCTTGACTCTGGTCCCAAAACATGGGACCGAATTGGATACAATTTTTGGAGGCCAAGGTGCAACATGAGCTGCTTAGGGCTGTTTTGGCTGGTAATCATGAAATTGTGAAATAAATCATGCTTTGATGAAAGAGGCCGGAATGATCAGAATTCAAGTGTCTACTAAGTGAACTGATGATTTAGGATTTTTCTTGAATAGTAACTCTAGGTTTCACTTATTCTAAACAGTTGTTCTCAAAATATATTTTTTGTGTGAAATGTGTATGGTCGAGTTGATTCGAGCTCGAATTGCTCGTAGGTTTGATCACAGCCTGGCGGAGCTCTAATTTTTGATGTATGAATTCAATTAATTTGACATGATACATGATTGTGTGTGAATGCTAAATTTTTGTAAATATATGCATGTTTATAAGTATTTACTCGTGAATTAGATCAGACAACTGCATACATGCATTCCATATGCACCGAACACCCTAGGACTATAGCTGGAGCGCTGAGGACACGCCTAGAGAAAATGGTTCTGAGGGCTATCCAAAAATACACCATCTGGAGGGTAGTCCAAATTAAAAATATCAATCGCTTCGAGTTGCCCATAATTGATATTCACCCGGGAGGGTAGTCCAAAACAAAAAAATATCACCGGCCTGAGTTGCCCAATTGATATTCACTCCGAGGGTAGTCCAGATAAACAAGCAATATCAATCATCTGAGCTGCCCAATTGATATACACACTGAGGGTCCACAAACAAATAAATATAACACCTCACTACGAGGCTTGTGCGAGTGTGAGAGAGCTCTGAGGACTCCTGGATCCGAGTTGGCCGCGTAGACATTCAAGTAGGATCATGCATTTGCTTGAATGTATGTTTATTTCGAATATCAGACCGCACTTAAATGAGAAAGAGTTTCACTTAGGTAATGATTCCACTACCGAGCATTAGCTCACCCCCTCGCGAGGGATATTATTCTTAAGGTACAGTGGAGCGTATGGGACGCGTCCTAGGGATTGAGGATTAGAAGAAAGCCGGGTTATGGCTTGTCGCATGATATATACATGTATCGAAATGTCTATAATTTTAATATATGTATTGTATAAGATGAAAATATTGTAACTCTTGTAACTATTTGGTATAGTCGATTCATAGTTAGTATGTATTATGAGACGTTTTGTGGGCCTCCAAGTGGCCGATTACTCATGTGTGATTGACATATTGATATATTGGATATACTGCGACCGCTTAGGACAGATATGTTTTGTATTCTGGGCAGAGCCCCCAGACAAAAGAGACTCGCCAGATTTTCGTGAGAGAAAATGCTCAGTCACCCGATATTCACGCAGTGTTTCACTGGTCGACTGCAGTCAACGGACTCGAGTTTGGGGGCGTCATGTACTATAGTTCCTTTGAAAGAAGATGCACTCGCAAAGTCCTCGGGTCCGTATAAAATGGCCATGTCCGAGGAATGGGTTTCAAAATCACCCCAAAATGCTTGAGAAAAAGAGTTTATGGAAGAATGTATGAATGAGCCTAACAAGGAGTTTCATAACAAGTTGCAATTTTGATGGCTCGCAAAGAAATTAATGTATATTGTTACTTAGGCATGATGAAATAACCAAAGAAGGCATTTGAAGAAATACTTTATTTATTTAATTTATATAGTTTAATATTTTTATTTTATTTTTATTTAGATATTTGACTTATGTGTTGATTAGGTATGCGGATAATGCCTTTTATATTATTTAATGGCATAGCATTTCTTTATTTTTGAATTTATATCATATATAAACTTTTATTGATAAATTTAAATGTCTTATTAATACTTATTTATAAGTATGCATATATTTATTTATTAATTTCTATTATTTCAATTAATATAAATATAGTATGGTATACATATATTAATTACATTTTAGACGAGGTAAAGAGATTAATAATAATGATAAAAATGACAATTATATGCGAAAAAGGATGATGAATAATGACATTTTAAATGTCTAATACAATTGTTTATGACAAATTGTCATAACGATACTCGCGAGTATCACAAACGTTGATAATGCCACATCATAATAAACCGATATCCCGACAATTGTAAGTATCAAAACATTATACTCTAGACTACACAATAAAATATCATTGTTGCAATAAACATTACAACATATATTAAATTTTTGTAATTGAGTTGTTTTATCGACACTTAAAAAACGTAAGAGTACTATCGTAATAAATATATATGACAACATTTGAAGCATCAAAACATTATACTCTTGAAACGACGCAACCATATGTCGCAGATATATATTATGACACGAATAATGCCGTGAATTTGAGCTGTTTTGAAGAATACTTGATAAATGTTAGTAGTAACATCGTAAAGACTGATATGGTAACAACTAAATATATCGAAACATTATGTTCAAACAACACTACCAAATGTCGCCATCACAATATACAACGATGCATAATAACGTGCTAGAATCGAACGGATGTCACAACACTTAAAATGCTGGGGAGTCATATCAAAATAAACTATGGCGAAATTTGGGAAGTGTCTAAACATTATACTTGCCGACACAACAACATGTCTATTATAGCTGTATGTATTATGACACATATTAATTTCGTAATGACTTAGATTTAATAACACTTAAAAATGTCATAAGGTTCATCATAATGTTCGATACGTGACACTTGGAAGTATCAACAGTATATTTATGATTTAATAACATATCATAACAAAATGCATGTATTGCAACACATAATTGAAAGGATTTAATAACATCAAAACTATCGCACGATACGCTACAAAGTACATATATCGACATTTTCTTCTTTTTGATGTTATAATTAAAGTGATATCGCCTAGGGCAACATATGCGACGCTCGTTAAAATGTTGGTATAAAGTTAAAGTGATATTTTTTTTGCCTATTACAACATAAGTCAAACGTTCGATAAAACCATTTTTGTTGTAGTGGTTTTTCCCGACAAGGTTTTTTAATGAGGCAATACTAACATACAGAATGTTGTACTCTTTTTTCTTCGCTAGGTTTTTTGCTCACTGGGTTTTACTAGCAAGGTTTTAATGAGGCACATTTGTAAGGGTGGTAATTCAAGAGGAAGTGTTATAAACGAAAGGTTTTTGAAATGAATGATGCCACCTGATTAAAGATCACAGAAAAACCGTCTCGATTCAAAGGTTTTGCAATGAATGATCTATCCGAATTCGTATACATAAATCATTATTATTAGACTAATACCCTCATTAATCTGCTACATTAATGAGGATATTGAAGGTTTACTTTTGGAGCCTATAAATAGGCCTCTCCTATTAATTATGTACAGATTTATCCCCAAAAAGCAAAGCTATCTTCTCCCCATCTTGATTCCTTGCTCTCTCTGACACTATTTCCATCTCTCGGGAAATACTCTTATTTTCTCGTACATAAGAGGGATTATCTCCTTTAGATTATCATTCAACAACATTTTCAAAAAATATAATATTTTATAAAATTGTAAAAGTAGTTAGATTTTGATAAATTAATTTTCTTTCATTTTGAATGTATTTAAATTTAAATATGATTTTTTTTAAATAAAATGTAGCATATATCTATATTTATATTTAAATTTTATAATATAAAAAAATGAATATGATTTTAAATTTTTTATTATTAATATATATATATATATATATATATATATATATATATATATATATATATATATATATATATAATTTTTATTTTAATGATATATAAATTATATATTTATGACGTCACCGGTTTGACTAGCAAACTGTGAACCAGTAACTTTTCCTGTTTAGCTATCGGTCCGATTTTTAAAACATTTGCCTTATCTATTTTTCAAGTCCTTATATTCTTCTATTAGCCACCTTATACCCTCATCTTGTAAGGCAAGGACAAGTACTAAATTTGAAGTACTTTTTTTCTAAATATGGGTTCGAGTTTCATCAAATTTATAGTGGTCCACTCATGGTTCATACTAATCTATTATTTGCTTCTCAAGGTTACATAGGCTCCATCCAGGGCAATGTTGATACCATATTCCAATGAAATTTCATTTAAAACTTCAGGAACGAAGAAATGCTAAACTCACTATGTTGCAAGATGCTTGAATTATCCTGAAATGAAACTAATTCCTTACCACCATGAAATCATTGAAGTTAGAATATTAATTGGCTTATCTTCTGTTCTTGATGAAGAAACAAAAGCTTTTCGATGATGCACCAAACAAAAAAAGGGGAAAAAAATAACAATTAAATATTCTCGTTTCAAGCCTTGTGTTTGCTCTAACTTTTATCATTTAAGAATGGACCCTAACTAAGATGTTGAAGTGCTGAGATGTAGAGTGTTGACCTGCACCACTGGGTTGGTTAATTTAGGTTTGATTAAATGGTTGAATCGATTGACTAGAAGTTTGAACCTGTGTTGCCTGGAGCCTGCTTTATTAGCTTGGTATCTCATGTGATATGTGTGGGAAAACCAATGAACTCTTTCTAACCTACTTTGATGACATGGTCTTATTTCAAGACAAAAGGAGAAAAAAAGATTGAATAAAATTGCATTTTGATTTAATGCATTCAGTTGTACCACAACCTATAAAACCCGGGTAAATTTGAGTTTTTCCAAAAACGTAAGCAAACACGGGCTTAACTTATCACATAATACAAGTTGAAAACCCGAAAAGTTTCTAGATCTCGATGACAAAATGGACTCTATCGCTGGGTTCATTATGTGAAATCGAAGGTTCAGACGACTTACTGACCCCGAGATAGCCTAATTTCACGCTGGTAATCTACAAAGCTGGGCGACACATGGCGAGCCAGCGTGTGTGATACGGCATGCCATGTCAACATGCATGGCACATTTGAAGGCTATAAATATGGAGTTATTCGTGATACAGGATAAATGCGAAGGAAATGAAGGGAAAAATAACGAGAGGGAAAAGAAAAGGAAAGAAAGAGAGGAAAAGAGGTGCGAGGAAAGAAGAGAGTGCCAGCAAAGAAAAAGATAAGAAAATGAGGAAGAAAGAAAAGACGAGGGGGAAAGGAAAGTAGGAAAAGGAAGGAGGTCAGGAGCAGCGAAGCAGACACGATGGCGAAGAACCTGAATCATACAAGAGGTAGGTTTCCTTACTCGCTTCATTTTGCACGCCTAGGGGTCGGTAGGGTTCGATGATTTCGCCCCACTCGTACGGTATCATTCTTAATATGGGCCTCGTTCTTTGGCCATGGACTGCAATGACCGAGCATATGAGTTCCAAGGACCACTGTGAGGCTAAGCACAGATCCCTCGGAACTACAAATCGCGCATCGGAAAACTGGGTATGCCCAAATCGCACCACCCGCTAATCTGCACACTAACTTCGGACGACCATAACTTTCCCATCCAAACTCTAATTTGCTCATTCTTAAACTCTACGGAAAGCTCGTTGAGTCTAAAATTTAATAAGATGAAGTGCCTGTACTAAACTGGCTGAATAAAGGTCGGTCACTTGGCGCTTGAGGAAATCCACTCCATTTTGGTTTTCATAACTTATGTTTTCTAACTGTTATATCCAAATGCTCGTGGTCATGTGATGGCCTCTGAAAGGTGAAATTTTCTTTGCTGAATTTTATGATATTATAAAAGATGGAATTTATGGACTAGCTCTAGATTTCTCTGAGGCCAAGTATGGCTGAATTTATGGCCAGGAATGGCTAATGTGTGTTATTACTGTAAATTGAATAATATGTTAATGTGTGAAATTATGTGATATGTGGGATAAAAATGAAAATAATTCATATGCATTAAATACACCTATCCATGACACTCGACATGTAATGTGATTTATATGTTGCATGTGACATAGCGTATGTGACGCCCTAAACCCGGTGTCCGTTAACAACCCACAATCATGGACAATCGTGGATGTCGGGTAACCCGACACCACTCATGAAAATTCCAAGTAGTCCCTTTCAGACGGAGTTCTACCTAAATACAACCCGTCCCAATACTAACATCATAAGACATATACATGAGTAAAAATTGCCACTGGGGCCTATACTAACAACATTTCATCAATATACACCAACTATATATCATATGGTCTAAATAAATTTTTATATTTACTTTTATCTAACATATATTAAAATTTACCATTCTAATACATGTTATATAAAAATCAAAGCCATAAGCTCGCTTCTCAACGGTTCTAATGAGTGTCGCCTCTCCCGATCACTCCCCCGCACCGAAATGGCAGTGATCCCCCGGCTGTGCAGGAGCAAAGCCCCGTGAGGAGATAATTTCCTACGTACATTTCCCCACCTAAGTGCATGCATGAGAAAACACCATTCACAATTTACTAATCACTTTAATGTCTACATGACTAACTCATGTCCCCGAGTCCTCACTCGACTCCTCACATATGCCTAAGGCAAGATGAATCCATCATTATTTTTCCCATGATAACCTGGAAGATTTCTCTCTTAATTTTCATTTTTCATTTACAACCATTTACTCCTTTAGTCCTCACCGACTCCTCAAACATGCATTTTTCCATGAATGAAAAACCACTCAAACAAAGGTATTTGTTTTTAACCATGGACAACTCTCTGGAGATAAATAGTGGATACAGACTATAATCTACCTGGTGGATAACCTCCGGGCGATATCAATTCAAGATCCCACGATGATATTATGCTTGACAACCCTCCATGTCATAGAAAGTGGACACCTCCGATAAATAATGACACGTCAACCCTCCGAAACACCTTCCAAGAAACCAAATTCTCACACTCATCTTATCGTCTAGGGTGCCCTAGTGCATGAAATGCAATGAGTCATTTCCATTTCCTTAACCTGCGGCGATCTACTCCTATTAATCATTTAATTAATCAACACCCATACGCAGCGTTGATCCACAACCGTACTCATGATACAATCACCGAACATCAACACGCTGTTTATTCAATCTATGCACTCACACCTATGTCATGCGATGTTTTCGCGGCACGTACAATGCAATTCAAGTGTCAATTCCAAATCCACTCATGCTAAAATATGAGCATGTATATATTAACATAATTAATTTACATAATCATATTAAATTCATAATCAATTACACCCAAAATTAGCTCATACGGGCTAATTAATAAACACGGCAATCTATTTTGAATCACTCAACCCAAATACATTTTTGCAAAATTCAAAATTTATGTGTCATTATTCATGTGAAATGAAACCCTTGCCATCGCAAGCCACGACTATAAAATAGGAATTTTCTCCCACTTCGCTCAAAGTTTTTGAGGACTCGAGTTTGTAAATCAAAACAAGCCTCAGAATATTCAACCATTTATACGGTTCTTAAACAAGGATTAACACAAGGAAAGATTCACTCTTAGAGTTGCCGACCCAATTCAAATTGCCAGTCCACGCGTAGTCTCACAAGGCAGCAATCTCTTCTCTTCTTGGCTCATTTAAAACCGACTTCGCCGATCTACTAAACCCAGAGGAGAAGCGTGCCTCTCTCTCCTCTCACTAAAAACTCAAATGTTTAGCCACCGTCAATTCCCTGCCTTTCTCCCCCATCGCCTTTTCCCATTTGAGAAGACAATTCATTATGTTTGTCTTATTCAATTAACAAATTCCAAAAATTCCACTTATGTCCCCTTTTCCACTGCTACTGGGCTTAATCTGCCGTCATCCATTTCATCCTCTCTCTAATCTTCAGAATATGCGTCACAAGAGCGATATGTAGTAGGTGACTTTTATTTCATCATATGTCTCTCAAAACCGCTACAAGACTGACACTCCTGCTCGAAATCGAAATCTTTCACTATCTCAATTGACAAATTGACGCGGTAGCTAGATTTGAGACACCATTCCAAATCTGAAGTCCGCTTCATCATCCGAGATCTAGAAAATTTCATTTTTACCGAAATTACGATTTTGTCTTTTTCTTAAAATTGAATTCTTTCAGTCTTACAGCAGACATGTAGTATGCGCGAAATGACATGTAATGATACTTTGCTGCATTTATACAAATGGCTGACATGGGTGTGAGTACATGGAAATGATCGACCTCGTGGTTCGGGGTCTCATGGTACATCAAGAATGCAAATGATTCTCGGAGACTATCCACTATATATATATATATATAAGAGCCTATCCCTACTTCGCAGAAAGAAGTAGTTTTCGGAGATTGTCCATAGTACTTAGACTCCACTACAAAAGCACGATTCGAGATTGTGTCCATGATTTCAAAGGTCGATCAAAGTATCGACTAGATCGTCTACACTATATCTTTAGACTATCCAATACAAAAATAAAACAAAAAGATTTTGTTTTGAAAAGGGCTTACTCAACATGATTTGCTTTTTCACACTGCATAGTGTGGCGTGAGGGAATCAAAGAGGACGGATCAGCCATGATTGGTCGCATCTTATTCATGACGTGCAAGCATTCAGTGATCGTAACCTGGTATTGCATGCACTTAGGTGGGGAGCAGCCCTCAGAGATATATCTACGGCTTCTGTCAACTGGCCGTGGGGATCAATTCTTCTTGCACACGAGGACGGCGCTCCTTCTCGAGGCCTCTCGGAAAAGGAGAGGGGCCAGGTTGGGGCCTTTGAGCCCACTATGCTCAAAATATATCGGGGACAACCCGCTTGATATATTTGGCTCAAAAGAGTTGTATATCAAACCTGTATGGGCCAAATATGGAAAGAAGTACATGAAGAAAATATAGAGAAATGAGTCCTGTGAATGGATTGATCAGGGACATCATCATCCAACGCCATGAATATTCCTGGTCATGGGTTGTCAACAACCTCTGTCAGCGCCACACAAACTCATCTATTTCCGAAGGTGTTTGTGCAAGGCTCTATAACTTCATGTTCATGGATGTTTTCGGGCAAGCCATCATTTTTATTAATGATTTTATTTTGAGCTCAATAATTAGTATTATGGATCAATCATGAAAGAATACAAACTCCTCTTATTTAACAATATATACTTAAATTACTGGGCTGGTTTCATGCATCAGAAACAAAGGGCAAGTGTTTGATGCAAATGGTATGGATCCTTTCTTAAGAGCAATAAGTGAATCTAGATCACCATAAATATCAAGACTAGGATTGAAAGCTTAGTTAGCAAAAAAGAAAAAAAAAATTAGCAATTACTAGGATGAAGATTTGAGCATCAAACAACTTGATAATGAACTGAAATTACTTGTTCTATCATAAACCTTTCTTGTGAGATAACTTTTGAAATAACTATCTTGCACTTCTTGCACTCGTTCAAGTATTCTTATGAGATAAAAATTTTCTCTTATCAAGTATACTAAAAACATTCTGTAACTCTGTACCAATTTGAAGGAAGACAGAAGCCTGTTTCATTGATCACAAACAAAACTATTTCTATACAAGGACAATCCTAAACTAAATAGGAAAGAACATAAAGTTTTCAACCCCACATGAATACATGTTTCCTTTTCCTAACTAGTTTCTAGAATTTATAATACTTAAGAGTAATATTCCCCCGGGTTGGAGCACATGATCTCGATCATGCCTAACTTGTTATAAAGTAAGATAACTCACTAATCCAGAAACTCAAAGTGGTTTTGTGTAATAATTTTAATTGTTCTCCAGTCTTTACATATCCTATAGAGATCAACCCTAACTGGATCTTCTCACAAAATTATAATCTATCTCAATATGTTTGGTCTGGCTTGCTAAAATACTGCCACGCCGCTATATGCATGATGGGGCTTGTTGGTCACGACCAAAGCTTCAGTCAGTCGAAGTTTCTTGATACCACTCTATAAATAATCGACATCCACATGATTCTCACATACGACAAAGTGCGGCTCGATACTTGACTCTACGCCAGAGACTCATGAGACAACAATTTGTTTGTACTCTTCCATGTGACTGTAGATTTTCTCCAATGAAAGACACAATATCCTATTTTCCTTTAGATCTCACTTACCGCATCTGAAAAGCATTTGACTCTAGTATGCTCATGCTTTTATATAATATCTCCACGCCCAGGAGCGCCTTCAAGCAGCATAGGATATGCTCCATGGCCAGAACATAACTACTCATGGGAGATGATATATACTAACTCAAAACACTTTACCTAATACAAATATCTGTGCTTAGTTATTGTGGAAGATAATCCACCTTCCAACCAGTCTCTTGTATCTCCTAAGGTCTCAAACAGTTATCTCCAGCCGAAATGGTACATTAAGAGCCATAGAAGCACTATATGGCCTGCTTTCTTCCAATTCTCATCCTCGTGAGAATATATCAAGCACATATTTCAACAGAGATAATATAATCTCACATTTCCTCATGACTTGAATACCTAAGAAATATCAAATATCTTAATCCTGTAAGTGGAAACTGATCGTAAGAAAGGGATTTTAAGAGATAATATACCTTTCGAGTCACTCCTAGTGATAAATAATATCATCCACACACTACTAGTAGAATAATAATGTATCTACCTGTATAGAAGATGCAGCATCGACTTTACTCCTTCTACATGCCCAACTCGACCTTTCCAAACAAAGCATGTGGACTGCTCAAACTATGCGAAGATTCCTAAGATGATACACCTTCCCTTATCTCCCATACAACAAACCCCCGCAGGTTGCTCCATGTAAACTTCTTCCCAAAGATCTCCTGCGTGAAAAGGCACTTCTATATCGTCGATGAAACCCAATCACAGATGGAGGTGCGGAGATGCGAAATAAATGGGTAGGATGTCGCTGGCTTTTAGGAGAAAATGTTAGAATAATCAACCTTATAAGTCCGAAAGATGGACCCCTTACAAATAAGACAAGCTCTCAATGTAGAAAATGTACTAATCAAGATTAAACTTCATCAAGAACACCCAATGACAACCAATAGCCTTCTTTCCAGTAGGTAAAGGCACCAAGTCCTATGTACCATTTTCATCTAAAGCCTGCATTTCTTCAATAATAGCACTACACTAACCAAGGTGAGATAAAGCATCGCAGACAATATTAGGAAGATAGATAGAATTCAGGGATGCAATAAAGGAACAAGAGGAAGACGACAAATGGTTATAGGAAACAAATGAAGAGATTAGGTGAGCACACTAACGCTTTACTCTTTTATGGGAGAGCAAACTCAAGATCATCACCTAGATCGATCCACACGAAGTAGCCTGGGTGGTCGACTCGTGAGACGGAGGAGGTCACACAGAGAGAGTATATGTTGACTCACCTGTTCAAGACACTGTGCTGAGTAACTAAAGTCCTGGGCACAAGACTAAAACTCAGAAGGACCAAATGATGTATATACTAAAATATGGTTAAGGGCTGGAATGGGTAAATACTAAAAAAACTCCTCGATTTTAAAAAGTAAGTGTACTCAAAAACTGGAAATGAAAAGGACACAACACTCATCCCCTTCCGCCAAAGTGCACGGTTATATATGCACAGTGCCGACCTAGAAGTCCGGATATCATACCCACGAGGATTGGAGGTTATCTCTAATTGGAATTTAAGCACTCCGAGTACAAGGGCTCTTCACTAGGTGACCAAATATGATGAGAATTAAAATCAATTTAGCTGAAATAAAAATTGATTTAAAACTAATCCTAAAATCTACCAAACAAACAACTACTTAATTCTAAAATGTATGAAGAGAGGCACTAGGGATGGTGATAATCATTTAACAATCAATTTGCATTTCCTTGAAAGCTCAACATTTGTGAGTTCAATTCTGGATTTGTCCAAGAGCAATGTAATATAGCTTGAATTCCTCCACACATAATACATTTCACTAATTAGAGAATCACGTTCCTTCCATAAACACAGTTCTAATCAATTACTTGTAGGATATAATCCTCTTTCTACGAATCGTATTTTTCCTCTTTCCTAGACCTAAGATCAAGCCATTCTACAGACAAAAAGGGATAAACAAAAGCCTCCAATGTAACCCGTATCTCACCATCAAATCTAATAAAGTTCTCTCCTTGATTAGATCTATGCCAACATAGATCAAGGTCATTCTATCGATGAGGTGAGACTCTAACATTAAACTCGATACATCATCTAATTAATCCTCACACCATGAGTAATTGAAGGATTCATCAAAGTAATTCTTCGCAGTTCATTAGTTCCATACATACGAATATACTCCCTGCCATCGCTCTTACTCCTCGTGAATCTCCCATCTCTCACTACTTCCAAAGGGCCTCTGAAACAAAGCAAAGATACAACTCTTTTCTCGAGACAGCTACTAATATTCCAATGTACTCATTATATGAATAAGACTAATTATATAAAACCAAATTTTCAAACCTACAAAATAACCGAAATCAGAATCTGAATGTTCAACAATTAATCCTACTCCATAGAGGGTATTCAATGTTCCATTACTGATCTCCAATTCAAACAAAAGAAAGAAATGAAGAAAGAACCAGTTAGACAAGGATTTAGATAAAATCAAGATTCGAGCTCAATCTTTGTCCGAACAAGAATGGAATCCCACTCCTGGATACAGCACCAAAACTTTTAATACAAATAAAAATCTACCTAAAACTACTCTGGTAATATTCCAAAAAATCAAAATCTACAAAGATAACTAAAAAAATTAGGCAAAGCAGAGAGAGAAACTCATGAGAGAGGTGGTTCTCCTCACCTCCTTCCCTTCCCTAAACACCTAAAAAAACGAAAGTATTTATAGTCCTTGTGTAGTGAAAATAATATTGAAACAAGCCAAAATATCAATTTTTAGGCTTTCTAGTTTTCCCAGCACTTGAGTCGCTGAAGCATCGCGATTGAAAGGTCAGCGATAAAACAAAATGCAACATAAGAACTTGTTTCACGCATAAAGTTTGTCTAGAACTTTGTCGCTACAAAGTAAAAGTTTGTTCAGCTTTGTCGCGACATAATAAAACTTTGCTACGCATAAAGTTTGTTCTCTAGCTTTTATCGCACATAATCCTCGGGCTTTGTCTCAAAGTTTTCGGCTTTGTTAGTCGGCTTGCCTCACGACATAATCTAGAAATGTCACATACATAGTTTGTGCCTGGCAAATGTTTTTCTTTCTCCAACTGGCTGGGGCACATTTCTTCATTTTAACTCGAATTTAGGTGTGTGAGGTGTCGTTGGAAAGATCTTTGAATATAAAATGCAACCATAAGTGGAGTTTATCCATTTGATGCTCTAGATGATACAGAAAAATTCATCTTCCCAATGATGCATCAGAGATATTCGTTAACTCTTTGGAACTATGTTGCATCTTTCTTACTAAATCACTCTTGCTTCCATCAAAAATCATGTAAAAACAAAGCTCTGTAAGAAATACTATGAGTTTTACATGAATATGGATATAAAATACTCAAAATAGCATGTGAAATGAACTCAAAACATATATAGATGAGTTTTACACACATCAATATACCTGAGTAATGAGAGGTTTGACAAGAACGGCTAAGAGCAGAGCCATGAGCCTGGAGGAAACACATACACTAATAACTCATCATCCTTTCCTTGACTAGTAAATACGGAAAAGAGAAGGAACTGGTAGTTTAAAAGAATGTGGGCCATCAGAAACACAAAGTAACGTCGAAGAGTGGGACACAACACTTATGCACCCTTTTCGAATACTCTAGAATATCCTACAAAGGTATACTTATGACTTTGATTAGGTTTGGTAGACTTGAGGACAGACATCTCCAACAAAGCATGTGCATCCAAATACCTTGGGATCAATAAGGAATAACATATTATTTAGAGGCATTCCGCAGAAGCGAGTGAGTAATTCACCCAAGAATCGACGAACATGCCTAATCGTAAAACATATCGCGGGTATGGCTTCCGCCCAAAAACGTTTAGGGACATTCATTTGGAATAAAAGGGTCCGGGTAGTCTCAAGAAGATATCTATTCTTTCTCTTAGCTACTCCATTCTAAGAGGGTGTATCAATACACGAGGTCTGGTAGAGAATCCCATGTTGTAACATGAAGGACCAAAAAGGTTCCGAAAAATATTCCTTGGAATTATTACTTCTTAATGTTTAAACAATGACATGAAATTGTGTTTGAATTTCAAAGACAAAGGTAATTAAATGAGAGGAAAAAAGTCAAAGCTACTATCGACAAAGCTAAGTGACATGAGAGAAATCATCCATGCTGTAATTTAAATATTTGAACCTAATGGAGACAATTCCTGATACACTCAACTAATGAACTAACTCAAAAAGGAGAGAAGCCCCGTTTTATTCACTCAGACCCTAAATGCACATGATGAAGCTTAGCATATTGACATGATTCATGTCTATGAGGATAGCTAGAAAACGGTGATAGTCAACAGAGAAAAGGACACTTTGCCAAATGTAATTCGAATGGGGTAATAATCTGTATCATGTACAAATGTGCATTTCGTACTTCTATTTCAAGGATGTAGAGACCCTTAGACTCACGTCATCTACCGATAATCCGCTTCGTCAAAAGATCCTAAATCAAACAAGAATTAGGAAAGAATGAGATACTGCAATTAAGTGTACAAGTGAGTTTACTCATAGAAATTAAATTAAAAGATAAATGGTGCAAACTCATAAATAAGAGGTCAGTTGGTTAGAGGAGCTTCCAGCTTGAACCGTCCCGATCACACGCTGCAAGATGTCAGACTCATCCGGTATGGGTAACAATAGAAGGGTATGACTAAAACGTAGTAAATAAACTGGAATTACCTGTCATGTGGTTAGTGGCTCTAGAGTTAGTAACCCTTGTGGAGGAAGAGGAAATAAAACATGTGTTGGTTTTACTTGACTCGACGATTGTAGTGATAGAAGTAGATGCAGACTTAAGTGATTTTTTATAATGAACATATTGAAATCTTTGATTTTTATTCTACGACTTCCTACACCTCGCGCATATGTTCTTCTGGGGGTAAATTATGGCAATAATGACATAACCTCCGAGGTTTTTGTTAGTCATATGCTTCCTGAAAATCCAAAAATACCAAAAAGATCCTCATGGAAAGGATCACTTTCCCACAAAAACACCAGACCGGAATAATAGAACTTGGCCTCATAACCGAAAACTCCCTTTCCTCGGATCTTAAGAAGAAAAACAAGGAGAAGAGCATGAACTAACCCTAGAAAAATAGGGCTACTCGACACAAACTTTGAAATCACTTCATGGCAAGCCTGCATAGGAAGGCAAGTAGCTGTGGAAGCTCGTTGGCTGAGACAACCTGAGGCGGCCGGTCACAATAATGTTCACGTGCCCCCCATTCACAACAGAGATGGGGGATAACCCAAGGAGAAGAAACATGTGTGACAACTCATGGATGATCTTAATGCCGAGATCTCCTTCCTCCGGATGCAGAGTGCACCGACAACTCTCAGGCCGAACGAGACGGGTTATTTAAAAAGTTGTCGAGATGCTTGTTGATAGTGAGCTTTTTTTTTCAAAATTTCTTTAAAAGTTTCTTTAAGGCAAATCAGAATACTCATGCTCCATACTCATGTAATTAGAATTAATTGAAATTAATTACACATTTACAAAACAACTTATTTATACACAAGACGATCCTAAACCAAATAGGAAAGAATATGAAGTTTCCTAACTCTACATGAATACATGTGTGATGCCCCAAATCCCGAGGGTCATTTTTTTCTTTTTCTCTCGGGTCCTACTGATCAAATTAGATTCAGAAATCCCATGAATAAAGGTCTGGGCATAGTGCCTCATGAATAAGTACAAAAGAATAGTAGCTCAAAATAATATGATAATATAAAGGCAAGCAAAGCATCGGATAGCTTTGTTACGCGTGCATCGGGTGTACACGCATACATTGTACACATGCGCCGTCACGAGAGAAGCCTGGCCTTATCGCTGCACGCGCCCAAAGACTTCGGTCGCTGCGGCAGCTCTACTCCTCTCGTGGGTCGCGATTGGGTCATGGCCACGTAAATACCCCACCCTCGAGATCCCAAGCAGAGCGACATAAAGCCCTACCACATAAATGTCCCACTCTCGGGAAAACTCTATCGCGACATAAGGACCGCGCGACTCCAACCTGCCTAGCCTCTGTAAACCCCGTCGCGACACTAAATTTATGTCGCACATATTGCATTTAAAAAATCTCTATCGCAACCTAAACTAGTAGTATTGTCCCCGCCTTGGTCTTCCTACGCTCCGTCTTGTGAACTAAGAAATTCCCCACATGACTAAGAGATGCAAAGAGCCCACCCCGGCCTTCCTACACCACTGGGGGCTCCTCCTCCTAATTGCATTTTGCATCTAACATCCAACAACCTTTTTCTCTCACGGCGCAATAAGAAACCTGGAAACTTAATAAACTACATAAATCTTGGTATAAAAATGAGTTTTATTACAACTCTTCTCCCCATATATAGAAACCGAATAACAACTTTATTTTTAATTGAAATCGATAACTGGGTCTACAGATTTTCTTCTAAATACATGAATAAGCCATAATATACCTTCTCTACAACTAAGCTCTCGGATGTGTTTCATCTCCTGTACTTCCAATAGTTCAAAATATTTTCCCACGACAGTGAGCAAATGCCCAAGAGTGGAAAATCTCCTACAAGGGAAGGCTCCTACCTATGCACATGCAATGCCATGTTCATACATCCACATATATCTGGCGTAAAAACATGCACATTTCTTGCATGAACAAATGTCTACATGCTACGCCCCATGTCTCAGTCCGTCCTCACCGACTCCTCACACATGCATTTTCCATGCATGAAAACTATTTTTTAAAAGATTTTTGCTTAAACTCCCCACTGGATAATCCTCCAATGTTCATTTTGATTTAAGCAAATCCTGCGGTGTTTATGCATCTAGGTCTACTTAATTTTTCGTTCCCAAATAAGTAGATTAAATTACATGCCTTCAACACTTCTAATAACTTACATCACGGGACACACAGCAGGATGTCAACCGAGAATAAAATTTGGGCCTTTCACCCCGGGGGGGAGGGATCTACCCGATCTTGCTCCTCCCAACACACGTATATATTATTATTTTCATGTTATGCAACCGTGAATCTCGATTTTAGACGTTGTCACATTTCCAAGTTCACCAAGAATGGTGAATAACTATTACCATGCACACACACCTGACCCGACCCGATGTTACCGTGCAAATGACATGAAATTCATACCCATACATAATCCATGTTAATATATTAAGTGTGCATATATCAACATCATCTTCACAAAGCCTGCATGTTATTCCATCGGCTAATCAACATGAAACTGATTTGGCTCAACATCACGGAACAGGTAATGGAACAAGATGCGATCAACGCATCCGGCCACACAAATCAGATTTTTATCTAAACTAACAATAAGATCCAATCGCGGATAACATAACGAAATACGGTACGACAATCAAATTCTTCTATATGACCTCCCACAATACTAGTATACTAACTCGTTCCAAATCGCAGTCACGAATCCGTAATACAACCTGTAACACATCAAGCATTTTAGTCCAAAAATATCAAGTGAACCAGCCCTTTACCGGTCAAGGATGAACCTGGCGGCCATTGAATGGCCTCTAGGATAAGAGTGCAACTGCAGTAGGAAAAGAACCCTACCGGAGTGCAGGAGCGCCTCCTTCGGGATGTGACTCCTCCTTACCAGAAAGGGCCGAAAACTAGTAGAAACTGGACTCCTCTCCTTCTCTCCCTTCCTTTCTTTTCTTTTCTTTCTATCTTTCTCCTTTACTTTATTTCCTTCCTTTCCAATTCCCACCGAATTGATTTTTTTTTTTTTTTGTCCAGCTCTAGAGTTCTTTTTCAAGTCATTCTAACACATGGAAATCAACATGCCATGTGTTCTTCATGCCCTCAATGTCTTCCACTAATTTACGTACAAATTTAGAGTACGACACTCGGTCCCACTCACGTGCCATGTCCTTCCTCTAGCGCTACATGGCACTACACCTCATGCCTAGTGTGTCACCAAGGGATTTTATTCATTTGCCTCGAAATATGTGAAATTCCCATCACTGAATTCAACGTAAATTCGACTCGTATCTATATATTTCGTGAGACTAACTACCACAGAGCCTCAGCATCATCATCCGAGATCTGTAGAAATGCTCAGATCTTACAAATCAGATTTATAAATCTTAGAATTTCTTATTTCACATTACTTGGTTTCAAGCAACATGTTTTTCCAAATTAGTTTCTAATTTACTATACTATGAATAAACATTTGGTTGCCAAATGATGAAATAGTTCGCCAATGAATCTATTTCAAGCCGATAACTAATACTATGTTCTAAAGATGCAATTACGATTTATTTCTCTACAAATGATACTTGAATTGTTCGATTAGGCAGTATAGGAAAACATAATATCTATAAAGTGGCTCTCTTATGTTCAATTCATTTGTAAGAAATTCATAATCCATCCCCGCTTTCTAGAACATATTCGATAAGTGTCAAACAATATGTCTCTCATTCTTTTCATGTACTTAGAGAACTATAAATGTCAGAAAATATTTTTGTATTTTTAAATGGAATGAAACATATCAAAGTCTTTCATAAAGATTATGTATTCCTATATGGGATAGGAACCAACACCTAAATTAGGAAGTTGGAGATGTTAGAATGCATACAACATGCATTATAAATGGACATGCTCAAATTAATTTTCATGTAGTTGAAGGAAATTAAAGCAAAAATGCCAATAGACAAGTTATGGATGCAAAAGTCGAGGGTGAGCCAAGAATACAAGGTTATTTTAGATATTCGGGACTGGCTTAGTAATGTCTCGATGACAAGCTACTACAATCTCAGGCGGTTCATGCAATAATCGTCAAATGCAGAATAGATGTTATGCATAGTCATTCGCAAACCATCGAGAAGTTGTGAAACTATGTCCGGCTGGTGATGTAATGTGAATATGAGTTTAATGAGTCAACGCGCTGATGATGATCAAGATGAACTCATAAATAATATGCACAGGACGTTACGATGCATCTGGGATGCTAAAACTAGTAGATGTTAGAATAAATGAAATTTTCAGATATTATACTAGGGCCTTGAAACAATGATGAAGCAAAAAATTTACAAAATTTCAAGGATATGAGAAGGAATTATATCCCGCTGTATTAAATTCATCGGTTAGCTTTCGTGATGATAAGGTTAATCTTACATTACGAAGACCTTAAATTTCTCGAAAATGGCAAAATTGTAATTTTCGGCATTAATCGTACTTGCTAAAATCGTAATTTGACTTTTCGTATCTCATGACAAAACGGATTGCGACCGTTGAATCATTCTCAAAATCTAGCCAGCACCAAATTCTCGTGAAAATTCCAGATAGTTTCCGAGCTGACACGCTTTTGAGACATCGCGCCGTGCCGTAAAACGCATTTCGGCGCAACGGAAGTCACATATAACATGTACTCATGCGCCATAAGTGGAAATGATAGAAACGATGAAACACGCTTCTAGATAGTGTCGAATGTCAAACCGGGAAATTAAGGATAAAATGGTCATTTGAAATTTATCGGGTTGGAAAAAAAGTCGTACAGATAAGGGAATAGTAGTTCCTCTTCTAAATTAAAAGATGAGAAAACGTGGGATACAGGGGAGGTCTTACAGAAACAAAAATGGAGAAATTTTAGTGAGAGAGAGTCTTCCTTCTCTTTAGAAATACGGCGACCAATGGCGCAAATGCCTTCGGATAAGAAGGAGAACTCCGCCCACGCTGGTAAAGGGCTACTTCGCGCGTACGATTTAGTGGAGTTTCTCAAAACCCAGGAGGCAGCGTTTCTCCTTACTTCGGGGTTTTATTCTGCCAGCACGCGTAAATGTTTCGTTGATCGAGGCCCTGACCCAAGAGCTGACGGCCCCAAAACCTCTAATCACTAATATCGATTAAATCCAAATGTAGTGTACCTTGGATCGCCATGGCTGATTCGGGGTGGTCGAATGTTGCATTTTTGTGATAAATCATGGATTGATTTGGATGAGGTTTAAATGGTCATGAAATGCGTTCACAAAGTGAACCGATGAACGGATGTGTGTTTGAAACTGTGAAACTCCTAGGCTTTTATCGTCTTGTGGAATAGTGACAATTTAAAATATATTTCGTGTGAATATGTGTTTGGTCGAGTGATTCATGGAATCGCTGTGGTATGATCATTAAATTTCAAGGAGTTTCACCTTTGATGTTCAATCGAGCCAATACATGACATTATCGCGCGATCGATATTGGTGTGGATATGTGCATGTTTACATATTTGTATGTGATTGGGATCAGACAGAATTGGCATAAGATGATTCCATATGCAATCGGAACATCCTAGACTATAGGAGTTAGTGCATGAGATGAGTCTAGAGAAATGGTTCTGGGAGGGTAGTCTAAAATGTTAATTACTGAGGCGCCCAAACTAAAAATATCAATCACGAGCGCCCAATCTCGATATCCACCCGAGGTAGTCCACACAAACAACAATATATCAATCGTGCCTTCCGAGCTACCCAATCTGATATATACTACACACTCCAAGAGGAGCCCATTCCACAAACTAATAAAACAACACCTCACACAGGCCTAGCTGTTATAGAGCTGCCAGACTCCTGGATCCGAGTCACGTCATGATATCTTGCCAGGATCATGCATTTGCTTGAATGTATGTTTATTTCTGGATCAGACCGCACTTAGGTGGAGAGTAGCCCACTTAGGCGATTCCACTAATGAGCATTAAATTTACCTGGCGAGGATATATTTTAAGGTGGCTGTGGAGCGTGCGAGGTGACGCTCATCTAGAGACTGAGGATTAGAAGAAAGCCATTGTGGCTGGGTTTTGATAATGCTTATATGTATTAGAATTCGAGTATTTTAATATATGTTGTATAAGAGCAAAACATTTGAACACTTAGAACTATTGATATAGTTGGTATGTTTTTATGGATATTAGGTATATAACAGAGGCCGCTTTATCCATATTTGTAATTACTGTGGATTATATTGACCTTGGGGATGTGCTCTATGTGTGTTTTATTCGTGGCAGCAGCCCCGTAGCAAAGGAGACTCATCGATTTTCTTCCAAGTGGCGCTCTGCAACCCAATGTACCACTTGTATTCAAGTGTCGACTGCAGTCAACTGACCTGCTCTGGGCGCCATTACAAACAGTATCGAGCTCAGTGCATACGAATACCCACAAGGGCTCCTGCTCATCCATCACCACTGGGTGGTTTGATAGAGACAGGTATATGGAAACCTAGATATTTAGATTCGCTTAGGCTATAGTTTAGTAAGAACATCACCACTAGGTGTGGTTCGATGTCGAAGTTAGTATGAGATTACCTAGAACACTGGAATAGAACACTCCATGCATGGTGTTTGATGTGTGATTGCGTGTATAATATGAGAGAGTCGTGTGTTATGAATGATGTTTTATAAACATGTTCTCTTCTCTGTGATATGTTATGATGGTTTCAAAGTACGATTAGGCACATAGGTGTGTTAGAAAATATTTTGGAGTTTTTCATGGTGCTGAGTAAAACTAGAGGAAGAATATAAAAAGAAATAAATTTTAATAAATTTATTTGAGTCGTTGGATAATGAAATCAAATTTTAAATAAATTTGAGTTGAAACACTAGGATTAGTGTTGTATAAGGAGTGTTTTGAGGACATTCGACCATTTTCCGTGAATTAACAAAATAAAATAAACAAATAAATTTTGCCAAATTTATTTGGTTTACGGAAAAAAGAAAAAAGGGTTATATATATTTCCTTTTTAGTTTCAAGAAATGAAAAAATTTAAATTTTATAAATTTATCGTGTATTGGAGAATAATGGAAAAATTGATAAGCATTTTCGTATTTTCCAGAAGTTGAAATAAATAAATAAGGTGGAGAAAAATTTTTTTTTTACAAAGGTAAAAACCGAAAAGAAATTAAAGAAAATAAATTTTATAAATTTATTTGGTTATGAGGTGAAGAAAAGGAATTTCTGTGTTTTTACAAGTTAAAAATTGAAGAAAAACTGAGTAAAATAATTTTATAAATTTATTTGAGTATTATGGAAATATGAAAAAAAATAGGTGTATAAATTTTTTTATGTTCCAAATACAGAACAATGAAATAATAATAATATTAATAATAATGAAAAAAATTGGTGGCAGAATCTGGTCAGGGCTACCGCCTCAATTGTGTTTGATTTTTTTCTATCGCAAGGCCGGTATCAGATTGCACAGAGTATCGGTCGCAGAGACTCTGAAATTGTGATTGCAATACAATTAGTCAGACATGCAGAAGAAGGCTTGATGGTCAAGCTTAAGAGGTTTTGTATCACAATGTGCTGAGATCAGACGCAAGAAGTGGCCTGATCACGTTGCATCAATTGTATCATAGGGGTTGCATTGTATTGCAATAGAGAGTGCAGTAGGCTGAAATTTGTATTGCAATAGCAGGAGGCTTGGCAAGGGTTGTGCCTGTGCGTCACACAAGTGTATTTGGGACCAGAAGCAGTATCAAGTAGTAGGCAACAAATTGTATCAAGTGTACCTTAAGAAGGCAAAGGTAAATTGTATCAGAATAGAGTGGAGTGTATTTGGTGACTAACAGAATAATTAAATAAATAATCAGAATGTGTGAATAAATAATTCGCCAATCAGAATGCAGAATTTAGAAAATTTTTGAAAATAAAATAAAATAAAATATTAAAGAGACAAAATTTTAAAATAAAATTTTCAAAAAATAAAATTCGATGTTAAAAAAAAATGATTTGACATGTGGAAATTAGTTGTCTTGCATTGCCTATAAATCCAAGGATATAGTATATTAAAGGTTGCATGTTTTTTTATCGCGTGATTTTATGTTTCAAATTGCGTGGAAGGACATATACACGGTATGATGTATATGGGAATTGTGATCAAGGCGATTGTTATGTAGGGAAATTATATGCATGGTGTGAATACAAAGATAGAATGAATGCCAAGGTTAGGAACTAATCTTAGGGATTTGATAATGAAATGAACAAGAAAACTTGAATTCTTATCAAATAAATAAATGAACCGAGTGGTTGGAATTTAGCGCCACTTAGGAAATGAATGGGTCATCTAGTGCTGTTAAGTCTATTTAATAATCGTATGTGCATTGCTAGTTAGATCGAAATGAAAATTAAATGATTATCACGCGCTATCGGAAATAATGAGATGGGCATTATGACGAGGACGCAGAGGGCGCTCCACTGGTAATCGGGTCGTGCACCACCAGATAGACAAGGCAATTCTCGTTGAGGTCAGAGGTGTCGTAAACTGGTCGCTATCGCAGACAAAGCCAGTATTAGCAGTAGTCGAAGATCCTGGGGTGAACTCCTCCGTGAGTAATAGCGGCGCATCATCCCTCCTCCGACATTCATGTGGAGGATCCCAGCCTCTGTAAGTGCATCATTGGTTCATATAGGATCGAGAATGTGTAAGTTAGAGGTTATGGAAATTACCTCTGACACTACTAAGATTAGACTAGTTGTGTTCCAGCTAGAGAGTGAGGCCAAGATATGGTGGAAAACGCGTGACCTCTCAGAGACCTAGAGGAGCCTTAGTATGTGAGTTCTCCTGGATTGGCGAGAATAAGAGATGATATGTCGAGGCTGGGCGAGTTGAGATCCTGTGGACTCTACTCCATAAAGGACCCGAGGATCATGGACATGTCGTAGTCTTCAAAGGACATTCGGGAATGGATCGACCGATAAACTTACGTGGTCGCATCGGATCAAGGAAAGCGTAGAGGCGCTCACCGCCCATACGCCAGGATCGCTACTGGTACTCAGGACGCTATTTAGAGCATTGGCCCCGCACAAAGATACGAGTCCAGTAGTCGTGTGCACGCTAGCTGGGTTATTAGCGAGCCTTACCTTAGAGTGACCTAAGAGAGACCGTGACTTTTAGGATTTACCTCAGTAGTGTGCGTAGTATGTGGATGTTTTTCCGTATGAGCTACCTGACCGCTTCCACAGAGGGGTGGTAGTAGACTCTGTGATCAGTTACACTGTATTTCTCACCCATCTCTATGACTCCGCATAGATGGCACCCACTGAAATGGCAGAATCCCGTAGTCCGGGCATGTGGAGATACCGGACAGCAGTCTATTAGACCAGCACTTTACCAAAGCCGGGCGCCCGGCTCTATTTTATAAGAAGGGCAAGACCCTTCGACCGTATCACTACAGTCAACAGGTTACGATCAAGAACCCAAGAGAATTCACTTACCGAGGATCGATGGATTTATTCGACTACTGAGGAGATGCGAGTCTACTCCAAGATAGACCTTCGCATTTAGTTACCATCACCAGGGTTAGTGGAGACAGATATCCCCTAAGACGCTAGAACGCTACATGGCACTTCTGAGCCATGCTGATGTTCTCGATCGACGAATACGCCACCGCATTCATGGATCTTCTCAGAAGTATAGTGCGTTCCAACCTTATCTAGATCAGTTTGTCGTAGTCTTCGTGGATGACATCTTGATCTACTCCTAGTCAGAGTGGGAGCATGAGTATCACTGAGATTGTTTTACAAACAAGCAGAGATTCATCAATAGATAATACTAAGTTCAAGAAGCGCGAAGTTTCGGGCTTACCGAGGTGAGATTGGGACACGTGGTGTCGCGATCGGAGTGCCAATGACCTAGAGAAGGTTGGAGGCGTTGATGCGCCGAGAGACCGAACGTCAATCTCGATACGAAGCTCTCGATCACAAAGTAAATACAGAGATCGGGAACTGGTCGCTGTCCATTCATGTGATTGTAGGATTCTCGCCACGGAGCCATTGACCTAATGGTCAGACGGTCCCAATAAAAGCAGAGAGAGAGAGATTTAGATGCCCCAAATAGATTCTGATATGTGTTGGTAGCAGAGGGAGGATCAGCCTCCTTCTAGTTCTCGAAAGAGGCGTAAGACTCGCTCTGGCCACCTAGTTTCAACTGTGTGGCCACATCTGGGGAGGCTGCAGATGGACGCCCAGAGACAGGATCCCGTGACTTCGGGACAAAGACATCCCGCTAGCCGCAGCAGAGAGTACTGCCTATCTTTCCACGCCCTAAGACGGTCGAGGAACCAGCCACTCCCCGAGGTGCTATATACACTCCCCAGCAAGACATGGGCCGAGGGGCCAGTGGGCCGAGGTCGTGACGCATCGAGTTGCGTATCGGCCGCAGAATCTGCAGTGGCAGACCTATTGAGCTGGCCGATGTCACAGTTCGACATGGATGAGTCGACACCACTCTCTGGGTCACAAGAATCGGGACCCAAATTCAGGTCATTATTCACAATCTCGACACCCACCTAGATCTCGGGGCTTGTGAGGTTAAGGCTTCCTAGATAGCTCTTGAACATGTCCTTCCCCTAGGACGTAGGCGAGTCGACCCGATAGGCCTGGATTATGAGTGAGGGATCTCCGAGATCTCCGTCTCATGCAGGACCTGATCGGGTGCCACAAAAGATGGCTGATCACGTCGTGTATACCGCGACATCGCTCGAAGCCTGGGTGCATGACACGGTCATTCACCACTCGTGAGTGTGGGCTAATTGTCTTAAGATTCACACCCAACAGTAAGACTCAGTTCGATTCAGTATAAATGAAGAATAATTGTGCGTGTCAAAATGAATAAGGGGGTCATGATCCCTAAGGTGAGAATCCTGTGAGTTGGGTGGTGGAAGCAGGACCCAGGAGATAAGCCCAAATTCATGTATGAATGCAAGAGTTCTGGCGTGTCAAGAATGCGCTCGCCTCAGATGAGAAAACATGGCCCGGACAAAGTTATCAGCGTAGACCCCTAAAGTTGAAACAGGGTGAGCCTGGAGTGACTCGAGATTTGGATACACCGCCGGAAATTGCGCTGCGTCGTGAGTGCGCGGCTCTGTGATATGGATGTCATTCATGACATGGGGATTAGTCGACTAACCATTGACTGTCAGTTGATCGTGACCTGGGAAGGCCATTGCTTACACACAAAGTAAAGGTTGTGTGGTTACACGTCAGGTGGATTATATACTAGTGTTAGAGGACACATGAGCATGCGTCTCGTTCTATGCACGAGCAATCGTTTCCAGGACCCGCCTACAACAATAGTTATCAGCATACAAATTGGCTGCATAAGGAGGCATTGTATGGGAGGCCATGTAGATTACGCGAAGGGACTGACCCAGGTGGAAAGAGAAAGCCCATCACTGGGTCCTCGACCGATTAGAGACACCTCTAGAAGGTGAGTCACACTCGCAACGCCCCGCTCTTCAAATTTCGTAGCCTGGTAAGAGCTGGCGCAGATGTAATGAAGGCCACCCTAGAGTTCAGTGGCTGCGATCACATTTCCTCAAGGTGATTCCTGGGCGAAATGAAGGGAGTCGCCCAAGTAAGCGTGGGAAGCTACCGCGAGATTCTTCGGGGGCCTTTGAGATACCGGAGAGGATAGTGTCAGAATGCATCGGCTGATGCTACGCCAGCATTTAATGTGTGTCCACGGTATCTCACTCTCCCATGCTCCAAAGTACATGGTCCCATCCCCACGTATGATCGGGCATCAGAGGCTGACGTTGACTCGACGGACCTCGAGGAGGGACCAGTATACTTGGATAATGAATGCTCGCACGCAAGACCATATGCAAAAGAATGAGCGATATTCGGGGCACCATGGAGTGGATGAGACAATTTGGGAACTTAGTGATTACTATTGCGAGCCACCTATCCCTTCTCGCTTAGGGATGAAGGTATGTGGTTCTTAGTCATAGCATTTAAATCTACTAGTTTACATGTAATGGCAGAGTACGCCGTATATGCATGTGAGTGATTATGATCGGTCTTGAGACTTCTGATAAATTCTTTATGAGGTGAGAATGTAAGACCCGAGAAATTCCAATTTCTGAAAAATGACAAAATTCATGACTCAGTTAATAAATCAGAATTCTGCTAAAAACCAATTTGCCTTCTGCATCTCTGATGACAAAACGGATTGCACCGTTGGAATCCTCTCCAGTGGAAACTAGCTGAAAATGCAAAATTCTCTGGTGATAGTCTGAGCTGACACGCTTTACGCAGGCATTACGCCTCGTGTCGTGAAACGATTTTCGATGCAACGAAAGTCACATATAACATGTACTCATGTGCCGAAATAAGGCATGAGAGAAATGATGAAATGGACTACCGAGATAGTGCCGAATGTCAAAACTGAAACGAAGGACAAATGGTCATTTTGAAATTGATTTAAGTTGGAAAGTTTCCGGTATGATATGAATAGTAGCCTTTCTTTCTCAAATTCTTCTCAAATTAAAAGATGAGAAAACGTGGATACAGGAGGTTCCATAAACGAAAAATGGAGAAATTTTAGTGAGAGAGAGTCTTCCTTCTCTAGAAATACCGGTGATCCGATCACTCCAATGACAAGAAGGAACCGCTCTACGCCACGGAAAAGCGGCCGCGTGGGTATCAGATTTAGTGGAGTTTCTCAAATCCACAGAGGTAAGCCCCTACTAGTTTTATTCTTCTGCTAAGTACCATGTAAATGTTTCGCTTGATCGAGGCCTCGAATCCATCGCTTGATTCTGGCCCCAAACCTTGGGACCGAATTGATATCGATCGAACGAAACAACGACTCGCTCATTTATATCATCGTCATTTTACAACATGATCGGACGCGAGTCAACGGCGATCGCGTTCACGGTCCGGACGAATGGACGTCGGTCGCACCGAGGTTGATCGTTCCCGCGGAACGACACCTGGCACATCGACACGTTTCGGTCGAGCGGATCGCGAATCATCATGATCATTTGTGTCATTATTTACGAATTGATCGCCGACAGATCGGCGCGATTGATAGCTGCGGCACGCCGTCGACAAACGATCGAATTGGCATACATGTATTCCATATGCACTGGAACATCCTAGGACTAAGGAGTTAGTATGAGATGAGTCTGCAGAAAATGGTTCTGAGAGTAGTTTTAAAATGTTAATTATCTGAGGGTAGTCCAAACTAAAATATCAATCGTCTGAGCTACCAATTGATATTCATCGGAGGGTAGTCCACAACAAATAATATATCAATCGTCTGAGCGGCCCAATTGATATATACACACTGAGGGTCAGCTCACAAACTAATAAAACAATAATTCTCTATACGAGTTGGTAAGGTTTTTTAGAGAGAGTTGGTGAGGACTCGGGATCTGAGTTTTATCACGTAGGGATATTCAAGTGAGATCATGCATTTGCTTGAATGTATGTTTATTTTGGAACATCGTGACCGCACTAGTGGAGAGAACTCAATTAGGCATCTCACCATCGAGCACAGCCTACCCCGTCGAGGATATTTCATGTGCACAGGAGCGTGCGAGGACAAAATTTGCCTGTAGACCGAGGATTTGAAATAAAGCCTACTGTGGCTGGGCTTTGATAATGTTGATATATGGTATTAGAATCTTGCGTATTTTAATATATGTCAGAGTAAGAGCAAAACATTCAACACTTAACTATTATATGGTTGGTATTGAATATGGATATTTAGAAGATAAATCAAGAGTAATGCTGATTCATATATTTACTATTGCATTATATTGGATCGTTAGCACAGGTTTCATGGGTGTGTTTTATTTGGGTAAAAGCCTCTACAGTTGAAAGACTCTGCCTATTTTCTTGAAGTGGCGCTGCAACCCGACATCCACTTTGTATTCCACGTTGACTTATCAATCTGACCCTCTGCCGGGGCGTCACACATTAAGTGTCTCAATGGATGGAGCAATAAGTCATTTACGATGTTATTAGAACTGTTGAAGGAGGTACTTCCCGAAGGTGATAATTTTCTAGGCAATTTTATGAAGCAAAAAAAAATACTTCGTGATCTTAGGCTTGATTATAGAAAGATAGATGCATGCCCATAAAATTGCATGTTGTTTACTAAAGAGAATGCAAATGCTGATAAATGCACCATTTGTGGTACCTTTAGATGGAAGAATGTTGAGTTTAAGTCAAATAATGGTTCAGGAACAATTTCTAAGGATAAGAAAATACCTACTAAGGTTTTACAACACTTTCCTTTGATACCAAGACTTCAAAGGTTGTTTATGTCATCAAAAACGACTTCCTACATGAAGTGGCATGCACAAGGTCACACTACTAATGGCTTTATGAGACATCCAGTTCACACTTTATCTTGGAAAACATTTTATTCTTTACATCCTACATTTGCATTGGAGCATCGGAATGTTAAGTTTGGGTTGGTATGTGATGGTTTCAATTCTTTTACCAATAAGTCTATTGCCCATAGCACACCACCAATTGTTTTCGTCTCGTACAACTTACCGCCATGGATGTGTATGAAACAATTATTTTTCATGTTGTCGTTGCTCATTCTTGGCCCAACTACTCCTAGAAATGACATTGACTTATACTTACAACCCTTAATAGATGAGTTGCAAGAATTATGGGAGCATGGAGTTACTACACATGATTTTGTGAGTAAAAAAAAATTTCTCATTCATCCAGCCAAACTATGGACAATTAGTGACTTTCCTGCATATGCAAACCTTTCAGGTTGGAGTACAAAGGGACAATTTCCATGCCCTTCTTGCAATAAAGAAACTTTCTCATATCGATTATGGGAGGAAATTTAGTTATATTGCTTTCTTCCATCAAATAAGATTGAACAACACACTACTATCATAGTAGTGGCACTGCAGTCAGTCAGAACATATGAGTTATTGAATGATACTGGCAACAATATGTCACGATCAGACATCACATTGCTCCTGAAAATTTGATTTCCCTACTTGCTCATTTTCTTGATAAATCTCTTTTGGATTTGGATAGTCAGAAAGATGCCAAATGAAGTGAAGGAAAATCCAACTCTTTCATAAATTCTTCTTGTTAATTAGCCATTGTTCAAATGTAGTTTACAGTGTCAAATAAATAAATAAAGAACCTACAGGGTTACCCATATGTAGTTGCTCTACAACCATAACTGAGCAAATACTGCAGTTTGCTGCAACTGCACGAATCCGCTTCAAATACTACAGAAAAATAAATTTTGTTCCTTTTATTTCACTAATATTTATGCAAAATGATTGAGGAATATAACTAATATTTATACCTGTTGGCCAACAACTAGTAGGATTAGCATTGGCAAACCAATCTCCAATGGGACAACTGAATACAAATGTGCATTCTAAGACCTCAAGTTGGCACATGTGCCAGCCTTTAATGAAATTTTCTTCAATAGAAGTTTGGAGATCAATACCAGTCACATAAAGTCAAATAAAGTTGTTATCTTGATTAACCATTTTAGTTGCAGAATGAAAATCTTTAGCCATTAGACTATGAAAGTAGAACCAACAGATATAGTGTACAAGAAAAAAAAATTCTCTTCCTTAATATATATATATATATATATATATATATATATATATCTGCTATATATATATATATATATATATATATATATATCCATACCACCTATGGCCATACTATTTCGCTGTTTCTTTTGTTCGCAATTATATCTTATAGCTACATTAAGGATTACTTTTAGTTAGGGTCACTGACCGTGGCCATAAACTTTGCTTCTTATAGTGTTTCAAAATACAAGGTCAACCCTTTCGTCAAACCAACTCACCTATTTAGATCTTTGTGTGGAATCAATGATGAATCAAAATAAGATTTGGAGAGCAAGATTTATAATAAGAGATTTTGATGTTTTTCACAAGAATTGGGGATTCCTAATGGCCTGACAACTATTATCAAAAATTTTCAGGAAAAGTGTTAGGTTTGAGATTGTTCATATCTTCGTCTCTAGTGCTCTACAAGAAGATGGCTACTTCAGAGATCAAGTTTGATGAAGATTTAATGGATCAAACATGAAGTCCCAAAGTATTTCTGACTATGTCCATCCCACGATGCAATGACGTGCCAAACTCAATGAGTTCGGACTAAGGTCAAAATTGACGTGGGACACAAGTTAGTTTTGGAACCTTAGAGGCCAAGATACTTGTGGAGTAAGTTACCGATGGGCCTAAGATCATTTTTAGCAAGTGGATAAAGATCAAATCAAGAAGATCCGATCATCTAATCTCTCGAACCAAAATTAGAAACAAATCAAGTTTCTATTCTGAAAATGATACTTGAGTAGCAAGTTTCCTTATTCTGCTGTGATGACTTAAAGGCAAGTACAGAAATTAGAAGGTAAAGTTAGAGTCATATTAGGATAATGATTCAACCTTATCAAGACTTCCAAAACTGAATCATAAGGGCTATAAATTCGGGGGATTGGAAGTTGCTCATCATGGATTTCAGAAGCGGATCTTGAAGAATAACGAGATTTGTCCGAACGTGCTGAAGGTGTGCGGAGTGCAAATACTCGATTGAGGTATTGCACGTTAAAACCTTTCACCTTTGGTAAAAGATGATGTTTTGAATTTCTTCATCTTATCTATGTAATGTGGGTATGGGTGTGCGATGCTATAGAAAGGGAAATGAAGGGAGTTCATTCTAAATTCTACTATAAGTGATTAGGTTAAAGAAGGGTCATGGGCAGAGAGGGAGTCTCATACCACATAAGACTAATTGTGACCTTGAATCAAATTAGTGGAAATCCTTGCATCTATACACAACCTCGTGGACATAGGCAATTGCCGAACCATGTGAAAGATTGTGTGTGCTTACATTTTTATGCATATACTTTATATCTGCTCTGCACACACATAGTCCCACAGGGGAAGTTTGGACACACCTTACTGAAGTCCGAACTCTCATACAATCCCAACATTTAGGAACTATGTTCAAGAACACACACTTATATCTATAAAAAAAAATTGAGGCTCTCTCCTTCCAAAGCTTCACTAGTGAAACCAAATTAACAACTGAGTATAGAAGAGATTACAAAAATCATTTGTAGTTCCCAATTAAGACATTTTAAGACTAAAGACAAAGTTTAAAGACTAGCAAGCTCAAGATTCTTCTTTCTACTTTTACATTTTTATGACATTAGGAAATGTCTTAACATGTCTTCCTATTATTCTATTTATTAGTGCAACTATAATAATTATGAAGTTTTTCATTGTAGCATTTGAAATATAAGAACTTAAAAAATGTTATCCTTGATTCTTTAAAAAAAAAATGGTACTTTTTAGAAGCACCATTATAGTTCATTTACACAAATAAGATAAGATACAAAAATTATATATCAAATTTCATTACATAATTTTCTTAAGATATTAACTTTTTTTTATTTATAGATAAAATTTTGAAATAAAGTAGATTCTTTCTTATTAAGTCTTAGTGTCATATAAGCATGCTTTAATTAACTAATATGCTAGAAACCACTAGCATTTGACCTTAAATATTGATAAAATTTTCTTTTTTCTTGAGCTTGGCTTTGCAATGAATGCTTGCGCAAGGTTCAGAACATGAATCAAAGGAACATGAAATTAAAGCCAAGTGGAACCCCCTCAAAACATCTTGAAGAAATAATTACAAAAGATAATAGCAACTAATGAAATTTCTTATTCTCTGATAGTGTTTCTGATGTAGAAGACACATTGGTTAAAGAAGTTTTCCTACTATTTCTTTAATTAAGATAAGCTTTGTTATAGAAAAGGTTAAAAAAAATCAAAATTGATAATATTATTATCATTAAAATGATATGATAAAAAAATAAACTTGTAAATTAGGATCACTATATTTCAAATGTACATTTGTTCTGGTTGAAAATATATACACTTTCTTATGTGTTACATATGTTAATTAATTCCCTCTTTTGAGGTTGATTTGGGTTTTAATATGTTTCTAATTTTGAGATATAGTTTTCATTGATATTTTGGAGTTGATATTAGAATCTATTGAGGCTTGGTTGGTAGGGATTTTGACTTGATTTATTTAGGTTATTAAGCTAGGCTATTTTTTCTAATAGAGGAGACATACTTTGTTTGGAGAGCTTCAAAAGATGGAAATTCTTCTTTGAATATATCGTTATCTAATAATTCTAGTCATGATGAAATTTCTTTCATTTTAAACATTTTAATGAAAATATAATGAAATTTAGCTTTCCTTTTTCAAGTCATTGGTTGAGGATTGAAATCTTGCCTTTGGGATTTATATTTATTGGGGTTGAGATTGTCCATATCTTTGTCTCAATGGTTCTACACGAAGATGTTTACATAAGAGCCTCAGTTTGATGGAGATTTGATGCAATATGTGTTAAGTACCTAGAAGAACCAGGAAGTAGTTCAGATTAAGGACGTCCCACAATGTAGGGACGTGTTGGACAGAGAGAGTCTGGACTAAGGTCAAAACCGACTAGGGACACGGTCAGTTCTTGAGCCTTAGAGGCCAAGATACTTAGGGAGCAAGTTACCGATGGGCCAATGATCATTTTGGCAAGTGGATAAAGATCAAATCAAGAGAGCTGGTCATCTAAGCTATCAAACCAGAATTAAGGCATCGAGGTTTGTACTGCAAGAGTTGCCAGGCAACGAGTTTCCTTATTCCCACCATGATAAGCTTGGCATGTCTGAGAGAAAATAAAAGGTAAAGTTGAAGTCATATTAGAATAGTGATCCAGCCTTATCAAGACTTCCAAGACCAAATCACAAAGCCTAAAAATTTTGGGGATTGGAAGTTGCTCATCACGAATGTCAAGAGCAAAGCTTGAAGAAGTCTGAACGTGCTAAAGGAGTGCGGAGTGCAGATACTCGGTTAAGGTATTGTACGTTAAAAGCGTGTCACCTTTGGTGAAAAATGATGTTTTTATTTTTCATCTTATATTGATGCAATATGGGTATGGGTGTGCGATGTTGTAGAAAGGGGAATTGAGAGAGTTCATTCTAAATGCCCCTAGGAGTGATTAGGTTTCAAGAAAGATCGTTGATAGAGAGGAGTCTCGTACCACGTAAGACTAATTGTAAACCTTGAATCATATCAATGGAAATGCGTAGCCCCATGGATGTAGGTTACTACTGAACCGTGTAAACATATTGTGTGTGCTTTTACTTTATTGCAAATATTTCATATTTGCTCTACACCTACCTGATCTGGGAGGATTCGGACGCCTTGCGAGTCCAAACTCTGACCACCAGTCCTGACACTAAGAGCGTGTCCCGAGTACTGCACTTATATATGTCAACATTATTGCTCCATGTTTTCCCCAAATTGGCTTATTATGTGCTTACTAGTTCTAAAATGGACACTAGGTGAATACCTCATACACATTAGTTGTAATACTAGGAGTTTTTGGAGATTGCATGTATGATGCTTAAGGTATATCTTTTTTTGGGTTTCTATATCGATTTCTGGGATATCAGTTTTTTTTTTTTTTGGGTCTTTTTTTGGTGTTCTATATGCCTTTGAAAAAAAAAAAGAAATCTAAAATCAATATTTTTATGCTTATTAGATATTCACTTAAACTTTTGTTTTAACTCCCATAGTTTATTGATGATTTTGTGACTCCCAAAACCCAAAGGGTCCTTTTTTTTTTTTTTTTTACCCTTTGTAAAAGTGCGTGGCGATAGAGAACCTGCAGTCGGTGTGCGCCCAACCATGTGCATTTGCTCACACCCGGCCATGCCTTAAGTGGAGTATGCGGCCTTCTCTGTTGAGTGCAACACAGTGCCACACTATCGCGATAGAAAAACTATTAGTGCAGTCTGACCTGTCGCGACATCAAATTCTCGTCGCGACGAAGAATTCTCTCACTAGGCTAAACCTGATGAGACAAGGGTACTACGTCACGACAAGAAAAAAACCCTGTCAAAGTGAACCACTATGTGACATGGAAAATGCCCTGTTGCGACACATTAATCCTTATCCCCGACCAAACTCTGTCGCGACATAAAATTCTCACCCATTCTGACAGAGAAATTTCCACCTCTGAATGAAACAATACATGACATGAAGGGTCGCGACCACGATATCTTGTCATGGTTGTCTCAATCGCGACAAGGAAACCTTTGTTGCAACATTGTCACAATAGAGAAACAAAACATTGTCAAGACATGGAAAGGCTATCTTTGCGACCTAACAAGCGCACATGACACATAGGAGATATTGTCACGACACAGGAACACAGACACGGAACTAGAAACTATGTGTGACCGAATTCACATTAAGACTACTTCCTGGCTTACATGACCTTTCTAGCCATCCTGCCTCCAGCAGCTCTTTCCTAAACACTATAAAATTAACACATGACCTCTATCTGATAAAGCAACACCAAAAAGCGGGAAAAAGCTGTTAAAAGCTATGGGGACAATTTCATGAGTTGAGATTGCAGCTCTAGCCTTTTTTACATAACAAAGCGGATCATTGTCGAATTTTTCTGAGAATACAAAAATAAGCTAGTGTCTAGCCTTCTTCACCACTAAGGTCTTAAACAAGTTCCATCTACTGGTGGACCTCTAGCGCTTGAAATGATTTTCCTGCTTGGGGTGGCTTGATACTCGGTAGAAATTCTCATACAAGGGCTACTCCGCTAAGTGCACATGCAATGCCATAATTTACTTTTATCCAACATGAAGCCCGAAACATGGCGTTCTACACGAATGCTCTCATGTCATGCCAATATCCCGAGCCCTCACTGACTCCCGCAGACATGCACACGTCATGCATGAAAAACCTTCATTTCCAAAACAAAAATTTTGTTTTATCATTGAAATCAGAATGATCTTTGAAAAATCGCTTTATTGACCATGTGTCTTTGAAACGCTAGCTTTTGGGGTTTCACCGAGGGGCGTCGTACATCTTAGACACTTTCACGGACTTTGCAGATTTGGACGCGTAATGTCGACCAGAATATCAGGCCTTTCACTGAGGGGGGGTGTCATCCCTTCTTGTTACTACGACACATAATTTCAATAGTGCGACTCTAAGGCGTCGGTCCCTTTTGAGCCCACCACATTTTAAACACCAAACACAATGTTCTTTATGCGCCATGCACTCACACGGGTTTCACGCGATGCCCAGTGCATATACGTCTGAGAATGCCATTGCATGTTCTTTCATGTTATGCATGATAGAGCTACATGCGAGCATTTATGATTTATGGATAATCATATCTCTGACCCTTACAATTTACATCATGATAAAACCCATGTAAATACATCGATTCGACATATATCCGCTGATTTTTCACACACTTGCATGTCATTCAATCAGCGACAACACCTGGCAGATCTTCGTATTTCGGACCGAGCTATTTTTACAGTTCAGATGTGGAGTCCAATATCAGCGACACACTCTGAAAATCACCATACTCATGCTAGTATTTTCCAAAAGTACAACACGCTGAGCTACTGATTCGAGAATAGAAAGGACAAAAAAACTAGTCAGTAATTCATAAGCAGTTTGATCTAATTGTTCTTGAATCGGCCCCACTTCAATTAGGGCTACACCTCATGGCCATCGAATGACCCACTTAGACAAGGACTAACGGTATTAGAACCCACCTCTTGGAGGCCTTGATCGGCTCGCTTCTTAGCAGTCGAACTCATTGAACGTTGGAAAATCAGTAGAAATATGGACTTCCTCTCATTTTTCCTTTCCTTTCTTTCTCCTTTCTTTCTATCTTTTCTCTTTCCTTTCTCATTCCCGTGAACTCACTTTGATCTAGGTGTAGGACACCTTTCTTAATCATTATGACACATGGCAATCATCATGCCATGTGTCTCCCATGCCACTTCCATCCTATGGTGGAGTATGACATGTATATGACACTTGGCTTCCCATGTGCCAAGTGTCCACTTATTTGGTGTCACATGGAACGTGTCCTTGTGTCATGTGTAGCCAATTTGCCTCGAAATACGTGAAATTTTGACTATCCCGGAATTCGACATAGTTCGACTGTGCAACTAGATTTCACGAGATGAACTCAACAATGTGGTCAGTGTCGTTATCCGAGATCTGGCAAAATTCCCAAGCTTGCAGTCTGTACTGTAACGGTAATCTATCATTACATTTTACCCGGGTCCTCACATCCTTCCCCACTTAAAAGAATTTCATCCCAAAATTCTAACACCTACACATACTATCATACGCATATGCAACAGTCATTTAACATTATTGATAAGCCCACGTACCTCAGATCCTCGAAACGGGAAAAGGATAACTTCGTCATCGTGTCCTCGCGTTCCTATGTTGCCTCCTCTACTCCTCGGTTTTGCCATAACATCTTCACTAGCCTCACAGTCTTATGTCGTAAGACCTGGTCTCGACTATCTAAAATACGCACAGGTCCCTCCTCAAAGGTCCTATCTACATCAATAACAAGCTCGCCCCAATCCACTACATGAGTCGGATCTAGAGTGTAATTCCGGAGTATGGAGACATGGAATACCTCATGGACACCTGATAAACTTGGAGATAATGCCAACCGATACGCAAAAATGTCCACTCTCTCGATTATCTCGAAGGGCCCGATATACCTCGATGACAACTTTCCCTGCTTGCTGAACCTAACCACTCCTCTCTTAGGCATCACCCTCAAGAAGACATGATCGCTGCCTCGAGCTCTAGAGGTGGGTCGTGGGTCAGGTCGGTGTAACTCTTCTGGCAGGCTGGCGGTGAGAAGATGTTTTCGTATCAAATCCACCTTCTCCGAGGTGCCTCTAATCCAAATCCCGGACCGTGATGGATCTCTCTCCCACTACGTCCCGACAAATCGAGGAGATCGACATGGCCTCCCATATAAAGCCTCATAGGGTGCCATCTGTATACTTGCCTGATAACTGTTGTTGTAGGTGAATTCCACTAAGGGCAAATGCTCTTCCCAGCTACCCTTAAGATCCAGGACGCATGTTCGTAGCATGTCCTCTAAAACTTGTATGGTCCTCTCGAGGCTAGCCATTTGTCACATTAGGATGGAAAGCGGTGCTCATAAGTCAGCTGTGTGCTTGTGGCCTTCTCGAACTTTTTCAAAAGTGTATCGTGAATCTGGGATCCATGTCCGATACTATGGACACTAGTACTCCATGTAACTAGACAATCTCTCGCACGTATAACCTATAAAATTCCTCCAGTGTGAAGGTCATCGAATCTTGTTAGAAATCTGTAGACTTAGTGGCCAGGTCCAGCTATAACCCACAACATCCCGTAATGCGATGTCGGTGGCAAGTGGGTCCACAAAGTCCATTGTGAGCGTGCTCCCACTTCCATAATACCTGTGGATGCGGAGTAGCCAGCGTAGCGATGCTTCGGCCTTTACACCTTCAGCTTCAAGTGAGGCATCGTCGAATAAAGTCCCGATGTGCCTCTTCATCCCATACAGTAATGCGACGACAAAGATCTTGGGTACATCTTCATGCCGCGGATGTCTTTGTAAGCGAGAGCTTGATAAACTCCCGAGGATCTCCTTTCTCGGACACAATCATTCGAGGAACCATGACCGTCCACATCACAGAAGGCGCCATCACACATGAATGGCCTGCCGTCACGAACACAATGCGTACCACGTCATGATGGCTACCACTGCGCATCCTGCGCTGCGGGACTCGACCACCTGCTGCTTCATTAGGGAAGGCATAGCCACTAAACTCCCAAAAACACCCTGAGCTTGATCACTGTATTGTAGTCAGCGTCTGATCTCTAGCATCTGCGATATGAGCTGTGTGAGTACTCCCAGTGACTTATTGCAGTGCATCAGCCACCACATTTGCCTTGCCGGGATGGTAATGCAAGGTGAAGTCATAATCTCGGATCTCTCATCACTCTGTGCCTTATGTTGAGGTCTGTATGTGAAAATATACTTGAGACTCTTGTGGTGCAAAAACACTTCAAAGCTGCTCACCATCTGAGATAGTGGCGCCAAATCTTTAAGGCAAAGACATGGTGTGACTCCGTGTCGTGTGTGGGGGTGATTACGCTCATGATTCTTTAGGCGTCTAGAACCATAAGCTGTGCCACTCATTGGGGTGCATGAGACGTGGATTGTAATACATTGTGTACCTACGTCGGATTCCGGGACTAGCATCGAGCAGGGCTTAAGTAAACCTCCTTTTCAACTCTTGGAATGCCCTCTCACATAGGTCATTCCACTCAAACTTGACCTCCTTTCAGGTCAACCTTGTCTTAGGTACTACTAGTCGGGAGAAATCCTCAATGAACCTCCTGTAGTACCATACCAATCCTAAGAAATTGCGTATCTCGAAGATTTACTTCGGCCTCTGACTCATGTAGCCTCGACCTTATACGGTCTGTAACACCTGGCCCAGGCCGGCGTGTCGGAACTTTACCTCGGTAAGCGAAATTCACATTTCTTGAACTTGGCATACAGTGTGGTCTCTCAAAACTTGCGGAATGACCCTGGTGTCCTCATTACTCCTCCTCGAACTTGGAGTAGATCAAAATATAGTCAGGCGAGGCTATAACAAACTTATCGAATAGGGATGGAATACCCACATGCATGAGCTCCATGAATCTTGTTGAGCGCACGTTCGTCAATCCAAAAGGCATCACTTTATCACAGACTCGAAATGCGTAAGCGTTACGGCAGCTATCTTAGGGATATCAACCTCCCAACTCTCAAGCCCAGTGGTACGGTGCGGAGATCTATCTTAGAGTACTCTCGCGCCTCTTGCTTGATAAAACAGTGTCAATCCTCGGTAAGGATCTGGTTCTTGATTATAACTTCGTTTGGTTGTCGAGTGTGCATAGTTGAAGGGTCTTGTTAACACGCTGACAAAGCCAGGAGTGCCCAGGTGAAGTGCTAGTCTAATAAAACCCTTGTCAACAATTCTGTATCTGGACCTTGAGTTCACGCAGCTCAAGCAAGCGCCGTCATATGCAGATTATAGAAATGGGCGGCGATACCGGGTGCTAACTCAATTGGCAGATACACACCCCTCTGCGGAGGTAATCCTGGTAGTTCATCCGGAAAAACATCCTCATATTCTGAACTACTTTCGAGGTAGACCCGACTCCTGTAGTAGCCGTCCTCCCCGGGTAAGGCGCCTTGACCATCAACTACTCGTGCCACCTAGAGTCGTACACGGCCTAGGGTAAAGCATCTTGCTTATCCCCCTAAAACATAACACAAACACCGTCTTGTGCTTAGGCAGTAACTCTCTTACAATCATAATTGATGACGGCTCGGTGTGCCATCAACTAGTCCATTCCGAGGATGACATCAAACTCCGACATGTCCATGACCTTTAGGTCCACAATGAGTAGAATCCCGGAGATCTCTAACTCACAATCCCGACATATCAAATCAACACTCACCCTCGTTCCTAGGGGAGAGCTTACATGCAATGGAATTTCCAAGGTCTCAACCTCTAAGCCTAATTCTTTCACATGATGCGTGATGAATGAATCGATGCCAAGATCAAACAATACTCCTTGCCCGCAGGCGAGAGTAGAAAGCGATACTGTATAACGGCGATCTGCAATCTCAGTCTGTGGTGTAACGGCGTAGACACGCCCTTGGGTCCCCAAAGTCGATCTGGCGGCCACGCCTCGGCCTGACCCATACTTTGGCCTCTACGGCTGCTGTGACATGGTGAGGCGCTGTCTTTGTACTGCGAGACCTATCTTGGCTCCTCGGCCGTCTTTGGGGTGAAGGAACAAGCGTGTCGAAGTGTGCCTTCTTGACGGCCCCGGGGCTGCCAGGCGTCTCATAACTGAGATTGCCTTTGTGAAGCGATTCAGTCACGATGTGTCGGGTGATAATAATGGTAGCTTGTCATCGGTCTCAGCGGCTGAGACCTGTCGGCCTTGGCCTTAATAGCCGCGACCTTGTCCCTGAAACCCTCATGAACTAGAAGTCTTCTGCTTCTTTCCCGAACTAGAAGAAGGCTGACCCTCCTTCCTTTTGTCACCAGCACCCGTGTCTCGGATGCTCCATGCGCCATCTATCTCTCTCTCTATAGCCATAGCCATCTTGACCATAGAGTCCATGTCTTGTAGGAGGAATCCCACAATCTTGCCCCGGATGGACAACTTTAGACCATCCTCAAACTTCCTCACCTTGGCCACATCGGTGGCCACATAATCATCCCCGAAACATGCTAATTCGATGAACTTAGCTACGTATTCGAGTATGGTCATACTTCCTTGTTTTAACTCAAGGAACTCCCACGATCTTGCATGTTTAGCAGATGCCGGGAAAAACTTACACATGAAGAGCTCTCAGAACTCTCTCCATGTCATCGTCTTCGGATCCCTTGAGACTTTAATCCAATCCCACCATACCTAGGATTCACCCTCTAGCTTAAGCGTGCTTCAGCTAATCTAGTGGCATCGAAGGTAATATCCTGTGGCCTCCCGAAAACCATTCGACCTACGGGAGAGAACCAATGGTCGGCTGCTTGGATCCCCTCTACTGTGAATGTCGGACGATGTGCCATAAACCTTTGGGAGGTGCTGGGTTATCACATTTTATTTGCACTAACTTTGAGCAATGGCAGTAGTTGTAGTACCCATAGCCTCTACAAAGGCCTGTTGGTAGAAAACAAGTAGTGGTCGACTATTGCCTCATGGGAGACCTCTACGTCCCCTTCCTCGACTTGCCATCTACATATGTCAAATACCAGATTGAGATTTCTTTTTCCTTGTTCAATTAGTAGTGCATATGTCGCTACTAATATACATCACAATATGAACTAACATGTTTGTTACTTAGAACCCACAGGTTATTTTCTCACCCTAGTGTTCAAAATTTCCTATATACTATTTACCAAGTATATAATTTACACAATATATAACACAATATCATGCAGTATATAGCACATAATTTTTCATCCAAAATGCCTGATGATGCATGATCTAGAAACCGATATCCATCAGTCTAGGTAATCATTACTAATTTCTGATGTGGGCTACAGTTAATATCCCGACGTCGAGTTCTAGGTATTTATAAACCTAGGCTGATGCATGTTGTGACACCCAAAACCCCAGGGGTCCCTTTTTCTTTTTTCTTACCCGCGTAAGAGTTTGTTGCGACCAGAACCTGCATTGTGCGCACCCGACCATGTACGTCAGCGCTCCGGCCTTGTCGTGCGTGCCTAGCCTTCTCTATCAAGCGCAACGCAACGCCACACTATCGCGACAGGAAAATTATTAGTCTTGTCTAACCCTGTCGCGACATCAAATTCTCCGTTGCAACATGAAAATTCTCTCACCAAGGCCAAACTCTGTTGCGACAAGGAATTTTCTGTCGCAACAAGAGAAACCCATGTCAAGGCCAAACCTTGTCGAGACATGGAAGCTGCCCTATCTTGACACAAAAACCCTTGTCCCCAACCAAACTCTGTTGCGACATAAAATACTTTGTTGCGATAGAGAAATTTCACCTCTTAACCCAAACCCTGTCGCAGCATGAAGGGTACGACACCTGACCTCTTGTCGTGGCCGTCTCTGTCGCGACAAGGAAACCTCTTTCACGACATTGTCACGACAAAGAAACAAAACACTGTCGCGACATGGAAAGGCTATGTCGCGACCTAGCAACTACCTAAAGCCTGAGAGGCATGTCGCGACACAAGGAACCCTTGTCGCAACACAGGACTAGAAACTCTGTCGCGACCAGGAATTCCTGTCGCGACCTAAAACTCACCAAGCCTACAACTGCCTTTCTAGCCCATCCTACACTTCCAACTCTTTCCCAAAACATTATAAAATTAACACATGACCTCTGCATAATAAAGGCAACATAAAATATGGGAAAAACCTGTTAAACTGTACGAGATAATTTTGTAATGACTTTGATTACAACTCCTTCCTTTTTACGTAACATAAACTGAATCTTGTCAATTTTCTGAGAATACAAAAAATAAGCTTGATGTCTAGCCTTCACGCTAAGGTCTACGGCGATTTCTATCTCTAGTAGACCTCCGGCCACACGAAATGATTTTACGACTAGCGATACCCACGGTGAGAAATTCTCCTACAAGGGCTACTCCCCACCTAAGTGCACATGCAATGCCATAATTTAACATTTATCAACACCTTGAGCGAAATATATGCATTTCTACACAAATGCTCTCATGTCATGCCAATGTCTTGAGCCCTCACTGACTCCCTCACACATGCACACGTCATGTATGAAAAACCTTCATTTCCAAAACAAAAGATTTTTGTTTTATATTTCAACTCCTTGGACAATCTCCGAAAAATCGATTTATTCAAAAGCTGTGTCTTTTGTTGGTAATGAGCTTTTCGGGGTTTCACCACATGCGTCGTACACCTTCCAACACTTTCGCGAACTTTCACCACTAGACACATGTGTCGACGAAAATCTGAGCCTTTCACCTAAGGGGTGTTGTCCCTTCTTGTTACTACCCAGAACACATAATTTCAAGCGGAATTGTGACTCTGGGACGTGTCATCCCTTTTTCCAAAGCCCACCATTTAAACACCAAACTTTCCAGTGTTCTTTCATGTCGTAAAACTGCAGCCATTTCACTCAATGCCCTCGTGCATATCGCGATGCAAAATGCCATTCATGTTTCTTTCATGTTACATGCATGATGGGAAGCTACATGCAACATTTATGATTCATGGATAATCTTATCTCTGACATACAATTTACATCCATAATACAACCCGTGTAAATACATCGAGTTCAACATATATCCCGCATGATTTTTTCACACACTTGCATGTCATTCAATCAAACATGACACATGAAAACGATATTCATGTTGGACCCATAGCCGGTAAGCAGTTCGGCATGTCGGTCATGTCGGCCTTGACACGCTCTGAAATCACCTACTCGAGCGCGTATTTTCCGGTAACCTTAGCGGAAGCGCAGTTCTAAGAACATAAAGGACCGAGCTGATCTAGTAATTCAAAGGGTGATCACAATTGTTCTTGAATCAGCCGCCGTTGGAGCTACACCTCGCAACCATCGAATGGCCTTGAACAGGATTAACCAAAGTGCGAGAGAACCCCTACCTCTTGGAGGCGCAATCCGGCTAAACTTCTTGTGGTCGAACTCTACGTTGTTCCAAACATTTGGAAAAATCGATAGAAATCTAGACTTCCTCTCCTTTTTCCTTTCCTTTCTTTCTCCTTTCTTTCTATCTTTTCTCTTTCCTTTCTCATTCCCACGAACTCACTTTGATCTAGGTGTAGGACACCTTTCTCAATCATTGTGACACATGGTAATCATCATGCCATGTGTCTCCCATGCCACTTCCATCCCATGGTGGAGTATGACATGGCATATGACCTTGGCTACCCATGTGCGAGTGTCCCGCGGCACTGGTGTCACATGGCATGTGTCTGGTAATCATGTCGCGATTTGCCTCAATGCGTGAAATTCGGTATCCCAAAATTTGACATAGTTCGACTGTGCAACTAGATTTCACAAGACAAACTCAACGGTGTGGTCCATGTCGTTATCCGAGATCTAAAAAGTTTCCGGGCTTATGACTTTATCGCATGCTTAAGTAATCTAATAGATTTACACTTTGCAGGGTCCTCACAGTTTCAAATAATATATTTAATGTGAATCTTCTTTTGGGATTTCATATAGATTTTCTTTTGTTTTCTTTTAAATTTATTTTCTTTGAAATAATGTTTATGTGTTTATTATTATTTATTTAATTATTTATTCATTTAATGATAGCTAATCATTGTCTTGGTTGTATCTTTAATATTTATGTAAAACAATACACCACCTTGTTATATGTATAATGTGATGTAGTAAAGTCTCGTGGTGAAAGAAGATGCCTATTTATCACATTATTCATATGATAAACTAGAGATCCATGGAGCTAACACTAATGAGAAAATCCATATTGACATAGTTTTGCCAGTTCTTTCAAGCATTTCAAGCTCACTATTCCATGAATAAGTTGGTGATGAGCTTAATTAAACTAATGAGAGAACTTCAGACAATTAAGGGATTTCTCAAGTAATATTATAAATGCATTCATATGGAAGTCAATGGTTTTTAATGTTTTGCTAGCTAGAAGAATGACAATACTACCAGAAGTAAGTGAAATGTCGGGAAAATGAAAAGAAAAAAAAAAGAATAGCAAGGTCGAGTAATTCTTTTGTTTGTATTCTGAGTGCAAGATCGTTAGAATTGTTTCAGGTTAGACAGAACTAAATATGAAATAGGATATATGATAAATCGATGATTTTATCTGCCTCTCCATTTATTAACTATTTTGTATTGTGGTTTGTCCTATGTTTGGTGGTTAGATTGGATTCAAGGGGAAGCATAAAAATTTATAATAACCTAAAACCAACCTCCGGTAGCCCATAGCTATTGTATGTATAGTGGCTCTAGGATCATCCACTATGATTGGTTTTCCTCTCTTTGATTAGCAATCCTAGGTCCTAATTACTTAATCTAATTACTTTATAAAATAGAAAATAAAAATTGAAACGAAAACATAATTTAAAGTGTTGATTTTTAATGCTTTGGAAGAAGAATGTTTGTTGATTTTTAGGAAACAATAGTTCTAAGATCTCGGGCCTTGGTTTCACCAATTCCGGCCTCACCATGACAATTCAAAAGGGGGTTTAATAGTCCCAATCGTTTGAATAAGAAATCAGCCTCTAGCTGATCCCCTAAACTTCGCTTATGTGCCTGTTTTATGATATTTAATAAGCATGGATTCTATGTGTATGGAATAAGGGAATTCTTACTTCTTTAGAGTGCTCTGGTAGGTTCTTAACTCGACTTTCTAGTGGATTCCTGTCAGAAAACAATCTCTTACCCATGTTAGGTCAAAGGTGCACAGTCTAAGCACCCAACATACCATTAAGAATTGCTAAGTATCAAGAATACTAGTTGAAGAGAATAAAGACTCCAATACGGATAGTTAAGGGAACCAAAACTACTGCCACCCGATACGGGGTGTCCCCAACTGATGTACACCCGACCTTCAGGCCTTTAAACAACGTTGAAAGTCTATACCTTTGGTATGAAGTGCATCTTCCCCTTTTAATTGACATGGTGGGGTGGATTGGATCCACCTCTCATCAGAAGAACGACTACTCACTCATGGTGATTATTGAACACGCCATGAATGAAGAAAAGAAGAAAAAACATAAAAGAAATCAAGTTGAAAGCTTGAATTAATTAACAAAAATAAAAAATTCTCCCAACTTTACAAAGTATCTAAGATTGTTCCCCTCTATTGTTTTTATCATCTACCACTATTAAAATGCATCACAAGAGGGTCAATTTGTGCCCAAGGCAAGCACTTTCCTATTACAAATCGAATTCTGAAGATTGGAGCACAAGAACTTGCTATTTTCTATTTACCATCACTTTCACATTGATACTGGGCGTCAATGAGAAATTTCGCATTGACTGCGAAAGTCAATGCGAAATCGAAATCTGGCCACTTAAGCATGGAGACAATGCGAAATTTTGCACTGACTGGGAAGTGAGTGGGAAATTGAAGGATTCAGTGCGAAATGCTCCAGAATGTCTTCAATTCCTCTATTTTCTTACGTGATCATTCCTTCATGGTCTCAACTCAGCTGAATTGATTCCACAGGCTTCCAATCTTGCAACAAATATACGAGATATCCTCATTAATATTTATGGGCAGAAAATTCCAATTTTACGAAAAAATGTGTCGTAATTTCGATAAATCGAAATTTTTCTAGATCTCGGATGGCCAGAAAGCGGTTTCATAGTTGGAATCGTCTCGTGAAATCTAGCTAACACGTCGAACCAGAGACAATCGAGATTTGCTGCGCTTTTCGAGCAAATTATCGGTGTAGTAAGCGACATGTGATGTATTGAAAAAGTCGCTTTTATAACGTGTCTTCGTGTGACACATATTCTGCAAGGCTAGAGATGATGAAAATGAAACTGACTGGAGATAGTGCAGTGGCAAAATCTAGAAGAAGGACATGATGGGAATTGTTTAAATTCTTAATGATAATAGGACAAAATTGGGAATAGTGGTCTTCTTCTTCCTTAAGGAGCCAAAACGTGAAGGAGAAGGAAAGGTGAGATGCAGAGAGTTAGGTTTTGATTTTTAGAGAGAGAGTGTGCAACTTCTCTCTACAAGATCGAACGATCGGGCGGGTGAATTTTTCGGGCCAGAAGGAAAGTTGTTACAGCGGCGAGGAACAGCGCGCTATTGCCGGTTTCTTGGAGTTCGACAAACTCACGTGGTAGAACATCACCGCGAGGTTACATTTTTTTAAGTGTTTTGTTGATGATTGAGTTGGTTCGAGGCCTTGAACGGCCGTTTGATCGGTCCCAAACTTGGGGCCAAATTGGTGATCATTTTGGATCAGTTTTGGACAATGTAGTCACTATTTGGACGGCTAGTGGTGTGATTTATGCAATAAATTGTATTTTGATGGTATGAGGCCGGAAATGGCTATGGTTTGTGGAACCGATGTGTGTTGAGTGGGCTACCCGAATGACCTTGTTATGTTTTAGATTTGTTAAGCAGATCCGTTAGTGAATTGGACCAAAAATGTCCATGTGTGGTGTGTATGTAATTATTGAAATGAATGACTTGAGTTGTGTGGAAATAATAGGTTAATGCATGAATTTAATGTGTTAACAAAATGACATAATTATATAAAAACATAATTGTGTTTGTAGGCCATTGGAGATGAAATTGTGATTTGCTCAAGTGAGCTAATTTGAGTGTCGGTTGATCAATATTGAATTACATGTGGTGTGATTATAAATTTGAGAATATATGCATATTTGATATATTGGTATAAAATTGGTTGAAATGGCATAATGCAATTTCATATGCACCGGGTAACCTAGAAATTTGGTGTGAGTGCATGACATAAATTTTCTGAAAAACGAACATGGTTGCGAAAGGAATTTCACAGGATGATTTTTCGGCGAATGGGGTTGGGAGACGGTCTAACAGATCATTTCGGATGAGGACCATGACTGTTTCGGGAAGTTCCACAACACATTCGCCTCGGAGGGCTGGTCGTATTTTTAGAAATTCGGTAGTGTATTTTTCGAGCAATGAGTTTGTTTTGAAAATGGTGTTTTCTCATACATGGCTTAGGCAAGTATGAGGGAATCGAGGACTCGAGACATGGGATCGGGCATTTAGACATTCAAGTAGGATCACGAATTTACTTGAGTGTGTGTTTAAATTGGATCATTGCATATGCACTTAGGTGGGGAGTAACCCATTTAGGGTAATTCCACTACTGGGCATTATCTCACCGGTTGAGGGGAATATTTAAGGTCTGCGAGACGATTCGAGAGACGGCTCATCTTAGAGGCCGATTTTGAAGAAAGTCGGGTTGTGGCTTTGAAGTTTTTGGTATAACATGTATTAGAATTGTAGATTTTAATATATGTTTGAGTAAGAGTGATGTAGTAACTCCCAGATTATTGGAATATAATTTGTTAGATATATTTGGATGGTATGACATGTAGGCCCCAGTGGCCATTTTTACTCGGGTGTGTGTCTCATGATCTGAGGCGATAGATTTTCCAGCGAAGTTGACGAGGTAGTCAGCGGACAACCGGTTTTGGGGCGTCCACGGCATATATAGAGTCAGAAGTTGTGTGGCCAGATTCACAGGGTGTGCGGAAATTTGGGCACACCCCCGTTTGCCATTTTGCTCGGGATTTTCGCGTCGAGAAACATAATGTTGTTTTGGACGGATCCCAAAACCCTATGGCTTAGGTCTTTGACCATCACACAATCACAAAACAAACCACACAACATACAAATTCGCTAAGAAAATTGAAACGAGCAGTAGGCCATTCTGCGACACTGGCGTAAAATAAGCAGAGTAGGAGGAAACTACCTCTTGTAGCGCGATTCAGGGTTCTTCTTAGTCGGGTTACGCTCACTCGCAACCTCCTTCCTTTTCCTCTTTCTTTTCCTCTCTTCCTTTCCTTTCTTCTTCTCTTTTCTTCTTTCCTTTTCTTTTCTTTTCCTCCCTTTCACCTTTCCTTTCCTCCCTTTCTCTTCCTCTTTTCCTCTCCTCCTCGTTCTCCTTCTTTACTCCCCGAACTCAATTCTTTGCCCCCCAGCGAATGAAATCCCATATTTATAGGTCTCGGTCCATGCATGATGACCTGGGCATGCCATGTGCCACACACATGGCTTGCCATGTCGTATGGAACTGCCATGCAAGCCATGTGTCCCTCCCGCGGTTTGCCATGTGTCACCACATGGCTTGCCATGTGTCGCTCGACTTAGTTTGTCTCTCGAAATACGTGAAATTCCGATTGTCTCGGAATCCAACGAAATTCAACTGAGTAGCTAGATTTCGCGAGACGATTCCAACGATTCTGTCAGTTTCATCGTCGAGATGCAGAAAAATCCTGACTTTTCTTCGGGACTATTAGGTAAATTATCGTTTGCCCCCTTTCTTTTCTTTTTTTAAATTTAAATTAAAATTTTCACGGGTTTACTCCCACCCCCTTAAGAATTTTGTCTACGAAATTCACATAATCAAAACACATGCATATGCGACAATCATTTAAAACATTAATGACTAGAAAGCGCACCTTCCCCATCGAACAAGAAGGGATAGTTGGCGCGCACGGTGTCCTCGCGCTCCCATGTCGCCTCCTCGACTCCTCGGTGCTGCCACAACACCTTTACAAGCCTCATAATCTTGCCACGCAAAACCTGCTCTCGGCTATCCAAGATATGCACTAGTCCCTCCTCGAAGGTCCCATCCGCATCACAAACAAGCTCGCTCCAATCCACTATATGAGTTGGATCTTGAGTGTACTTCCGGAGCATAGAGACGTGAAATACCTCATGAACGCTCGACAAACTCGGCGGCAACGCTAACAGATACGTAACCGCGCCCACCCCCTCGATTACCTCGAAAGTGCAATGTACCTCGCGATAGCTTCCTCGTTTCTTAGAATCGATCGCACTCACTCTCTTAGGCATCACCTTTAATAAGACATGATCACCCGCCTCGAACTCTAGAGGTCATCGTCGTATATCAGTGTAACTCTTCTGCCTGCTTTGAGCGGTAAGGAGACGCTTCCGAATCATACCCACCTTCTCCGAGGTGTCTCTAATCAAATCTGGACTAGTGATGGAGCTCTCTCCCACCTCTGTCCAACATATCGGTGATCAACATAGCCTCCGTAGAGAGCCTCATAGGGTGCCATTTGAATACTCGCCTGATATGTGTGTGAGCGAACTCTACCAGGAAAGTGCTCCTCAGCTACCCTTGAGATCAGGCGCATCTTCGCAGCATGTCCTCTAAAATGAATGTCTGCTCACGATTGACCATTCGTCGAGGATGAAGCGGTACTCATCGACAAGCGTGTCCCCATGGCCTTCTAGAAACTCTTGAGAAGCTGATAGTGCATCGAGGATCCGATCATAGATACTATGGAACTAGCACTCCCATCTGACCCATTATTATCTCAGTATATACAGCTGCGAGAATTCCTCCCAGTGTGAGGTCATCATGACCGGAAAAATGTCTTGGGCTTGGTAGTCGGTCACTATAACCCACAGCATCATGCTTCCGCAATGTCCATGGCAAAATGAGTCTACAAAGTCCATCGTGATGTGCTCCCACTTCCGCTCAGCTATGTCAATGCATTTGGAGTAGCCACTGTTGGTGCTTTGGTGCACCGGCCTTGGCCTGGCAGCACGTGAGACAGGTCGGACAAAATCCCAGGTATGCCTCTTCATCCCACCCGGTAATATTGGCGGCCGAAGGTCGCGATGCATCACCGTGCCACTTGGATGCCTGGCAATCGGGAGCAATGGAACTCTGAGGATCTCACTCCCTGTCAGGTCGGTAGGGGACCACGGCCCGTCCTATCACAGAAGACTACCATGCATTGGATGGCCCGGTAACCGTCCATTGTACTTGGCGGAGTACTCGGTTCTTTGATGGATACTAGTTAACGTCCTGCCATTGGGACTCTATCACTGCGCTTTCGGTAGAGACGGCATAACCTTCGAGACTTCGAGTACCACTGAGCTGCTTTCGTCGTCACTGCCGGTCTGGTATCCTCTTGTCTCGACATCCACCACTCTCGAGAAGCTATACTGGCCTATACTCCCGAAGTGACTTTCAATGGAAACATCGACCACCACATTTTCCTTCACCAGGATGGTAATGAAAAGTGAAGTAAATGGTCTCCAAGAACTCCATCCACTACTTATTTGTCTCATGTTAAGGTCTCGCTGCGTGAAGATGTATTTCAGACTTTTGTGGTCTAAAAACACCTCGAACTGTTCACCATATAAGTAGTGGCGCCAAATCCATGTCATGCGTGGGGTAATTAACTCAAGTGATTCTTCAGCTGAGAACCATAAGCCTGACTTTCTGGAGCTGCATCGGAGACATCTGATCCGTCCTTGAGCATCCACGAGTACCTTTAATGGCACCTCTGTCCCTTTTCCGAGACTATTAGAATAGGAGCTGAAGTAAGCCTCATCTTCAATTCCTGGAACGCTCGCTCACATGAGTCGTCCCACATAAACTTGACCTCCTTTCGAGACCCGATCTCGTCATAAACGCTGGCCGGGAAGAAATCCTGCATAAACCTCTGTAATACCTGAGTCGATCCTAAGAAACTACGTGGCCATCTCGGCGACCGGTCTCTCCCGACTCATCACCGGCCTCAACCTTCCCGGGTCTCTTGACACACACAGCGACACCACGTGTCACTGAAACCCTTTCGATAAGCGAAATTCGCGCCTTCTTGGGCAGCATCTGATTGATAATCCCTCAAAAGTTGTAGTATGATTCTCAAGTGATCCTCATGCTCCACCTCCGATTGGGAGTAGATCAAGATGTCATCAACAAAGACCACCACAAATTGATCTAAATAGGGTTGGAACACCCTATTCATGAGGTCCATGAATGCGGTCAGTGCATTAGTCAATCCAAAGGGCGTCACCATAAACTGAGTGCTATCTGGCGTCTGAGCGTTGTCTTAAGGATGTGCACCTTCACGGCTCTCAAGGCGATGGTAACCGGTCGCGAAAGTCTATCTTGGGTAGGCTTCGCACCCCCTCAATATCCAAATAAGTAAACCGATCACCATTAATGGATAGATTCTTGATTATGACACGTTCCAGCTGTGCATGTCGATGCATAGTCGAAGGGTCTTATCCTTCTTCTTTGCAACTAGAACCGAAGCGCCCCATGGTGAAGTGCTCGATCTAATGAAACCCTTGCCTACTAACTCTTGTATTTGGACCTTGACTCCTCTGACTCTATTTGGCGCCATCCACATCGCGGTCATAGAAGTGGGCGGCGTGCGGATCATCTGACTCAATGCGGAGTCTACGTCCTCGGTGGAGGTAATCGGAATGCTTCGTCTGAAAAAACATCCGCCTTTCGCAAACCACGAAAGAACAGACTCATATCTGTCTCACCTTGTCCTCGGGGTAAAATTTGCATTGTGACCCTGCTTGCGGGTGCCGCCGTGAATCGTACGGTATAGGGTGAAGCATCGTGCTATTCCCTAAGCAACCTGAGTATCGATGCGGGTGTGTGGCGGTAACTCTCATACAATCACAATCTATGACAACCCGATGTGTCACTCCTAGATCGGTCAGGCAGATTGGCCCGAATCAGAGCAGGTTTAGGTCTGGCTCATATCTTGGGACTTCCTTACTTCTTTTTTTTTATAACCTGACAATCATTTAAATTTACAAATGAACTACCATCGAATTGGTATATATTAAAATTATACACATATACTTCAGTCCCATTCTATGCAAATGCACATACATATGCATATCTAATGCGACATCGAGAGATCGTAGGCAGTCTTCGGTGAGCACGTCTCTGAGATGGCGATCTCTGTTGGTGTGGAATGTCTGTCCTCTTTATCTCCTCTTGATTACCTACGCGGATTGAACACGGAGTGCTAAGCTTTACGCTTAATTGGGAACATATAGACGATAACGACCAATAACGTGTCCTTGAGTCACTATCTTTTTACATTTACTTATCATACTCATGAAATCTATTCTTATGTGACAACTCATCTCATATTATACATGTAGATTTTATTCTTTTGATTCCTTATCATTATCTTGTTCATATTACTTTCTGTAATCATGTTTTCGAGGTTGTAACTCATATCTACTACATGTATGACCAGATCGATCATGTTAAGTAAACATGCGTATACAATGGCTTGATTGAACAAATCAATCATATCCATTTCATCTGAGTTGAAATCGGACTAATACCGATACATATTAGACTCCTTATCACTATCGATGAAGCCATTAAATCAACTCCTTTAGAAATTACATTTTATTGATGCAGGATGCCCTTAAATCCTTTTAGTTTTAGTTTTATAAATTTTTCATTTTCAAAAGTGTCGACACTGTCCACCTTGACTCGATTGGCGGATCAATTTGGAGCGGTTTACTCCGGCGTTTTCAATCAGCATTTGTTAAGTCTTATTAAAATTTTCTTTTCAAAAGTGTCGCGGCCGAATCCGGAGCTTGACCGGGTTGGCGGATCAATTTGGAGCCGGTTTACTCGAGCATTTTCAATTATCTTTCCAAAACATTTGTTTATGTTATTTCATTTAGACTTTTTATTTTGAAAGCACTTCTTTTCGGAACAATCCCGTAAACACTTATAATTTCAAAGACCCATAACATTTACATTCAACAAAATGCATTTCTGAAATGATGCCTTTTATTATGTAGGTGTAATGTAAAATACTTAAACAATACAATTTTAATGTCATTTTAGCTTATCGGTTTGTGATTTCACATATAGGTATAGAAGTCGGCATTCGACAGTTCACTTGGGAATCACGCCTTTGTTTGTCATTGATAGCAATGTGATTTCACATTTCTGATTATGATTCACTTTAACTATAGAATTGACATTCATGTGGTCGATTCTTGAATCTGTGCATTTGTCGTGTATAATGTGATCTCGCATTCAATATCACCGTCTCACATTTGGCTATAAATTCGGCATTCCACGGCCAGTTCGGTTGTTGAATCACATGCATTTGTCGTCGATAACAATGTGATTCGCATTAACAATATGATTCACTTTAACTATGGTGACATTCTTCATGGTCCGTTGAATCACAATACGTTTGTCATTCGATAGCGATAATGATCTCACACTTTCGATATCACCGTCTCACATTTGGCTATAGAATTCAACATTCTGACGGTCGATTGTTGAATCACATGCATTTGTCATCATTAGCAATGTGATTTAAGCATTCAACAATATGATTCACTTTAAGCGTAAAATTGACATTCGCCAATGGTGATTCTTCGAATCACATGCATTTTGTCATTCCGGTAACAATGTGATCTCACATTCAATATCGCGAATCTCACATTTGGCTATAGAAATTCGACATTCACGGCCAGACCGATTGTTGAATCACATGCATTTTGTCGTCCCGATATGATGTGATTCGCATTATGATATGATTCGCACAACTATACAGAATTGACATTGTAATGGTCCGATTCTTGAGATCTGTGCATTTGTCGTCGATAGCAATGTGATCTCATTGATATCGCCGTCTCACGGTGGCTATAGAATTGACGTTCCGACAAATTCGGTTGTTGAATCACATGCGTTTGTCATTACGATGCTTGATGTGATTTCGCATTAACAATATGATTCACTTTAACTATAAATTGACATTCATGACGATTGATTCTTCGGATCACGTACGTTTATCGATACATTGCTGTATGATCTCACATTCAATATCTGCCGAGTCATTTGTTTAGCAGATTGACATTCCACGGCCAGTTGATTTGAATCACATGCATTTAACCGTCGAGTAACAATGTGATTTAACGTGCTGTACGGTTACCTTCATGACGGAATTGATTGGTAAATCCGTCATGTCGATTAAGATTCAATGATACATTTCAAATGATTTACTTTTATGCGGTAATTTAAACATCGTTCAATTACATGCACACATGCACTCGATGTGGCGGACATTTTCGAATAACAATCATTCAAATCAATATATATATACTTATATATATATATTTTACAATTAGCATTCATAGATCACGATCGCATTTTGTCTTCATATCATTTATGTGTAATGAAACATTTGAATAACAATCATTCAAATCAATATATATAATACTTATATATATATTTCACAATTAGCATTCATCTTAGATCACAATCGCATTTCAATTCCAATATTACTTTCGTATTATCTTTTCAAAGATATACTCAATCTATGTACACATTTCATATACTCATTTACGTATACTCGTTTATATACTCGTTCACGTATACTCATTTATGTATACTCATTCATAATTTCATTTACGTATACTTATTCACGTATACTTATTCATACACTCATTCACATATTCATTCATGTATATTCATTCATAAATTCATTTACGTATACTTATTCACGTATACTCATTCATACACTCATTCACATATTCATTCATGTATACTCATTCAAGTATACTCCTATCATTTGTTATCATTTTCTGGTTATATGTGATAATAATCATATATCACTTAACCACATTATGTGTTCATGACATATTACCTCTCATGTTCACAATTATGTTTCAATTCGTTTTTCATTTTCATTTTCATAGACACATCTTTACATTTTTCATTTTCTGCAGCTTTTTCCTTGTTTCATACCTATTACATATGGCACTTCATATTCTTGTGAAATATGATGTATGTGGAATCACACCTCATTCATATGTTTAATCCTCTATGTATCTACTTTGCTTAGGAAATTAAGATCAATCAATCCGGATAATCCCGAACTAAAGTTGTGGCATTTTCCATTGCCAACTTCTAGTCGATTTCTTAGATTACCCTCGGGACTATTGGTATTACTCATTTTTCCGGGGTCTTAATTCATATTTTGACACTAGGTCCTTGTAATAATTTAAATCTAAGGTGCTAAGGGTTCTATTCCAACTGGAATCACCCAATTCGAGACAGGAACTCAGGATACGTCGAAACAACCGGACTTCTCTATGTTCAACAGAAACCTTGAGAATTTGGTTTGCACATGGTCCCACTTCGAGTGGATTTTTAGACCACTTAGAGTCATAATTTGACGATGTCTATTTCTATATGGATGGTTTTTCTTGAAGTCTATTTTAATTGGCCACCCAGATCACTCAAATCGGATAAGAAATATGAAGTTATGGCCAAAATCTGGCCCCAGTCAAAGCGGAAATGACGAGGGTTGTCTGGGGTACATGTCTAACATGCCGTGCAGTTAATCGCGACAGAACAAGTTGTACCCCGGTACAAGTTCAAATTATTGCCGGTACAAGTCAGAATTGGGGATGTGTATTTTCTCCCGTTTTCATGCACTTTTCCATCCCCGAACAAATCTATACTTAATATACACTTAATCATTTAATTCATCTTTTAACCTCGTTGATTATCCTCAAATCATCTTTCAATGGATACTAATAAAACCTTTCATGATTTTCTCCCAAAAACACTTCTAATATAGGTCATAACCCATACACATACCAAATAAGGATTTGTGCAGGGTTGTTCTAACTGACTATTTTACCTTACTGATTAATCAATGAATCCAACCTCGAAAGGGAGATTCCATGTTTCATTACATTTGAGGTTTTACCCTGCCCTCCCATTATTATCTATTGGGTTAGGATGAAAATCTATCAAACCTAGAGAAAGAATCAATTTCCAACAAAAACTCATGTTGGGATGAACATATCAAAACCACCCCAGGTTTGAGGCGAACCATTAACCAAACAAAACCAAGGATCCATACCAAAAATCCAAGTCCATACTCAAAGTTAGTAGTTCCATACCTTTTTTTGGCTCCTCCATCTTCTTCCTCTTCTTCTCTTCTTCTTCTTCCTCTTTTCCCTCTTTCTTCTCTTCTTAACTCTCTTCCTCTTCTTCTCCCACTTCTTTGCTTCTCTACGGGTTCTCCCAAATTTGAGACCAAATTTGGTGCTTTTTAATCCATGTTTTCTAAGGCCGTGTTTGGCCCTCTAAAAACCATTTTGGGTTAAGTTTCATTATTTCTAAAAAGGTCCTCCATCTCTTGGCTATTTGAATTTCAACTTTCCAATATTTATTTGGAGCTCTATTCTCATCAACTATGACTTTTAAGCCCCCTTTTTGGACAAATTACAATTTTGTCCTTAAGTTTTGTAACTTTCCGGGTCTCTCGTTCTCGGGTTTCGCATTTAACTCACGAAACAGTCAAATTATGCTTACAAAATACCCTAAACATGTCGAAAACGACTAGGGTATATTCGAGTGTTATACGATGTGCCGTTAACCAGCCCATCTCGAGGATGACCTCGAACTCTAACATGTCCATGACCCGAAGGTCCACTTGTGAGTAGAATCTTGGAGATATCTAACTCACATCCACAGAGCATAATCGATCGATTCTCGCCTTGGTCCCTAGGGAGGAATTCACATCTGATGTCGTCTAAGGTCTCGACCTCTAGAGTCCCCACTTCCTCTACTTGCCATCTACACTGAGTCAAGCTGACAAGTTTAGAATCATTTTAGGTGTCCTACTATTAGCACACATCTTGACCCGATAATAGACACAATGTATACGGTGGTAATGAATTATACAGGCACATCTTATGGACATGGTATTTTGACTATTTATGAGAATTAATTATTATGATGATTTGCATGTTTATTATATATAATGTCCTTGAATAATATTATTAATTATTCTAAATGTCCTAATCGGTTATTGTTATGGGAATTAACAATGAATTAAGATAGTATAAGTTTGATTGATATTCATGGGATGAATATGTGTATGAGATACAAATCAAATTTATATCTATTTGTTGAGAACAAATATTGGACAGACCCGTCTTGAGATTAATACATGGATCAAAGTCATAAGTTAATCTCTAATAGTTGTCATTAAATCCTTTGACCTGAGATCGCTATAGTTCTCAACATAAGAAATATTGTGTTTTGATATAATCAAACGTTGTCTTTAATAGGATGACTATAAGGTTATGCTTGAACATAGTAAATTATGTAGTGAGATGTAGGCGTTAAAATCGATTTGTCCCTCTTATTATAAGAGAGATATCTCTGGGTCCCCTCGACAATTGAGGCGAGAAATGCATGGTGGGTGCTCAAATGAATTGATGGAGATCAATGTCATTGTTTAGTCGATCCTAATTAGGTTTAGGTAATCAAGATACAGCGATATAAGGTTGACTTTGTCCGTACCTTATATTCTATCAAGATATCATGAGACAAAATGATTATGTCGTGGTTATATTAAGGTTGTCTCGGATCATGAGCTTTTCATTTAACTTAGGTAGTCATAATGTCTTGCTAGAGGCCACTTATGACTTGTAGAATCAAAATGTGATTTAGGCCTACTGCCAATGTTAATTGAATCTATAGGGTCGCACATTAAGAACGAATAATAACGGTTATGGTTTTTCACTCTCTGTAGTAATTTAAAATGATTAGATTATTTTAAATTACAAATAACAATAAATTGTTATTTAAATTCGAATTTAATTTTGAGAAAGTTTAAATTTGTGAAAGCAGTTGCATGTCTTGAAGCGTATGTTTTGTGAATTTAAATTATTTAAATTCGAATTTAATTTACTGAGAAAGTTTAAGTCGGTAAACGGTTATGTCTTGAACGGTTATGTTTTGTGAATTTAAATTGTTATTATTTAAAAGAGTTTAAAATATAATAATATAAAATTTGTTTTTTGACTTAAATACAACAAACTTATATAGATATATATATAATGCGACATATATATTTGCTTAGTAGTCATCTTTACTTTGAACAACCAAAAGCAGAGAGAAAGAAAAGAAAAAACCTAATTTCGTTTTGAAGACGAACTTGAACTAGCATTCAACAAGATGGTTTATTATTTGTTCGTATTGTGGATACTTGTAGAGGGGTGAAAGTGGCTTTTCGGAAAGGCGACACCTTTGAAGATCAGATAAACGAGCCTTGAGCTTTGAAGAGGCTTGGCGAATCGATCTACAAGAGGTAAGTTTCGTTTACCCTTCCTTCGGTTTATGAAGCATGTGATCCTTGGTGGGTTAAGGGATAAAATTTAAATTCATTTGCATTTATGTTCCCGTCGGATTGGATACGCGTAACCCGACAATATCGAACCATCCGTTAGTTTCTCGAACTCACTGGATTGGTTCTCAACCACTAGTGTTCGCATTTCCTATATACATCCTACCGTATATAATTCATGCAATTTTCAACACACAATCACGCACATACAATCAAAGCATACACAAGAAAACACCGATGCATGTTGTGATAAATCACATCTCGTGGGCTCTGGGTAACCTCACTACTAGACCTTGATATGAACTATGATACGGATATCAAGCCTTGGGTGATTCTAACCTGAAAGCTCAGGCACGAAGCTATACCAAGTTGTGATGCTCTTATACCTTAATGACCATGGCTAAGCCCCAGTCCCTCAAGCCTAGTGCTAAATGTACCTATGCTTTGTCTGGTTTGTGCCACAAACACAGGGTCCCAGTTGACCCACCAGTCGACACAACGAGGAAACTGTGTGTCTCATATCATGAGACCCATACATGAGTAAAATGACCCAATAGGGCCTATCACCCATACTCGTCTATATAGTTACCAAAACCATACATTTCTATAGATCCAAGAGTTATTACATCACTCTTAAAACATATATTAAAACTAGTTTGTTATAATATATACACAAAACATGAATCAAGGCCACGGTCGGTCACTTCATAATCCGGCCTCAGGAGCGCGGTAATGCACGTCTGTACTTGAAAGGGGTCCCACCGACGGGGGGTGTGCTAGCCCGATAGAGATAAATCCTACAAGGGCTACTCCTAGGTGCGCATGCAAATGATCATTCCTGATCAAGTAACAACCCGATCCATGCATACATGTTGTCCTATCATGGAAAAAAAAAACTACATGCATGTATGAGACGACACTCTACATGCCCATGTACCGGGTCAACCTCAGACCCACCACAGTGCAAGTGCCAATGGGAAATCATCTGAAATCGAGTCAGGACTCCCATCTCCTGCAGTAGTCTATATGATATTTATTTAATCGTTTCGTGTCTTTTAGGCGACAAAATAGAGGTCTCACGGGTCTCTTACACCCCTCAGAGCATTTTCGGGCTTTCATAGATGGATGCTATTTGTCTAACCGGGTTTTCAGGCTTTTCACACAGGGGTGTCTATCCTACTTGCTCGCGAGCCTTTATTCGTTTTCCATTTCGTTTAACCTTTGTAGACTCGATTTGGTTCGTCCCATTCCCGAAGCCCACGATTCGGCGCAAGCATGGTGCCAAATCGATTACCATGTACCTGCGCCCATGTAATGTGGTGTTCAGCACACCGATGCAATGCAATTTATTGCCAACGTACTCGAACCCGCGTGATGTATGAAGACCTCTACATGGACATTCTACACCGTACACTATGTGTGTGCTATGAACACTCATGTCTAATGCACACAACATTTCATATATTTAACATACATGCAGTCATGTTAATATTCCACACATTCAAATCAGTACATCACATAAGCATGCACTACATCTTTATCTTTTCTATCATTCAGTTCATTCATGTCAACACATCATTCAAGCATGTATTAACATAATTCCAACCATTACTTAGGCAAGTAATGCCATAATTCATATTCTCGGGCTAAGACATAGTATGTCAGTCATACAACCTAATTCATATAATTATTTCCATCTTTATCACACATATATCACATAAATTCACATATTCAACATGTTATTCAATTTATGGCAATAACACACATAGCTACTCCCCGCCATGCTGGGCTCGAGAATAATCTGACTTAGTTCGAAAGTCCGCTTTTTGTAAATACCACACAAAAACATTTAACACTTCAATTTCTGCTTATAGCCACAGGTCCCAAGTATTTGTTACAAACTCCGTTCGAAACGTAAGTTCCCAAACCATAACGAACCATTCTCAACTCGTCCGTGACCCACCTCAATGTTCAGCCTACATTTTGCTGAGAAATTTATCTTATTAAATTCGCACTCAACTGAAGCTTTCCATGAGTCCAAGAACGCGTGAATCGGTTCGACGAAAGTTATGGCCATCCAAAGACGCAGCCGATTCACATGGTGGGCGGAAATAGCACACCCTCAAGCCTCGGCCGATTTTTACTGCCCCGAAACACACAACAGCCCGGCGCCGACGGGCCCCAAACCTCATGAAACCCACCACCATCACACTCCGCGTCAAAACCACACGGGCGATGCTGAAATGTTCAAATTAATATCCAAGAATATTCAGACTTTGTTTAGAATAAGAACATAAGAGAAACAAATATCAGAGTAATGAATTTAGAATGGAATGAAGAATAGAGATCAAGCATAATGTAAGGTCTTATACACGTTTTCTTTTTCTTCTTTTCTTCTTTCTTCCTCCCTTTTTTCTTCCTCTTCTTTTTTCCTTCTTCCCTTCTTCTTTCTTTTTTACTCCTCCAAAAACCCAATTCCTACTTCTTCTCCCCCAAATCCCAATGGGAAATCCCATATTTGTAAGTCTCTTGTAAGGGTCAGGTATTTATTTATCAACATGCAGCATGCCACAAAGCCACACACATGGCTGCTGTGTCCCACATGCATAGGCCTTGCCATGCAATGTGACACATATTGCTATGTGCTCACCATGGTTTTCCATGTGTCAACCACATGGCTCATCATGTGTCGCCCTAGTCCCGTTGTTCGAATACTGAAATCTTGGCTGTTCTAATCCAACGAAATTTGACCGTGCTAGGATTTCTCGCGAGACTATTCCAACGATGCAACTGCCACATCTAAGGATTCAGAAAATCTCAACTTTTCTTTGGACTATTCCGATAAATTACCGTTTTGCCCCCTTTCTTTTCTTTTTTTTTTTTTGAAAAATTTAAATTTAAAATTTTCACGGGTTTTACACTCATCCTATAATGAGGCACATTAGGAAGAGAAGCACTTGGAATCAAATCTATATGGTGTTGTATGTTATGCATAGGAGGTAACTCTATTGGTAGAACCTCGGGAATCACATCATCAAACTCCTCCAACAAAGTCTGCACCTCCCACCTAATTATGTTTCAATAACCATGGGGCCATCTCTCATTTCATTTTCTCTCACACAACCATCAAATGCACTTTTGTGCTCTCTTACGTCGCATCATAAGTGGGGATGGGTCATGAATAATAGTTAGAAAGTTTCTTCCCTCTGCTTGTAAAGTCTTGGGTTGGTTCTCACTTTTTGGTAACCGATTCTTCTCTGCCAATCTAAAAAATTCAACAGTATATTCATTCACCCTCCTACTACCATGTGTACATCTTTGATAAGCATAAAATATATTCATAGTCCTGAGAGTGTCCCTACCCCGTAGCTAATTGCGCTCATCCTACACCATGTTTGAACCAAACCACACCTCTCTCATCCTCATCTCCCTTAATCTATTCCACAATACCGATGCTCTCCTTTTTAACATATAAGCAAAAAATTTAACCTGTCTACCTCGTATTCAAAGAACCTGTCTACCTCAGTCAACCAATCTAAAAACCCCTCAATATCAAGATCACCACTAAAGTTAGGGATATCTACCTTTATTTTGTATTCGTTGTCTCCTCTGTAGTTTGGCTGTCATTGCCTTCCTCTTCTTTGTTTTCCAAATGGATTTGCAAATTCACCAAAGTTGGGCTCCTCATCTAAAGAGTCATCAAATCCTACGGTTGGACTTCTTTGATTTCGTATTTTTGGACTGTGATTAAGAATGTGTCTAGTGGGGCCAATTTCTCCGCCTTGTTCCTCATCATTATTCCTACGCCCTTGTCCATTGTCTTAATAACGCCGTAATCAAAGCTGCATGTTTTTCAACCGGCTGAAGTTAAATTTGGATTGATTGCTATCGCTATCAATCAATCTCCAAACGTTCGCAATCCCCGATCAATGTCTTGGGATTAGTTGTCATCATTAGCACCAGTATTCACCATCGATTGGGAGAAACCCACTCTGATACCACCTAACTTAGCTTGTAACACGCGAATATTGCAAACAAACAAATCTCAATTAAGAAACAATAAACACAATTTTAAAGAGATTTAACAAATTTGCTAGGTTTTGATTATTGAATAAAAATAAAATTGCTTACAAAGATAGAATTACTAAGTGTTTAAAAAGACTCAAATGAATCTTTGCTAAACAAAAATATTATCTAAACAAGGAAACTATAATACTTGATAGACAAGAAAAAGTAATTAATCAACTAAAACAATTAAAAGACAAAGACTCTTAATTAATTAAAATAATTAATAAGTGTCCTTATCAAACGATATGACTTGTACAACCAGTTTATTAATTTAGTAATTTAAAATAATATTGTGACACCCTAAACCCGGGGTGTCCATTGACTACCCGTCAACCTGCGGAAAATCTATACGTCTCGTATCGCGAGACTCATACCTGAGTAAAATGGCCACTTGGGCCTACATGTCATACTCATCCAACATATTCAACCACTATATGCTCCAATAATTCAAGAGTTACTACATCACTTACTTCAAACATATATTGCACCCACAATTCTAATACATGTTATACCAAAACTTCAAAGCCACAACCCTAGCTTCAAAAAATCAGCCTCTAAACCGAGTCGCTTCAACGCCCCCTGCACTGAAATAATATTCTCGACAAAGGCGAAGTTAATGCCCAAGAAGGAATTACCCTGGTGCACGGGTTACTCCCCACCTAAGTGCATATGCAATGATCCACTTAAACACACACACTCAAGTACCGTGGGTCCCATTTCTTTAAATGTCTAGTCTAAATGCCCATTCCCATGTTCCAGAGTCCTCACCGACTCCCCCACTTCAAGTTTAAGCCATGTATGAGAAAACATTTTCAAACAACTTTGTTCTTCGAAAATGCAGGCCACTACCAAGTTTCTCGACAGGCCGAGGACTACACCCTCCGAGGCTTGGTCATGTTAGAACCTTCGAAATGTCATGTTCTCAAATGACTGTGCCGGAGTCGGCCTTCTCGTTCCATTCTCCTGAAAATCATCCTCGTGAAATTCCTTTTCGCAATCATGTTCATTTTTTTAGAAAATTTTTGTGTCATGCACTTCACATCCTTAATTTCCGTAGTTTCCTCGATGCATATGAAATGCAATATGCCATTTCAACCATTTTTATACCAATATATCAAATATGCATATATTCTAAAATTTACAATCACACCACATGTAATTCAATTTTTCATTTGATCAACCATCACCCAAACTAGCCACTTAGCTATTCAATACTTCACACTCCAGCTGCCTACTCAATAATTATATCTCCATGTTGCCAATATCAATAATTATATTCCATATAATTGTGACATCATGTTAACACCTCAAGCTTATGCATTAACTTACTAGTTCCCATACAACTCAAGTCATTCACTCCAACAATTTCAAGCACCCAACACATGGATGTTTTTTTGGTCCAATTCACACAAACCCGGGACTATTTTTAACAATCCCAAACAGAGCAAATGGGCTGTCCGTGGGCAGCCCACACATCAAACATTTGTTCCACTTTTTGAAACCGATTTCCTTGACCATTTCCGGCCTCATACACACCAACACACAATTTATGAAACATACACCCAAAAACAGTCCCTACACAGTCACGGACTGTCCAAATGGGTTCCAAAATTTCCACACTTCGGTTCAAAGATTTGGGACCGATTAAACGGCCACTCACGGCCTCAAACCAACATAAGCATTACAAAACACTTAAATCAAGAGTAAAAACAAGTAGATAAAAACTCCCCTCACTAATCTGAAGTGTTTACTCCAAGAAACCTAAGGTTCAAGTAGGAACAACTTTCCTTCTTGGCCCGAAGCGATCCGACGGTCCGAACACCCGGAATCTTAGAGAGAAGTTGCACCTTCTCTCTCTAAAAATATCAAAAACCTAACTTTCTCGCACTCGTGCCTTCTCAAGACGTTACCATTTCTTGGTCTTTTGAAGAAGAAGACCACTATTTCAGTTTTGTCCCATTCATTAAACTTTCCTATAATGCCATCCATGTCCCTACTCTTGGATTTTGACACATGGCACTATCTGAAGCCATCCTTCCACCCGCGACGTGGCTCACAAGAGTACATGTTATAGGTGACTTTCGTCATCGTCACATGTCGCTTACTTCCAAGACCCCGATGTTCTGCGTCGAAAAACGTGTAAATTCGACCGCTTTCGTACTGGACGAAATTCGACGTGGTAGCTAGATTTCGCGAGATGATTCCAACGGTGTAGTCTATTCGTCATCCGAGATCTATAAAATTTTTGGATTTTTACCAAAATTACAATTTTGTCCTTTTTCCGAAAATTCGTTTTTCTCGGGGTTTCATAAATATAAATTATAATTAATTCATCCATATTTATCACAAATAACAAATTAAATTGGTTAATCTATGTTAAATATTAATTAACATAATAATTAAATTGGTTAATATGAGTCAAATTTGTGTTATGTGATTGACATGAATATAACTCGTTTATTAAATGGGTTATGTGAATCAACACAAATTTGATTTAAATACAATTATATTCAACCAAAATCCACTAAAAACAATTATATTGGCCCTCTATCTCAATGGCGCATGTATTAGCATCATTGGAATGTATAAAGTTCAATTTTTTTTTAAAAGAGGACATCAATACTTATTTTAAATCTATGTATTCAGATTTACGCGCCAATTTTTTTCTTACTTAGGATTTAATGTATTTTTCATTTCCTCGGTATGATTCCTTGCAACCAGAAAATACATTTTACTTCTTGATAGGACTTAGAAGCCATGAGGAAAGGCATGAAACAAAATATTCTGTGGTTTTAACAAAACATGAGGATGAAGTACAGGCTGTTTTGATTATTGGGAGGGCATTGTGAGAGGGCCTGGTTAGGGACGAAATTCTCAGATGAGAGGGCAAAAGAAAAGTAAGGCTTGTTCTCATTGAGAAGGAAATGGGCAGAGAACAGCTAGCACTTGTGGGTCTTAGAGATTGGTTTTATAGAAAAAAGAGAACATGAGAACAAGCATTCTTTTCCTTTAGAGGAGGGTTTTCAGGCAAGGTTCAACTATTTTCTCACTGATTCACCTTTTTATCTATTGATGATTTTTTTATTATTATTTGACTATGTGATATCGATAAAAGATCACATTTTCCTTTGATTGAATATGATTATTTATTAAGGCTTGTTCTCCACCATATTTTGGTCTTGCTTGAGTTTTATGTCAACTACGTACATCATGTTTTGGCCATATCTTATGGCAGCCCATTGATTAAAATATGAAATAGGTCATAGTTTGAGGATTTTCTTGTTCTTATTGTTGTGTTTTAGACACTTCTCACTTCTCCTCTTTGGTTTTATGTTTGGAACCCAAAAACTGAACATGGTGATCAACAATAGGAGCGATAATAATGGAATTGCTATGATGAAATGAGTCATAGAAAGGGTGTTGTCTAGAGAAAGACCATTGGATGAAGATATGAAAGAGGGTTATTCTAAGCATGATATCAATTTTGTAAAACCCGAGAAAATTCTAATTTTCTGAAAAATGGTAAAATGGTAATTGCGGTCAAAACCGAGCTCTTCTAGATCTTCGATGATCTAAACGGACTTTCACCGTTGGAATCATCTCGCGAAATTCCAGCTACCCACGTCGAATTCTCGTCGAATTTCCGAGACAATCTGAAGTTCATGCCGAGGCACCTGCATCTGATGCCTATGACTCAAGCCAGGAGGCACATGTGAGGGACAAAAGTCACCTACTACATGTACCCATGCGACATATATTGCATGACAGAGAGATGAAGATGAATGGCTTAGATTGAGCCATGCGGCAAGTAGCCTCATAAAGTCAAAAACTAAAAGGGACAATAAATGAATTAAATGAAAGATAAAAAATAAGACAAAAGACCTTCATCTTCTCCATTTTGCAAAAATGTGGCAGTGTGGGGAGAAGAACTCGGTTTTTTGGGAGAGAGAAAGCTGTGACTTCTCTCTAGATTTCCCACTTTTCGACGTTTGCTCGTCGTGCCAAGAAGCAAAGTTGATCGACGCTACATACGGTAAGGACACCACTTCATGGAGTTCGACAACCACAAAGCAGGTGTGATCTTTCCTTACTGTTTATTCTTTCGCTAAGAGCCATTTTACTTGATGGGGATTTGTCGAGGTCCGATGGTCGCAGCCGGGTCTCAAAACATTTAGAACCGAGTGAAGGAAATCCCAGTTGTGTGGTCGCGAACGTTGTCGAAGCCTGTGGTTTCACTGCTCACGTGATTTCAGGTGTGATTTCAGGTGTTGCTTCTCGTGATTCAAAATGAATTGCTTGATTTGTTTATTAGCCCATGTGAGCTAATTTTGATGTTATTGCCATGGATTGAATAACATGACTTATGTGAGTTAATTTTGTTAATATATGCATGTAAAATATATTAGCATGAATTGTTTGGAAATGGCATAATGAATCTCATATACCTGGGCACCTTGTGAAACGAGTAAGTGGTGAGTGCATGACATTTAAAGAAAATAAAAGGAAAATGGTTGTGGAAAGCTTTAATTTCAATCCGGAAGATTTTCTCCTATAATCAAGCCGTAGAGATCTGCCTAAATTCATGTCTTAAGGGCCCATGAATTGCTTCTAGAGTTATCCAACAAATTTGCCTCGAGGTTTCGTCCAATGATTCTTTAATCTAAAGCCTTAGTAGTTTCTTGGTAACAAACAATATATTTAAAATAAATATTTTTGGTTCTACTGAAGATGTGAAAAAAAAAAATTATATATATATATATATATATATATAAGAATATAGTATATATATATATATATATATATATATATATATATATATATATATATATATATATTCTTTTTTTTTTTTTTTTTTGTTTTTTTGTGATTCAAGAAGGAGTAGAACAAATGAAAAGAGGAAAAAAACGTGCAAGAAACCGGAATTGTGATCGCCTCAAGCATTCCAGCCCGTTGACAACCCGTTTCACCCCGCGAAGATACGGGCTTCTGTGCATCCAACATTCCACTAGTGTTCGGTGGCTCTCAGATGTGAGCCACCAGTACATAACTTCGTCCAACCATACACAACGACTTCCGGGCCATCAGGTCCAAACGCTGAAGTAAACAACGGCTCTGGGCCCCCGCATCAAATACTCTCTCACACATTACCAACGAGCACAAGAGCCAAGAGTTAATACCATTTATACAACATATATTAAAAGTCATTAATTTTAATACATGTATACATAATAATACCAAAGCCAACCCGGTTTCTTCTAAACGGTTCTGATGAGTCGTCTCTAACGCTCCCATTCGAAAAATATTCCCCGAGCAGGTGAGCTATCGCCCGCAGCGGAATCACCCTAAATGCAGTTACTTCACCAAGTGCATATAAAATGCCCAATGTAAACACACTCAAGTAAATTCATGATCCCACTTGAATGTCTAAATGCCGCTCCCATGTCTCGAGTCCTCATCGACTCCCTCACACTTCTGCTCAAGCCATGTACGGTGAAAAATATCATTTTCAAAACAAATCTTTGTTCTTGAAATAAACTACCGAATTTCTAAAAACATAGACTACCTCCGCGCTTAATGTGTCGTGGGAGAACCTTTCTAGCCACATATGGCCCTCCAACGTGTAATTGTAAAGACCATCTCCAACACTATTCTCCGGCAAATCATCCCGGCGGAAATTCCTCTTTCGCACCATTTTCGCCGTAAATTCATGTCATGCACACACCTACTTCTGTTACCCCATATGTATTATGCCATTTCAACACAATTTATATAACACATGCAAATATATCATCATGCATATATTTACATAATTAAAATCACAATAACATGTTATATAAATTCTCAATACATTACACCAAAAATTAGCTCACATGGGCTAATTTAACAAACAAGAGCAATTCGATTTGAATTACTCAACCAAACACATTTTCTCACAAAATATTTTGTGAACACACCACGTAGAACAAGGGAAACCCGGGATACCGGCGCCCACGGTCATCACCAACATCTGCCCCACTTTTAGAACCCGAATTTTCATAGCTATTTCCCAGCCTCATACACACCAATTATTGTAATAACCTATAAAGCATAAATTATACACTAGCAGCCAAAACAGTCCGTGGACTATCATGGACTGTCCAAATGGGTTCATATTACTCGGGCCCCAAGCTTCAGTGACCGATCAAACGGCCGTTCAAGGCTTCAAACCAACCGAATCATCAACAAGGTGCTTAAACAAGGGGTAAAACAAGTAGGATAAAACCCCTACCTCACCGAGTTTGTCGAAACTCCTTAAAACCGATACCCACGCGAAGCCCTCTCTGCATAGAACCGCTTTGCTTCTTAGCTCAAAGAATTCCGACGGTTTGATCGCCCGAGATCTTAAAGAGAAGTGGCACACTCTCTCTCTAAAATAAAAAAACCTAAACTCACTATAAGTGTTTTCTCTCCCTCACATTTTCTTTTGGTCTTTAAGGTAGGAGATGATCACTATTTGGATTTTTGTCTTATTATCATTAAGAATTCCAAAAATGTCAATCATATCCCTAAGCTTGGATTTTGACACGTGGCACAATCTCGGCCGTCCATTTCTATCATCTCTCTACTCATGCAACATGTTTCACATGAGTACATGTTATAGGTGACTTTTGTCACATCACATTTCTTTTTACGACACCCGATACTAAATGTCTCGAAAAACGTGCAAATTCCAACTATCTTGGAATTCGACGAAATTCGACGTGTTAGCTAGAATTCGTGAGATGATTCCAACGATGAAATCCGTTTCATCATCTGAGATCTAGAAAAATTTTAGGTTTTGACCGAAATTACGCTTTTGCCCTTTTTCATAAAATTGGAATTTTCTCGAGTCTTACAAGAATAGGCTACTGCCCATTTTCATTTTGTATTGGGTCACAATACAACAAATTGTATCATGACACAGCTGGGCTTACTGGCACGCAGCCAGCAGGCCACGATACGGCCGCCAGCCTCAACATCAAGGCTTTCACGACACCCGCCTGGGGAGGCCCCCAGGATACAAACCCGGCCCGCGCGGGTGAGTGGCAGCCCGCAGACGCATAGGCTCGCCGATGAGGTGCGTCATGATACAATCGCTTGTATCATGACAGAGGAAGCCCGGGCGTTCAACACAAATAGCAGCCAGTGCTGATACAACAAAGAATAATAGCGATTACCTGCCACAAGCAACAAGCGAGACGCTGGCTACGGCATGAGTTGTATCGCGACACGATTCTCTGTGTCGCGACAGGGGGGCTGCGACACTGCATGCCCAGTCGCTATGACACGGCGCGCCATCGCGCGCATGCGCCCGACGACACGGTAGGTCACGCCGTGACACTCCGGGCCGAGGCCACGACACTCCGCCCCGCAGGCGGGCGCGCGGCGCACGGCCTAGCGCTAGCAGGCGCCGAAGCCTGGTCCTTGGAGGTGCGGAACCCTATGCAACCAACCCGCGCTTTACTCATTAATCGCTTATTATCATCGCTTGGAGCACCGTTTCATGGACACTGTTCACAGGGTTTTCAAAAAATAAAAATAAAAAAATAAAAAATAAAATAAAATAAAAATTTTGTTGCGTATGATTTAATACATGGAAATTATTGTCTTGCATTACCTATGAATGTATTGACATCGAGTATGAAAAATTTTTTGGTATGTGAATAGTGTCTCGAGGCTGTGTTTACGCCTTAGAGATGCTGCGTTAAAACTTAACTTGACATTTGACATGTGTAGATGGATAGTCGCGGGAGAGGACGTAGGGGTCGTCCACGAGGTGCTAGCCGGGCACCACCGCATTTGACCAGCAAGCCTTTGTTGAGGTCAGAGGATTGCGAAGGTCGCCATTACACATGCTAGTGCAGCAGGTAGTCAAGGAGGTCCGAGTAACCTCCAGAGGTTCAGAGCACATCATCCTCCGATATTCACAAGGGGAGGAGATCCGATGGTGGCAGACCATTGGTTCATGCAGGTTAAGAAGATATTGGAGGCGATGGAGATTACCTCCGATACGACCAGGATCAGACTAGCTACATTCCAACTAGAGGGCGAGGCCCAAGTGTGGTGAAACTGGGCGAAGACCTCTAGGGACCTAGAGGCAATGACTTGGGCAGAGTTCCATGATCTTTTCATGGGCAAGTATTTTCTGGCCACTGCGAGACATGCGAAGGCTCAAGAGTTCCTAGAGCTGAAGCAGGGGGCCATGACTGTGATTGAGTATGTGGCTAGGTTCACGGAGTTAGCTCGCTTTGCTGATAATTATGTAGCCATAGACCTAGCTAAGGTCAGGAGGTTTGAGAATGGACTGAGATTGTCCATCTGGGCTGATTGCAGGGACTTCTCGCCATTAAGGACATGGACTCTATGGTTGGATCGCATGACCATAGAGAGAGATCGAGATGCACCTGAGCACCTCGAGATGTGGGTGTTAGTGAGTAAGAGGAAGGAGAGTTAGTCTCTTCTAGTTCTGTTAAGGTATATTTCTAGTTCACGCTGGGTTCCAAGGTCGTGGTCATCACAGTGGACGGATCAGTGGCTGCTGGGCCCGGCGGCGGTATGGTGTGCTATCATTGCCGTTAGCTGACATATGAGGAGTGGATTGCCCTGTGAGACAGTGGATCCCAGTGGTTTCGAAACAGCCGCAACTTAGTCACGGTGGATAGAGAGGATATAGTATATTCCTCCACACCCTAAGATGGGTCGAGAAGACAAGCTTCTAATCCCAGGAGCTGGCTAATGTGCACCTTCTACTACACAAGCAGCCGAGAGGCCGTGCTATAGGTCGAAGCAAAGGACGAGGCCTTACGTGCGTGGACGCCGGTTCAGGGCGTGTCTATTTATCACACCGGCCGGCCGAGCCGCCAGACCAGCCGCCATAGTGGTACGTTTATCTCGCCTACGGGTAAGAGTGTTATTTGATTCCTGTGCTTCAGATTTATCGCCGCATCGCTTGTGATAGAGTTGGGCTTAGAGGTCGAGGCCTCGAGGAGCCCTTGTACGCAGTTCTCCCTGCGGATTGTAGGCGAGGATAGTGGATGATATATCGTGGCTGCGAGCTAGAGATCTCTCGATTCTGCCTGGCCAAGTGCACTGAGGGTCATGGACATGTCGAGTTCGACGTCATCCCGATGGATTACCGATACCATGTAGTCACATCGATCAAGTGAGCGCAGTGAGGGTTACCGCCACACGGCAGGACGATACTGCGGTTGTATTTCAGTGGGGACAAACATGATATTTCGGGCTTCGTATGGTGTAATGAGTCCAGTGTCATGGACAACTGGCAGTTGGCTAGCAAGCCTTACCCCGGGAGGACGGCGAGATCGACTTGATCTACCTCGGTAGTTTATGGTACGAGGATACTTTTCCGGATGAGCTATCAGGATTGCCTCCGTAGAGGGTTGTAGACTTCTATATCGAGTTACACCCTGGTACTTCGCTCATCATTATGACTCCGCATAGGATGGCACCAGTTGAGTTGCAAGAACTCAAAGTCCACTACTGTGGAGTTATCGACAAGTAATTATTAGACCGAGACCACCACTGGCGCCTGGTTCTATTTGGCGAAGAAGAAGGACAAGACCCTTCGACCGGTGCATTGACTACCGGAGAAGGAATGTGGTTACGATTAAGAATCTGGCACTCATCAAGATTGATGACTCGTTTCGATCAATCGGGAGAGGTGATTCTACTCTAAAATAGACCTTCGCACCGGGTTAACATCGCTGAGGGTTAGTGGGAGACAGATATCCCTAAGACAAATATTTCAGACGCAAGCATGGGGCACTTTGAGTTTACAAAGGATGCCCTTGATCGACGAACGCGCCAGCAAACGCTCACGGACTTCATGCATGTGGTATTCCAACCCGATGACTGCTTTGTCGTGGTCTTCGTGGATGACATTTTGATCTACTCCCGATCAGAGAGGGAGCATGAGGGTCACTTAAGGATTGTTTTACAGTTGCTAAGAGACCATCAGCTGTAGGCCAAGTTTAGTAAGTGCGAGTTTTGGCTTACTAAGGTGAGGTTTTTAGGACACGTGGTGTCAGCATCAGGCGTGTCAGTAGACCTTAAGAAGGTCGAGGCCGTGATGAGTTTGGAGAGGCCGAAGTCGGTCTTTGAGATACGAGTTTCTTCGATTGGAGCCTGCACTACAGAGATTCATTGAGGATTTCTCCGGGACATGAAGACCTATGACTAGATTGACCAAATGAGGCCGCTTGATCAGACGACCGATGCTATGGCGTTACTTCAAGAGTTGAAGAGGAGGCTTACTTTAGCTCCTATCCTGATAGTCCCGAGGGCCGGACTGGGATGTGTTTTGATGCAGTCCGAGAGGGTAGTAGCTTATGGTTCCCATCAGTTGAAGAATCATGACCAGAATTGCCCCACACACGACATGGAGTTGGCGGCCGTAGTCTTTGCCTTGAAGATTTAGTGCCACTACTTATATGGAGAGCAGTTCGAGGTGTACTCAGACCATAAAAGTCTGAAGTATATTTTTACGCAGCGAGATCTCAATATGAGGCAACACAGATGGATGGAGTTCTTAGAAGATTATGACTTCACTTTGCATTACCACCCTGGTAAGGCAAATGTGGTATCGATGCACTGTGGCCGGAAGTCACGAGAGCATCGACCAGTATAGTCGAATGGCGATGCTCGAGACCTGTGGGGATGGGCCAGGCTACAAGATCGCGAATGGGCTCAGGTACGTTGGGGAGTTTAGTAGTTAATCGGCTCTCGTGAGCAAGAGTGATTGAGTCCTAGGGGCAAGACGTAGAGATAGTGTCCATCGTGGATGTGGTACAAATGTGCACAGTGACGAGGGTCAATCCATCCAGCCATAGTAAGGTCTTCTGTGATAGAGGACGGGTAGTGGTTCCCAAAGGACTCGATTTGAGAGAGAAGATTCCTCAAGGAGTTTCACCGTCTCGATTTAGCATCCAGTGGCACTAAGATGTACCCGTGATCTTCATCGCCAGTGACTATCGAGCAGACGGTGAGACACGTAGGGGACTTCGTTTGACGATGTCTCACGGTCGCCAGTTAAGGTCGAGCACCGTGGCCGCCAGGTGGCTACTTCACCCATTGGAAGTGGCCGAGTAAAGTGGGAGCACATCACGACGGATTTCGCGGACCCACTTCGCCACGCACACCGCATGACATGATGCGATATGTGTGATAGTGGACCCACTCACTAAGCTCCAAGACATTTTCTAGTCAAGATGACCTTCACATTTGAGAGATTCTACCGGTTGTACATTCGAGATAGTCCGCTACATGGAGTACCAAAGATCCATAGTGTCGATAGAGACCTGTTTACGACGCACTTTTGGAAGAGTTTCCAAAGGCTATGGCACACGATCGAATTATGAGTACAAATCTTTCCAATCTACGTACGTAGATGGTCAGTTAGAGAGGACCATACAAGTGTTAGAGGACATGCTGCGAGCATGCGTCCTGGATCATAAAGGTAGTTGGGAAGAGCACTTGCCCTTAGTGGAATTTGCTTATAACAAAAGTTATCAGGCGAGTATACGGATGACACCATATGAGGCATTGTATGGGAGGCCATGCAGATCACCGATATGTTGGACCGATGTGGGAGAGAGCTCCATCATTGGTCTTGATATGATTAGAGACACCTCCGAGAAGGTGAGCTTGATACGACAAATACTCTCACCGCCAAAGCCTAGAAGAGCTATGCTAATGTACCGACGCCGAATCTCAGAGTTCGAGGTCGAGATCACGCCTTCAAGGTGATGCCCAAGAGAGGAGTGGTCGTTCGGCAAGCGCAAGAAGCTATCGCCGAGGTTCATTGGACCCTTCGAGATACTTGAGAGGGTAGGCACTGTAGCGTACCGGTTGGCTTTACCGCCCAACATGTCAAGTGTCCATGAGGTATTTCACGTCTCCATGCTTCGGAGGTACACTCCAGATCCAACTCATGTAATGGATTGGGAAGAGATTGAGGTTGACACAGATGAGACCTTCGAGGAGGGACCAATGTGCATTAAGGATAGCCGGGATCAGGTTCTGCGTCGCAAGACCGTGAGGCTAGTGAGGGTGCTATATGAAGAATTCATGGAGTGGAGGAGTCAAATGGGAGCGCTGAGGACACGACGCGGGCCACCTATCCCTCTCGTTTAGGGATGAAGGAACGTGGTTTAGTCGTTTAATACTTAAATGACTAGTTTACATGCATGGCATAGTGCACGTTGCATATGCATGTGATTCGTTGTGATTGTACATAATTTCGGGGCAAAATTCTTTTTAAGGAGGGGAGAATGTTAAACTCGAGAAAATTCTAATTTTCTGAAAATGGGTAAAATGGTAATTTCGGTCAAAATCCGAAATTTTTCTAGATCTCGGATGAGAAATGCACTTCACCGCTGAATCGTTCGCCAAATCTACCACCACGCTTCGACCACAATTCCGAGACAAATGAATTCACATTTTTCTGGAAGCACCTGCCTAAAATGTGATAACGATTCAAGGAGATATGTGATGTGACAAAAGTCACCTACTACATGTACCCATGTGACATATGTTGCATAATTAGAGAGATGATGAAGATGAATGGCTTAGATTTAGCCATGTGGCAAGTAGTCCATAAAGTCAAAACTAAAAGACACAAATGGAATTAAATGAAAAGATAAAAAAAATAAGACAAAAAGACTTTCATCTTCTCCATTTGAAAAAAGTGCAGTAGGGGGAGAAGAACCAGTTTTAGAGAGAGAAAGTGTGACTTCTCTCTAGATTTCTCGGCTTTCGGACCGTCGATTCTCGTCGGGCTAAGAAGCAAAGTTGATCTACGCTACAAGGGCTACACGTGGACACCAATTTTGTGGAGTTCCGAAAACTCCAAGAGGTAGGGATCTTTTCCTACTTGGTTTATTCTTTGGTTAAGAGCCATTTTAATGATGGGGATTTGTTAAGGCCTGGATGGCCGTGTTTTCGGTCTCAAAATATTTGAACAGAGTGAAGGAAATCCCTATTATGTGGCCGTGAATAGTGCTGAGCCTAGGGTTTCACTGTTCACGTGATTTGTGTGTGATTTTTGTGTTACTTTGGTGATTCAAAATGAATTTCTTGATTTGTTTATTAGCCCATGTGAGCTAATTTTGATGTTATTGCCACTACAAAAAAAAAGCCAAATAGCTAGGGAAATTTCTCTAGCTATTTGAAGAAATTTCGTTTCAAAATAGAATTAATGACTCCGGGATACACGACGGGAAATATTCCCTAGCTAAAGTGCTTTTGTTATGAAAAATTAACGAGAAAATTTTCCCTAGCTATTTTAACCATTTAAATTCCTAGCTAATTTTATATATTTTCCTCATAATTGGTCAGAATTGTGAGGACCAATTAATATTTTTCGACTGAATAGTGATGGAATTGTCCCTAGCTAAATTAGCTAGGGAAAATTTGGCTACTATTTTTCTAATTCCAGAGAAATAATACTGAATTGTCCCTATTAATTTAGTTAGGACAATTCACAATTATACTTGTCTAATTTAAAGAGGAATTGTCCCTAGCTAAATTAGCTAGGGACAATTCCATCACTATTCTTGTTAAATTTTGAAGAAATAGTTATTTTAATCAGTCTCTAGCCAATTTAGCTAGGACAATTTTGTCACTATTTTGTTTAATTTAAAGAAGAAGCACGGAATTGTCCCTAAATTAAATTAGCTAGAGCCAATTCCGCTACTATTCTGTCAAATTTTGAAGAATAGCTACGGAATTGTTCCTAGCCAATTTAGCTAGTGTGGAAAATTCGCCACTATTTTCATTCAATTGTAAGAAAATAATAACTACAACAAATAGCTGTGGATCATTCCATAGCTATTTTCATCTATTTTATTTTCAAAAAAAAAATAGAATACATACTTTTAAATTTTTTATATTAATAATGAATAAAACATATATTAAAAGCATTTTTTTTAATTAACCATAAGTCAAAGCAAAGATAGAAATTAATTGATACAAGAGTGCTCAATAGTAAAATAAAAATAATAACATAGGGTCTTTAATCATCTAACCTAAATCGCCATCCTCATCATTAGCCGGTGGATCTCGTGGTAGGTCAGTTTCGACGGTGGGTGCTCACTGAACTCGATGTCCCATCCGTCGTATCAAGGCCGCGAACCGTGATCGCATATTAGTCAATCATGTTGCATTGCATTCTTTCTATTTCTTTCATCTCATTATTCACTTCTATATTTGCCGTGATTTTCATCCTTCAAAAGAGTAATCGATCCTCTTTATTTATGTCTCCATAACTGCACACGCTCATTTGTTTCCATTACTCGTTGTTCGACCGCCATCCATCGCCGTCGTGATGCAGGAACTAGAAGCACGACCGTTGTAACAAAAAGCCACTCCCTTCAGCCGGATGCTTACACTCGCTACTTTCCGACCTCCCATATATGGCTCCAAATAGATGTGATCATATAGTCAATTGGTTGAAGATCCATGTAACCCCCTTAACCGGGCTGAGAAGTTAAAATACACATCGTTCCTCCCATGAGGTCCCGTGATAAAATAGAAAATAAATTACAAGGCTAGATATAAATAAATTAAATATTCTAATATTTTTCATGCCACACTTTAACTTCAACATTTACTCGCAGTAGTCAAATAGTTTATTAAATATAAGAGATACTTACAACAATCATCCGAGACTTGTTGTCAACAACCGGCCATCTCGCTTCTTCACATGCATCTTCCCAAGATCTCATAAAATTGGGATCTCACCCACCCTCTAGCCTAAAGTATGAATTTAAGTCAAAATAATATATGTTACAAATTAGAGGAATACATTATGTAAAATTTGTAAGGCTTAATAACCAATAAAAATGTGTTATCTAAAATATTAAGTCATATTTTAAAAAAAAAATGACAAGGAAAGAAAATTTTAGCCAAAACAGGCCGAATCTCTTTGCTGAGTGTAGCTGAAAACATCATAACTTGCTTATCATGAGGTGTCATCTTGAAAATCTCCTGCACATCTCTCCTCATGTCTGCCGATGATAGAAATGAGGCAGAATGAAATTATTGGAAACAAGCGAAGCAAAATAAGAGAAACAAAACAGACTGACACAATATGCATATCATTACTAAGTGATTCTAAGCATCTTGTCGCATTCATCAAGGATAAAATGCCTAACATGTTTTAACCCTAGGTCTTATCCCTTGCAAGAGCCAATATTCTCCCCGGGTGTTCCAACAACAATATGAGTGACATTCATTTTTCATAAACCTTGTGAGTCTTGACACTTACACCACCATAGAAGACAACCACCTTAATATCAAGCAAATAGGTGCTGAATCTCTCAAATTCATGACAAATCTGTATAAGCAAATATCAGACATTTTAAGGAGCTGTTATTTACTCACAGAAGAGTGATCTAGAAACCCTATAACATTGGAAATAGCATTAGAAACATCCATAATGAGTATTTCAATTTTTAAGACATACCTGGTAAGCTAATTCTCTAGTATGACAAAGAACTAGTGCAGCAACTTGTCCTGCAACAGGCTCAATTTGCTGCAGAGTTGAGAGAACAAAAACAGTTGTTTTTCCCATCCTAGATTTTGCTTGACAGATGACAGCCATTCCTAAGATAGCCTGAGGGATGCACTCATGTTGCACTGATGAAGAAGGAAACAAAATCGAAGCAGACGACCCTGAGTATAAACATTCTTCCAGATCCTTAATGGAAAGGTTTACCAAACCAGTTTTGTGGCCGAAATCATGAATATGTTAGTATTTATTACCTGAAAATATAAAAATAAAGCAAGTCAATAGTAGCTATAGCATGCACTGAAAGAATAACAAGGAAAATATGAAATATCAGTTAAGAACATCCAGAAGGTGCACTTTACAGCACCAACATACCCCAATCACTACCAACAACAAGTGCATGAGGAAAGCAAACTAAGCAATGAATGAACAAACTAGAAAACCTTACATTTGAAAGGAAAGAGGGTGCCAAATATGTTTATTGGGCCATTGGAGAAAAGTCAACAAATTTCAGAGTAACCAATTTCATTCCTCAAGCATTTAGTCTCAATGAGACATATCTGAATTTGTTATAAATAACAACATAACAAGATATAAAAATAAGTAAAAGGAAAGTTAAGATATTCACATAAAATGGTATTTCTACTACTGAAAGAGCAAACATGCTTTTCAATGAAAAATGCGTGAGTGAAAATTTGAGGAAATTGATCAAAAAATAAATTAGAATTGCTAACCCAAACCAATAAGAACAACCTAAAACCTGAAAATATAAAAAAGAATGCTGGAAACTTTGTCAGCATATGGTGGTCGATATAGGTAAAACAACTAGATTCCAATAGCCTTGGAAAGAGTTCCTTTATTTCATTCTCAAAAAACAAATAATAGATTTTAATCTTATAAGGGAAATAATATCTATTCATTCTCAAATTTTTGAAGCAAAATTACAAAATCAGCAATATTGTTTATAGATATGGATTTTTAGGGGAGCTAAGTTGGGCTCCACTTGACTCAACGGCTGGTTTGGGCTTTAGACTTTAGTCCCAAGTATGGGCTTCTAAAACATATGTGAGTTTATAAGGTTATCTTTCCCACATCGACTGCAAGAGAGAAAGTGAGGGAAGGGAAGAGAAGAGATATAACCAACGAGGAGATTTCTTTAGCAATTCATACCTTTCTCGGCCTTTTGGCTAAAAGATTCTTATCAATTTAATATCTGATACATGAACCAATGGTTCACATGATATTAAATTAATCAAACCTTGTTAAAATTTTTAGTTTCAAGCAAACCATAAAAAATAGGAAACAGGCAAGAAAATAACATAGACCCCAATTTCTCTTGCTTCCTTCCTATTTTCGATTTCTTCTATTTTATGATTTTAGATTTGCTTAAGCTTTACCTTCATTCAGGTCTCACCACAGAATAGAATTTGAAAAGAAGCTGAAAATATTTCAATTAAGAGATCAACAAGAAAAGAAACAAAGCAAAGAGATATAGCACTGATGATTTCTGCCTAAAAATCGATCAAAAATCATCTCCTTACTTTAAAAAAAAAAGGATTAGAAGAGAATCAAGATGAAAGAAAAGTAGGAAAGGACCGGCTATGTCAAAATTTAAACCCAAAACCCACTTCTTTCTTAATTATTTATGCTCTGCTTGAATTTTAAGCTCAATTCATTATAATAATAATAATTAATAAGTGTGTGTGGGTTTTTGTGTATGGATTTGTACAGTTAACAGAGAGGTATATTATACTTTAGAGCCATGGATGGATATAATGGGTCCACCACCACACCAATGTAAGCCCTGTTACGACCAGAAACACAAATCAAAGCCGTTGATAAAACAGGTCCTTTTATTTTATTATTTTTTTGAAGGCTTCAATTTTCCGAACACATTACCTTTTTTTTTTTTTTTTTAACTTTTAAGCAAGATATTTTTATTGTAACGCAGGGCAATGAAGTATCTATGTTTCAACCTGCTAAAGATTTCTTGCCTGCGATCCAAAAGGTATTATCTCTTATCGATAATTAATCACGAAAGTTTTTTATTCATGGTTTAGGGATCGAACTATGATCAAATCAGATTAAATTGAGATCGAAAAAGTCACTGATTGCCTACAATTAATTTTTCTTTTCGTTTAATTTCCCTCAATGTTCTTATTACCCTCCATGAATACACAGATATCCAATATGTTGGAGGAAAAAAAACCCAGAAAATAGAGGGTGCTATGATAGAAGATGATAGATTTTGCATTTCAGTGCATTTTCGTAGAGTTCACGAAAAGGTAATAGAACTTCACATCATGAAAGCTTTATTCCCACTCTGAATTTATTTATTTTTAACTATATAATTATAAATATTCGTAAATTTATATCCATATATATAAATTATGTGTAGGACTATGACACATTAGAGGAGAAGGTGACATCAGTGATTAAAAATTACCCCGAGTTTCGCCTATAACACAATAAGAATTTTTCTGCTAAAAAATGTTTTTCTAGAAGTAAAGATTGGCAAGCAAAAAAACACCCACCGATACAAAAGAAAAGATAAAGGCAGCAGCTCCAGGATGGGAACATAATTTCTGAAAGCATATAAAGACCCCGTAAATCGCCCTAAACATGCCGTTACTTTTCATTTTGTTCTTTCTTTGCTTATCCTTCTTTCCGGCAACCAAACATAACTCCAAGTTCGCGAAGCGGAAGTGAGAAAAGGCGAAGAAAAAAACTCACTTCTTGGCGGTCAAACATAGTTCAAAATCCAGTTTCTAGGAATAAAAGGGTAATTTCGATTGAAAATCAGATTTTAGATCACCGGATGACAAAGCCGGAGTTAGAATCGTCTCGTGAAATCTAGCTACTGCGTCGAATTTCGTTGGATTCAGAAAGGGTGTTCGGGATTTCCCACGTTTTTAGGCGTGGGGTGTCGGATGATAGCGTAGCAAGGTTAGAGGATCTTGTAGCCTTACGAAATATTGGCAGTTGAAGTGTCATGATTAGCGTGTGAGAAAAGATTCGTAATTCGTATTAGTAGTGTAAGTGATGATGTCGTAAAAGAGGAATTATGAAATAAAAGAAAAGATGGAAAAGGTAAGCACACATTTTGGCTTGAGGAAGGAGGGAGGAAAACATCTTTTGGTACTCTGGTCGATTCTCCCAAGGGAAGAAAGCTGAAATGAGAAAATGGGGAGAGAGAAAATGAAAGAGGATGAGAAGAGAAATGAGATAAAGAAAGAAAGAAAAAGCAAAAAGGAAATAATAAAACAAAGCCAAGAGAATACGTGGAGAGGAAGAAAGGAAAGAGGAGATGCAGAAGGTTTGTTCTCACATTTTAGAGGAGAGAGTCATAAGCCTGCCACCAGATTATTAAGCGTCAGGCCCAGTCGGATTCTTTTCGCGACAAGAAGGAGAGTTGTTCTACACGAAGAGGACAACGTGTGGACTCTGGTTTTAGGGAGTTTCTACAAACTCCGGAAAGGTAGGGGTTTTTCTCCTACTTGCTTTACTTTTTGTTTAAGGGTAATGTAATGGATGAGGATTTGTTGAGGCCTGGATGGCCATGGTTTCGGTTCCAAAAGTTTTGGGCCAGGAGTTAAGAAAATCCTAGAGTGTTGGGCTGGAGTCCTTTGTTGTGTGATTTGCTTGATTTGTGTGGTGCTGTGTTATTACCATGAGAAAATAACGTGTTTGTGTCTGATGTTGTAGGCGGTTCAAGATGGAGCGCCGGTTTATACTGCCATGTGAGCTAAATTTATGTTATTATCATGGATAAATAACATGTGTAAGGTTATGTTAATATATGCATGGAGTGATATATTAGCATGTGTTGAATGCTTTGTTGTCTTGGTGCATTCTTGGCTTGGAGTGGGGAGTAGCCAGTAGGAAATTCAACTACTAGGCTTTGCTCACCCCGTCGTGGGACCCCCCTTTCAGGTACCGAAGACACACTTGGAGATGGGACGCATCCGGAGCCTTAGAGATGAAGAAACGGCCATGTTGGCCTTATTTTGTAAAATTCTAGGCAAGAGACCCAGTTTTGTATAAATTGTAATTAAATACAATTGTAATAAATTATTTTTGTATAAAATGTACATTTTACATGATAGGATGTGTAGGCCCGAGTAGCCATTTTTGCACATGTCGTACCTACGTGACATGAGACATGTAGATTTCCAGCGGGTGACGGGTTGTGCGAATTTTGGGGTTTGGGGCATCATCACGCTTGCGGCTTTGGAAGCAACCGAGTCGAGGGCTTTTTCATCTTCTTCTTCATAGTCGAGAAGCTCTTCCTGAGTCGCGTCATTGTCCTTTGCTTCTCCCATATCTTCACAGCTCTGGAACAGAAAGATCCACTTCTAGGGTTAGAATTAGCGTTTTGAAATTCGAACTATAAAACTCTACAAAATCTTTCGAGTTTACCTCTTGAGCTCGAACACAAATCTAGGGTTAGGGTTTAAGATTTGAGGGGTCTGTGAAAACAAGATTAAAAAATACGAAAAGAAAAAAACTGGAGAGGGGGATAGAGAAAGAGATCGAGTAGGGTGCAATGTGAGTGAGATAAGATATAGGAATTGACCTTGCACAAATGTACGGAAATGTCCTCTATCATACATTCTAATTTTTGAAAAAATAGTGTTTCGTATGGGCATTTCAGTCTTTTAGAAAATTACTTTTTTCTTCTCTTCCAAATCCATTATCCGCCGATGAAAAAATAATATTTAATTAGTCCTGTATTTTCATTAGACCAAAATACTATTATTATTATTATTTTTATTATAATGTTACAGAGATTAATAATCGGGCTATTAAGCATAGTTTATTAAATATATAATTTATGATACAAAGCATAGTTTATTAAATATATAGTTTACAATAAATAAAATTAATTGTAATATTTAAGTTTTTATCTTTTTAATTTCTTTTTATTTTATTTATTCATTTTTGATGTAAAGTTACTTTGAGTTATGATTTATCATATTAAATAACTAAAATTAAATTTAAAATTATTAATATCAAGTTAAGAAATAAATTTTGAATCTGTATAATTACAAATAAATTAAAATGACTTTTAATTTAAAATATTTATCTCTGCTTATAAAATAATTAAGGATAAAATTTAAAGACAAATTTAACGAAAAATTGTTGAATAAAATATTGTCTTAAAATTATAAAACAATTAGGTAACATAAATAGTTTATGAAAATAAAAGTTTGTTTGAGAACTTAAAATTTTTTAAATATATTTTTATATATATTTTAAAAACATAACTTGTATATCTATTACTTTAATTTTTTAAATACTTAATTATTTTCTATGCTTTTTTTTAAAGAAAAAATAATATATTGATTCAAACTTGCAATATATCGATAGATCCAAGATATAAATAACTAAAAACCATACAGGATTAAACAATATCCAAGTTAATATCAGAATAAATTGGCATAAAGCCTACAAATTTGATAATATAATGAATAGTATATATGCAACTCCAGTTATTCAATAGACTGATGACCATAATTTGATATATTCGACTGATTAAATCTACATTGTCTGTTTGAATCACTCTCACATAGATAAAATGCCACAACAAAACAACGAACAGCATCACGTCGATAAAACGACGACAAACCAAGTGTCGATAAAATAACAAAAACAAAATGTCGATAAAACGACAACAACACAAAAAATAAGATTAAACCTAAATCTTCGTGGAATAACCATTTTATTAAGTAAGAAAAAGATTCGATAAGTGATTTCAGGCCAAGAATGACAAAAAAATCACCTCTTCTTACTTGATGAAAATAGGCTATAAGAGAAAAAGATGAGAGAAAAAGGAGAGAAGGGTGGCTAGGGTTTTCAATTATTTTCTATGCTTAAATAATTGTTTTTGACACAAATAAAAAAATAAATAAAAAATGTTAAAAAAAATAGTCTAAAAACATCTTTTTTATTAGTAAAAGTAGAAAATATAAAATAATTCTTCTATTATCAAACAAGATTTTTATATGTTTACTGTTAAAAATAAAAATATTATTCAAAATAATTACCAATACTACTTATAAAAAAAATGTAAAATTAATTTTTCTTATGGATATTTTTCCATATAACCAATTTTTTAAAAGATATAACCAATTTTATTTCAAAAATATATATATAACCAATTTCTTAAAAGATTAGGTAAAATAAAGAAAGAATTATATAAGTTGAAAAATATAATATTTTTTGAAAGTGTTTCAAAAAAACTACAATTTATAGTTTTTTCAAATTATGAGTTTTTTATCCCTAATCAACTATCAAAAACTAATGACATATCTTTATCAAAGACCTTATAAGTGTTGATTAGGGGTGAATCAGCTATGAGGGGCTGATACCTAATTAGCTCAACCAAGTATGGCCTTTATTAGATTTTGTAATTTTTTATTGAAAAAAAATAGCTTTTATATGACTTTTTGGAGCAAAAAAAATAGTTTTAGATCTTTCGATTTTGCTACTTCTTCCGGATATGCTCTTATAAACCAAACTCCGCCAGTGGAAATCAAATTGAGAGGGTGTAAGGCCAGAAATTCCGATTTACGGAAAAATGTGAATCGTAATTTCGGTTCAGGGGTATTATTTACGTTAAAAAATTCGGAATTTATTCTCTATATCTCGGATGACAAATGGTTCCACGGGTTAGGTCGTCTCGCGAAATCTAGCTGGCATGTAAATTTAGTGAATTCCGAGACGAGTGTCGAATTTACAGTTTTAAGCGTCGTGTTTCGGGTCTTAGTAAAGCGATTTAAATACGACCCAGAAGTCACATATAACACGTACTCATGTGCCATAAATTGGCATGAGTAGAGAAATGGCGCCAACAATGGACCGGTAGAGATAGTCTTAGAATGTCAGCGGGAAAAGGGACATACTTGGGTATTAATGGAGATTGTTTAGGTAGGGGAAAAGGCAAGCAGCTCGATAGTGTTGTCTCTGCACAAGTCAAAAGCAAAAATGTGAAAGGGAGTCCAGTAGGCGGGGAGCGGAAATGGAGGTTTTAAGAGAGAGAAGGACCTCCTTATACCAAAAATAAATGCCTTGTCAGTAGTCGGCGTCTTCGGGACAAGAAGGAAGGCTGGCGCTGCGCGGAATAAGACTGCAGCGTGTACGGTTGAGGAGTTTTGACAAACTCTTTGAGGTAGGGGATTCTCCCTACTTGTGTTTTACACTTTTGTTTAAGTGTTTTTTGATGTTCCCGATTGGCTTGGGCGCCCAAGCGGTAGTTGATCGGATCGAAACTTGGGACCGAATTGATATAATTTTTAAACCAAAAATGGAGGCGGTTGTGACATCCGCAGCTGATTTAGATTGGATAAATTGTGCATTATGTGTTGATGCATGTATTGGTTTGTATGGTAGGAAATGGCCAGTAGAGCAGGGTTCATAAAGTGAACCGTGATTGGTGATTTTTAAGGGAATAGTAAGCGAGGGTTTCACTATTCAGGAATTGTGTTCTAAAATAAATTTTGTGAATTAATGTGTTTGGTCGAGTGATTTAAGTCAGGCTTGCTCGTGTTTAGTCATTAGCCCATGTGAGTTAATTTTGATGTGATGAAATCGTAATTGCATAACATGATTGTGTGATTAATTTTATGTGAATATATGCATGTTTATATGTTGTGTGACATATTGTAATGGAATTAGCATCATGCATTCCATATGCCGCTGGGAGCACCCCAGAGCGATAAGATGATGTAGAGATGATACAGAAAATGGTTCGGAGGGTTGTCTAAAAATGTTAATTATCGGAGGGTAGTTCAAACTAAAAATATCAATCGTTGGAGACGGCCCAATTGATATACATCGGAGGGTAGTCCACAAATAATATCAATCGTCGAAGACGACCCAATTGATATATACACATCGGTACATCCGCAACCAAGCAAGTAATATTCTCATACGGGGCTTAAGGCAGGTGTGAGGGTCGGTGAGGACTCGGAGTGCGAGATGATGGAGTTAGACATTCAAGTGGATCATGCATTTGCTTGAATGTGTTTATTGGAACGTACCGCGCACTTAGGTAGAGTGTAGCCCACTTAGGGGCGATTCCTCTTGAGCATTCTTCGCGCAATCGAGGATATTATTTTGGTGCGGGGGACGTGAGGAGGGGACAGCTCGTCTAGGGGCGAGGTTGTGAAGAAAGCCGGGTTGTGGCTTTGATGATTTTATCATGTATTAGAATTCTCTAATTGTAATATATGTGTTGTATAGGTAAAAACTTGTTGAACTCTTAAAACTATTGGATAGTTAATTTATGTTTTATGGGCATTGTTTATGGGCCCCAGTGGCACGTTTGCTCATGTTGTGATTATATTGGGTACATTTGGGGCAGAATATGCAGTGTATTTGTGTAGAGATCTCCGTACAAATGAGACTCTGCCCGATTTTGTGAAGTGACGTCGGGTAACGACACCATGTATTCTCGAGGTTGTGAATTGTCAACGGACCCCGGGTTTAGGTACGATCACGAGAGATATGTAGTAAATATTTTGAAGGATAAGGCGGTGAGAATCTTTACTGGTGACAAGAAGAGTTAGAAATGGAGGGTTAGTGGTGGTAAAAGAAAGAGCGAGAGAAGAGAGAGATGTTTGTTTGGTTTGGTGGCTTACGAAATGGCGTTAAGACATTTGTATTCTGAGAGACGAGCAGTGTACGGAGTAATTGGAAAACGGAGTAAGGGCGAGCACATTAGAAGGGAACAAACCTAATTAGGTCAGAGGCGGGTGAGAGAAGGGAATGGTTTCTTTGTTTTGGTGAGGCAGGTGAGAGAGAGAGAAGATTAACTATAAGCTTTCTAAGTATAACAGAGAAGGAAACGATGTCGTTTCTGTTTAAGAACCTAACAACGAACACAATCCCTAGCTAAATTGTTAGGGATAAATCCATTGCTAGACATATAGAGTCAAAAAAAAAAAATTAGAGCGTACTTAGTGGATACATCCCTATCTAAATATTTGAATTACCCTTGCTAAATCAATAAATTTGAAAAAATAATTAGAGTAAATTATAGTGACGGATTATTCCCTAACTATTTAGCTAAGGAAAAATCTCTAACTAAATACAAAGAGTAAAAAACATAAGTATTTCGGAGAAAAAGCCTTAGCAGCCGGAAGCCATCCTGGCTAAATAGTTAGGGATGTATCCCTAGCTAAATACATAATTTCCTAAATGAGAAGAATTTTGAGGGTAAGAATAGCGACAGATTAAATCCCTAGCTATTTAGTTAAGGACAAATCCCTAGCTAAATGCATACATTTTGTGAAATACAAATTTAAGGGCACCAATAGCGACGAATATTTTCCCTAGCTATTTTAGCTAGGGATGCTAGGGACCCATCCCTAGCTAAATATATAAAACAAAACAAAAAATTATTAGCTATAGAATTAACGACGGACACTATTCCTAGCTAAATAGCTAGGGAAAAATCCCTAGTTAAATGCATACAATTGGGCATAAATAGCGACGGATTGGTCCCTAGCTATTTTAGCTAGGGATCAATCCCTAGCTAAATATATAAAACAAAACAAAAAAATAATTATGTATAGACTTAACGATGGACATAATCACAGCTAAATAACAAGGAAAAATCTCTAACTAAGTAAGTATATGCAATTTAAGGAGCACCAATAGCGTAGTTGGTCCTAGCTAAATATATAAAACAAAACAAAAAATAATTCGATATAGACTTAATGACGGAAACAATCCTTAGCTAAATAGCTAGGGAAAAATCCCTAACTAAATGCATATATTTTGTGAAAATAACAATTTAAAGGCACCAATAGCGACGAATTTTTTCCCTAGCTATTTCTTCAGGACTAATCCTAACTAAATACATAAATCAGCAAAAAATATTTCGGTATAGACTTAGCAGTGAACTATCACTGAATCCCTAGCTATACATATAAAATTGTAAAAAAGTATTTCCAGATCATATTTAGCGACAGATTTGTTCTCTAACTAATTAGCTAGGGAAAATCCGTCTCTAAAGTTGTTGCTAAATTTGCCGCCAATCTTTTGCGCCAAAATCAACGACAATATTAGCTAGGGACTTTGTCCGTCACAAATTTCCGTCTCTAATCGGTCACAAATCCGTCGCAAAATTGTCATTAATTCGAATAAAATCTCTTGCTATTAAATTATTTAATCCCTCTCAAATTAGCTAGGGATTATTTCCCTAGCTAATTTCTGTAGCTAATCCGATAATTTCTTGTAGTGCCATGGATTGAATAACATGACTTATGTGAGTTAATTTTGTTAATATATGCATGTAAAATATATTATGAAGTGTTTGGAAATGGCATAATGCATTCCATATGCACCGGGGCACCCTAGAACGATAGGTGTGAGTGCATGACATGAAATAAAATAAAAAGGAAAATGGTTGTGAAAGGAATTTCAACGGAAGATTTTTCGGAGAATTGTGTTGGGAGATTGTCGAACAATTCACGTCGGAGGGGCCCAAGAATTGTTTCGAAGAGTTATCCAAAAAATTCGCCTTGGAGGGTTGTCCAATAGATTTTACCGAAATTCGGTAGTAAGTTTTCAAGAACAAAAAACTTTTGTTTTGAAAACTGTATTTTTCTCACATTCGGCTTAGGCATGTGTGAGGGAGTCGGTGAGGACTCGAGACATGGGATTGGGCATGTAGACATTCAAGTAGGATCATGTATTTGCTTGAGTGTGTTTGGTTGTCATTACATGTGCACTTAGGTGGGGAGTAACCCATATAGGAAATTATCACTACTAGGCATTGCTCACCCTGTCGAGGGATCATTATTTCAGGTATAGGGAGTGTACGGGAGGGACGAGCGCTCTACAGAGGAGGTACGCTTTTGAAAGAAATGAAGTGTGGCTGGTAGATACTTTTTGTATAACATGTATTAGAATTTTAAATTTTAATATATGTTTGAATTAAGAGTGATTTATTAACTCTTGAACCATGTAATATAGTTGATTGGATATATTTTGGTGAGTAGTGATGTATGGGACCAAGTAGCCATTTTTACTCATTTTATCCGTATGTAGACTCGGTGTGGTCGGTGTACAATGTTGGGATAGGTTGTATCTTGGGTAGAGCTCCCCGTACAAATGAGACTCTGCCCGAATTTTCATTAAATCTTGAGTCTTGGAAAAAGGGGACTCAATGGAGTGGTGTCGGGTTACCCGACATCTGCGAATATTCCGCCGGTTGACGGGTTGTCAATGGACCCCCGGGATCGGGCGTCACAAATTTGGTGAAACTAGATTGGTTTGTTGTGAAATATTCTATAATCGACATGACAATTAACAAATACAAAGAACAAATATGTTGTTCCATATTTTTTATAAAAAAAAATTAGATATTCTTTATGAAAAGGTTTTTTAATGTGGAATTGCATAATTTTTACCTAATTTAAGTTATACATGATTTTCTTTCATGTTTTCTATAATAAATTCACACATAGGAAAACTAATATGTTTCAACATTTTTGCTGTTTAAACATAATGTTAATGATGTTTACAAAAGATTCCAATCATTGCCATGGTAGTGCTACCATGGAAAATTAAATGTGTTGCTAGATGATTCATTCCTAAAAAGATGTAGCCCTTTGAAATTTGAATATCAACCATACATGTTTAGATTGAGGGTAGAAGTTGCAATGAGTAGTTACACCCGTCATAGAACTTATCAACCATACATGTTTCTGCTAGCTTGATATATATAGTTGATTGCATTAGAAAACCCCTTTTCTCTTTTCAATTTTCTTTCATCTTCTCTTTTCCAAATTTGTCTTTGATATGAGCTTGTTTATGCACAAACAAGCAAAATTTAGAGTCAAGGAATTTGAATGAAGAGCAAAAGAAATGAGACAATAACCAAAGTTGAGTTCAAATTGAGGGAAACCAGCACGGTGGTTAATTTACAACAAGCATGCTACCTTCTATACCATGCCTAAATCAAAATTATTAGATTTCCTCTTTATTGTTGACAAATCATCCTAATAGGAACGCCCCATAACTTATTTTCTATCTTTTTTTCATTTAAATTGTTACAATGCTCAAACCTTTTTTTTTTTTTGTAGATTAATAACTACATAAATAAAGCTCATAGAATATAGTAACAATGTTAAAGAAAAGCAAACAAGGAAATAAGAAGAATTTATTAGAACTTGTTCAGGGTTTTTTTTTTCCCTTTTTTACTATCTACATATCCCTTTTCAAAACTTTCAACATCCTCCAAATACTTATTTCATCATATTTTTGGGCATTGGAAGCATTTGTAGAATAGGACTTGAGTTCCTATGAAGTGACTAAATGTAATTCCTTGGGTTGGGAATGTCAACCGGTTATGCAACTTCAACCTTCTTTGGACCAAACCATCCTAACTCGGAATTATCAAATCCAACAAAAGATAAAAGAAAATGAGAAAAAGACTTTCAACAGCTTCCAAATACTTATTTCATCACATTTTTGGGCATTGGAAGCATTTGTAGACTAGGACTTGAGCTTCTATGAAGAGACTAAATGTAATTCCTTGGGTTGGGAATGTCAACCGATTATTCAACTTCAACCTTCTTTGGACCAAGCCATCCCAACTCGGAATTATCAAATCCAACAAAAGATAAAAGAAAATGAGAAAAAGTATTATATATATATAAAAGGTTGTAAGTTAAAAAAGTAATCATGTATAATAAAATATTTTTAAATTCTTTAAAAAACATATTATTAAATAAAATAAAAGTTTTATGATCATATTATCATCAAGTGTACTTTTTATTTTTAATCTCTCTATATAATTTTATTATCCAAAGTTATAAATTTTACAATATACACACTATATATGTGTATATGTGTGTGTATATATATGTTACCATCAAGTGTACTTTTTATTTTTAATCTCTCTACATAATTTTATCATCCAAAGTTATAAATTTTACAATATACACACTATATACGTGTATATGTGTGTGTGTATTACCATCGAGTGTACTTTTTATTTTTAATCTCTCTACATAATTTTATCATCCAAAGCTATAAATTTTACAATATACACACTATATATGTGTATATGTGTGTGTGTGTATATATATTAAATTTATGAAGTAATTATTATAATGTATATTTTTTAAATAAAAAATTTTCATATTGCCATCAGCGTACTTTTTTTTTTTTTTTTTTTTTTTTTTTTTATTACTCGCATCTCCACCATAATGTTATCAAAAAATATAAATTTTACAAGATACATGCAATTTATTTCATTATTTTTAAAATTTTATTTCTAAATTCTAGTTGAGGTCCCAAAATTTTCATTGATTAGATTTTATATATTATTCATATCTTTGTAAAATACAATTAAACATATTTACATCCCCAACTATTTTGTTTTTCATTATTCTAAGATGCTTGATGCAACTATACTTTGGCGTATTTTATTTTATTAATTTTGAAATGGTCATGGGAATCATATAAAGTTGTATTGGATTTTAAAAACTTTATTTGATTCTAGGTTTCTTACACATATTTAATGTATAATCGCATTATGCATCTAAAAGCTTATAAAACACATTTTATCAACAAAAAAAAAATCACCATGGAAGGGAGAACTCTCATCATAATTTTTTTTTTTAAATAAAAAGTTACATTTTACAATGAATATTTTCATTGAAGTAAATGACATATTGTTGTTTGTTTTATGGTAAAAAAATGACATGTTATCACAAATTTTGTTGTGGTTAAAAATAACATATATGTATAAATTTTACTGTGAAAAATTCATTTCTTTGTTATAAAATTAAATAATATAAATTTATATACTTAAAAATAATTTTATACGGACTTATAGCAATAAATTCACGCAAAACAATTTTATTTGGAAAAAAATTGTCTACCACAAGACATTTTTTTAAAAACACAAATTATTTTGTGTTAAAACCACATCTTTATTATAGTAAGATATTTAGTACTTGTCTTTAATTCTTATTCTCCTTTTAAGCATTGTAATTTTTTATACTAATATAGTAAACAAGAAAGATCAAAGCCAAAAAGGGAGAAAATTTTAAGTATGTGATTAGGAATTAAATTTTGGTTTATATTGTATAATTTCATCATTTGGTAATAGTGTTCTTGGGATTTTGGACTTTTTTTGGCTTACATGTAGCCATATTGTTTCTTTCTTACTCTCTTAGCCTTGTGAAAGTCCAACCCATCTTTTGTTTTTGTTCATTTGATTTATTGACAAATCATATATAGATCACATCTTTCTATATTTTTTGTAAATAAATTGTGAATTTTAATTATTTTACCTCTTCACTTAAAGAAAAATTTATGTAATATTCAATACGTCAATATCATTTTTAGTTAGTATATTATATTAAAAAAAAAAGATTTATTACAATCAAGTATTAAGATTTTAGATCACTATGGCCATAACCTATTTAAAAAAAAATCGTGTACATTAAAATCTTATTTAAATAAATCAATTCTTAACAATCTTTATTTAAGGTCATGTTTTAAACAATTCAATCTTTCTCATATAATTCAACCACTCAAAGAAATATGAATCAATTAATATTTAATTGCAAGAAAATAAATATTATATTCTAAGAAATAAAGGATTGTAAAAGGAAAAAATAAATATATTTAAATATTATATTACATGTTCTAATCTATATTAACTAATATATAAAAAAAATTAGACATAATATTTAGAAATAAAAATGTCATTTTGTTGCAAAATAACCTTAAACAATAAACAAATTTTGTGTTCAAATTTCAATGATGTTTTTTTAGTAACAAAATATTAAAAGTATATTTCATCGCTAAAAATATATGTTTTGCAACAAAATATTTCATCACTAAATATAAAATATTGTCTCAAATTATTTTTTAAATAATTTATTCACAAAACGTATTTCTTATCAATATGTTTTACAACAAAATTTAAATTTTCGTCTCTAAAACTATTGCATTGAACAAGTATTGAGATAATTTCTAAATTTTGTTGCTAATAGATATATTTTGTGATGAATTATTTTTTCCATGTTTAAAATTTGTTGCTAAATCTCATTTTTCTTGTAGTGAGTGTAGGGGGAGGGGAAATCCATCGATTTCCACTTAAAGTTGAAGAGAATTAGAGCTAATATGACACATTTTGTTGCTAAGAATTGAAAATGTTTTGGTTGGGGTTAAAAACTTCAATTTCCCCATTTATTTTGTGACTTGAGGCATGAAAGAGGATTAGAGCTAATAAACGGGTCAGCCTAACCCATTTCAAGCTATGGGACAAAACAAGGTTGGGCTAATCTATCCCATTTATATTCGGGCTAACTTTCTTCCATCTCATGCGGGTTGCGAGCCAAAACTAGCCAAAACCTTCAAAATGCTAAAAAATAAAATAATTTTACAAATTCTATCATTCTTCAAATAAATACAATATATATATATATATATATATATATATATATATATATATATATATATATATATATATATATATATATATATATATAATAATTGATATATAAAATAATTGAGTTTAAACAATATAATAATAGTAAAAAAACTTAAATAAATAAATAATGCTAAAACACTTCCAAAGTACCAAACTAAGTAGTTAAATAGTACCAAAACAATAAACTAACAACTTAATAACATATTTGAAAAAAGCTTCAAAGTATCAAATGAAATATCATGTCTTTAATCTTTATCCTCGTCCTCATTATATATAATAATAACATGTGACTTTACATTAGAAAGATGTACATTTTCGATGTTGATTAAGTCATCATCATCATTTATTAATTTAAAGTTTAGAATGTTAACAATATAAATTTCATTTATATTTGGAATAAAAATATTTTTTTTTCCAAAAATGCATTTCAATAATATAATAATAAAATATTCTATTTGTTTTGGAAATTCATCTTGCTATAAAATATAATCATATTAGGAAAGAAATAAGTGTACAATTTTTGTTAATTATTTTAAAAATAACAATATTTTGTTATTAACACAAGTTTAAGTAATAAAATTATTTAAAATATAATGATAATTTAGTTATTAAATTTAATTTAATATATAAACTAGTACAACTTCCTTTTTATCAAAAAGAAAACATATATGATTAAATAAAAGTTAAAGGATTAATATAGAAAAAAAAATGAAATTGTAAATATTTAAAATATGATTAATGAGATAAATGAAAATATATTCAATATTAAAATTGTAATTTATTTAATTCAAATGCATTCCGTAATTTTCCATATAAGATTTTTTAAATATTAAATTATCATATAAATTATATTAAAAAGTTACATTTAAAAATTGAAAATAAAATAGTTAAAAAAACAAAGTTTAATATATTAATCATTTATTATAATAATAATAAGGGGTAATTGACAAGAATAATCCATAGTTTTATCAAACTTCTTTAATTAGTCTCACGTATTGATTAACTAAAAATAATCTCACATTTGGGGGTTACGTATTCTATTGGTCCCAACCCACCCGAGACCCACCCGAGACCGGATAAACGAGTTAAAAAAATCCTAAATGGCCCATCTTGTAACACCCCAAACCCAGGGGTCCGTTGACTACCCGTCAACCCGAGGAATACAAGTGGATGTCGGGTTACCCGACGCTACTTAAAATCTGGATGCAGTCTCTCAGACGGGAGCCCTACCCAAATACAATACCCGTATAAGCCCCGTCCCAAACAATCCAATATATCATCACATAAACGGCCACTGGGCCCATAAACAATACTCATAACAATATCCGTGAAACATACCAACTATGTCCAATAAAGCCTAAGAGTTAATAATTTACTTATACAACACATGTATCAAAATTAGAGGAATTTAATACATGTATAAAATCATCAAAGTCACAACCCGGGGCTTTCTTCCTACAACTTAGTCTCTAGATCTAGCCGCCCTCAAGACGCTCCCGTACTTGTAAAATAATATCCCCCGACAGGTGAGTTTAATGCTAAGTAGTGGAATCTTCCCCAAGTGGGCTACTCTCTACCTAAGTGCAAAGGCAATGTTCCATCAAACACACATTCAAGCAAATGCATGATCCTACTTGAATGTCTAACTCATCATCTCTTACCCGAGTCCTCACCGACTCCCTCACACTCGCCTAAGCCTCGTATGAGAATTATTATTTTGTTTGTTCGTGGACAACCCTCCGATGTGTATATATCAATTGGGCCGTCTCCGACGATTGATATTATTTGTGGACTACCCTCCGATGTATATCAATCAAAATTCCGATGATTGATATTTTTAGTTTAATTACCTCCGATAATTAACATTTTAGACAACCTCAGAACCATTTTCTAAACTCATCTCATGCACTCACTCCTATAGTCCTAGTGGTGTTTCCAAAGGCATACTGAATTTACGTATGACAATTCCAATACAGTCTAATTCACATGTAGATATATAAACATGCATATATTTACAACACATTCAATTTACACAATCATGTCATGTAAATTCTCATTTCATACATCAAAATTAGCTCATTTGGGCTAATGATCAAACACGAGCAATTCAACTTGAATCACCTGACAAACACATTTTCACACAAAATATATTTTCGTGGTCACCACCCTATGAACAAGAAACCCTAGGGTTTACGGTTTCGTCACTCATCAATTCATCGGTTCATTTTGCGAACCCGCATTTCACGATCATTCCCGGCCTCATCCAAACCAATACATGATTTAATACAAAATTTCAAGATTTAACAACCCAAATCACCCGTGGGCAACTACTTGCTCCATTTGGTGTTCCAAAATTATATCACCCGGTCCTGCCTGGATCGATCAAACGGCCCTCACAAATTTCATTTGACTCAAACATTTACAATGTTCTTAAACAAAGAGTAAAACGCTAAGTATGGGAGAAACTCTACCTCCTGAGTTTATCGAACCTCTCAACCGCACCACGCGCGTACGCCCTTCGTCTCCGAAGACTGCCGACGGTCGGATCGTCCCGATATTCTAGAGAGAAGTCAGACGTTCTCTCTCTAGAATTACTCCATGTTTGGCCACTGCATCTCCTTTTTCCAATTCCCGTTTTTTTTTTCTTTGGTTTAACGAAGAAGTCAAGTCCTATTTGCTCTTTTGTCTTCTTATGACTTAACAATTCCATTAATACCCGTTATGTCCCTCTTTTCCCAGTTTTGACATTCGGCACTTTCTCGGCCATCCATTTTTATCATTTCTCTACTCATACCACTTATGGCACATGAGTACGTGTTATATGTGACTTTCGTCGCATCAAAAATGGTTTTTTGGAACCCGAACCGCGATGCCCAAAACGTACAACCCGACCGGTCTCTGACCGACAAAATTTTTACGCATAGCTAGATTTCGCGAGATGATTCCAACGGTAAAATCTGTTTCGTCATCCAAGATCTAGAGAATAAATTTTAGCTTTTTAACCGAAATTACAATTTTGTAACCGAAATTACGATTTTGCCATTTTTCCAGAAATTGGAATTTCTCGGGTCTTACATTCTTCCCTCCTTAAAATAAATTTCGTCCCGAAATTCAGGACGATCACAATTACTCACATGCATATGCAACCATGCATGTAAACAGTCATTTAAATCTTAAACGACTAAACCACGTACCTTCATCCCTAAACAAGAAGGATAGGTGGCCCGCACGTCCTCGTCCCATCAGGACTCTCCACCCATAGTGCCCCATAGTACCCTCACTACCTCACGCTTCCTAAGGCCGCAAAACCTGATCACGGCTATCCAAAATGCACACTGGTCCCTCCTCGAACGTCCCATCCGTGTCAACCTCTATTTGTCCCCAATCCACCACATGAGATGGATCTGGAGTATATTTCCGGAGCATGGAGACGTGAAACACCTCGTGGACACTTGACATGCTGGGCGGCAAAGCCAACCGGTACGCTACAATGCCTATCCTCTCGAGTGTCTCAAAAGGCCCTATGAATCTCGGCGATAGCTTCCCACGCTTGTCGAACCTGACCACGCTCCTCTTAGGCACCACCTTCAAGAAGACATGATCTCCAACCTCTTATGCCGGCTTTGAGCCGTGAGAAGATGTCGCCAGATCAAGCCTCACCTTCTGAGGTGTCTCTATCCAGATCGTGACCGTTGATTGAGCTCTCTCCCACCTCGGTCCAACATAATGGGCGACTGCATGGCCTCCCATACAAAGGCCTCATAATGTGTTGGCCTCCCAGATACTCGCCCGATAACCGCTGTTGTAGGCGAATTCCACTAAGGGCAAATGCCCTCCCAACCGCTCTTATGATCCAGACGACGCCGTAGCATGTCTTCTAATACCAGATAGTCCTCCCGCATCAATTCATCCGTCTGAGGGTGGAACGCCGTACTCATCGTCGCGGTGCCCATAGCCTTTTGAAACTCTTCCAAAAGTGTGCCGTAAACCTCGGGTTCCTATCCGACACTATGGATACCAGTACTCCATGTAGCCGGACTATCTCTCGAATGTATAACCGACAGAATCCCTCCAAGGCGAAGGTCATCCGCACAGCTAGAAAATGTGCCTACTTCGTGAGCCGGTCCACTATCACCCATACCGCTGGCCATGCTTCGTCAAGGTCCGTGAAAGTGGGTCACAAAGTCCATCGTGACGCGCTCCTACTCCACTCAGCCCACCTCCAATGTATCGGCAGCCTCGCCGGCTTCTCGTGCTCAAATTTTAACCTCACATACGTGAGACATCGCCGATCAAAGTCCCTACGTGTCTCTTCATCCCACTCCAATAGTACCGGCGACTAAGATCCCGATATATCTTCGTGCCACCCGGATGCACTAAGCAAATCAGAGCACGAAACTCCCCGAGAATCTCCCTCTCAACCGATCAACCGGGGAACCACTACCCTTCCCTATATCAAGACTACCATCCGCTGAACGGTCCAAATTTCGCCACCCGTGCACTGATCGCACTCTGGCCCCGACGGACACCATCTCCGCCTTGCCACCGGAACTAAATCCGACCACCGCTTCAACAGACGTAGCCACTAAACTCCCCAATTCGGAGTCCGCCATTGCATCAGAAATTTCCAAACCGCCCCATTCGAAAGCATTCGCTAATTCCCGAGAAGCTATACTAGCTAACGCTTCCTCGTGACTTCCGACCGAGTGCACGCCCACTACATTTGCCTTATCGATGGTAATAAAGTGAAGTCATAATCCTCTAGGAACCTTAATCCATCTCGCGCGTGCCTCATATTAAGGTCCCGTTGCATGAAAAAATATACTCGACTTTTTTTATAACTGAGTACACTCGAACTCCCGCCGTATAAGTACTGCCAAATCTTCAAGGCTAAGACTACGGCCGCCAACTCCATGTCGTGTGTGGGGTAATTCTGCTCGTGATTCTTCAACTGACGAGAACCATAAGCTACAACCCTCCTTGACTACATCAAAACACATCCCAATCCGGCCCTCGAGGCATCACAATACACTATGTACCCCTGTCCCCTGTCCGGAACTATCAAGATGGGAGCTAAGTGTTCCTTCTTCAACTCCCGGAATGCCCGCACGGGGTCATCCCAATCAAACTTAACCTCCTTCCGGTCAACCTAGGTCATAGTGTCGCTATCCGAGAAATCCCTCAATGAATCTCTCAGAATACCCACCAATCCCAAGAACCACGCATCTCGAAGACCTGACTTCGGCCTCCAATTCATCATTGCCTCGACCTTCTCTCATCGACTAACACTCCTGGATGCCGACACCACGTGTCCCAAAATCTCACCTCGCAAGTCGAACCGCACTTATATCAACTTGGCGCATAAATCGATGGTCTCTCAACAACCGTGAAACGACCAAGTGATACTCATGCTCCCACTCGTCGAGGATCAAGATGTCATCATCCACGCAGTACTACTTACAACCGATCGCAGATAAGGTCGAACACCCTATGCATGAGATCCATGAAATGCAGCCTGGCACATTCATCAACTAAAGGCATCACCGTAAACTCAAAGTGCCCATAACGCTACTCCCAACGCCGTCTTAGGGATATTCAGATCCCTAACCTCTACGATGGTAACCAAGCACGAAGGTCTATCTGAGTAAACTCAAGGCCTCTCTCAACCGATAAAATAAATCACATCCTGTAGAATGGGTACCGATTCTCCTTGATCGTAACCCCGCTCAACTGTCTCAGAGTCAATGCACAATGAGGGTCTTGTCCTTCTTCTTGCAAATGTAACCTGAGCGCCTATGGTGAAGTGTCTTGGCCTAATGAACCCTCATTCAAAAGAGCTCCCGTAGCCGGGACTCGAGAGTCCCAGTTCAACCGGTACATCCTGCGTGAGTCATAGAGATGGGTGAAGTACCAGGGTGTAACTCGATACCAAAGTCTACTACCCTCCCAGGAGGTAGTCCGTAGCCTATCCTCGGAAAAACATCCACATACGCATACTACTCGAGGTAGATCTAAGTCCGGCCCTCCGTCCCAGTGGTGCGGCTCGCTAGCCAACCCAACCGTCCCGACACTTGGATTCGTATATCATTCCTGGCAAAATGTCATGCTTTGTCTCCCCCCAAATACTACAAGAGTACCGTCTCACAGATAGGCTAGAACCCTCCTACGCCTCACAATCGATAACGACCCCGTAGTCGTCACCATCCATCCGCAAGATGACATCGAACTCGACATGTCCACGATCCTCAGTCCACTCGTGGAGGCAGAGTCCAGATCCCAACAAGAACCTCGACATATCATCCCTATTCTATCCCTAATCGCTAGGGGAGAACTCACATACAAAGCGCCTCTGCCCCAACTTCTAGTCCCAACTCGATCACAACCCGATGCAATGAATGAATGTGCGGCACCAATCAAATAACACTCTAAATTTCCATAAAGTAGATAAAGAAAACGCACTTCGTATAACCGGGCTGATTCGTTGACTCGGGCCAAGGCGTGACGGCGACACGCCCGACTCCTTGATGTCCCCGCCTGCGGGCCTCGGCCCTCACTCTACCCATACTCTTGCCTCTCGCTTGCCCGTGAAATGTGGGGTGCCCGCAGAGCTCCTCAACCGATCGCTCCTCCGGCCTCGTACCGTACCGGGAGGAACGTGATCAGACTTTCCCGTCCTACTACCGACCGGGATCAGGCTGTCCCAAAACCCTGGGATCCCTACCTCTGGGGGCAATCCCGTCTCATGTGTCCAGCCGGACAGCAGAGCAACGATCTGGTCCCCGCCCGACCGGCAACTCTCATCCGCCCCCGGCCTCGGATCGCGCGACCGAACCCTCGTGAACTGTGGCTTCCTTCGCCTTTCCTGAACTTGAAGAAGACTGACTGTCCTTCCTCTTACCACTAACACTCGCATCCCGAGTGCTCCGAGCATCCTCCATCTCTCTCTCTATGGCCGTCGTCCCAACCATGGAATCCATATATCTTTAGAGGCGGGTCCCATAATCCCCGCCCGAATGGACAACTTCGCCCATTCTCGAATCTCCTCACCTTTGGGCCAGGTCGGTACAGGCATCATCAAAGAAATCTGCAAGAACTCATGAATCTAGCCACGAGTCCATCATAGTCATCGCCTCGCTTTCACTCTAGGAACTCCCCGCCTTGGCATGCCTCAGCTGAGTACTGGCCCCATGAACGCCTCCCGAAACTCGCCCATGTCATAACCCTAAGTCTCTAGAAGTCCTAGGCCCATCTCCACTTACACCCGGCCTCGCCCTCTAGCTTCGGAATGCAGCCTAACCCCGATCCCGGGCCGTATCGGAGGCGATCTCCATAGCCTCCAAAGACGCTCACGATCCGCATGAACTAAATGGTCCGCCACCATCGGGTCTCCTCCCTTAGAATGCCTGAGGGTGGTGCGCCTAAACTTCTGGAGGTTGCTAGGACCTCCCCACTCACCGCTTATGTTAGCTCGTGCGATAGTACCACGTAACACCTACAATTTCAAAGAAAGGCCCGTCGATCAAATGTCACTACGGTCAAATGTCTAAGTGGTGCCCGACTGTAAGACTTCGTGGACGCCTCACGCCTTCGTCCTCTACTAGCCATCTACACAATTAAAATGGTCGTTAAATACAATACAGCATCTCGAAGGCATCAACACAGCCCCGAGACACTAATCATACACAAAATTAGTGCATATATATCAAGTCCCTGCATTTATAAGCAATGCAAGGCAATCATTTCATTTTAAACAAATCATTTTGATCAAAAAAAATTTCATTTTTGAAAATTTTATTTATTTATTTATTTATTATTATTTTTTGTCTAATTTTATTTGATTTTTTTTTTCAAAATATATATATATATATATTTTTTTCGCAAAAAATTTTCCCCAAAAATTGACTCAGAACGGTGATCAATCGAAATCAAGTTAAAACAGCTCGAAGACCGAGCGCACAAATTTCGCTGGCCCAAGAGCATGTCCAGTGCCGTGCCTGTGCCGCCCAGCCTCGGCCGTGCCCGCGCCCTCCGCGCGCCCCAGGCACCTCGAGAGCCCCCCGCATGCCCCGCGTGCCCGTGTCGCTCCTGCCACACCCCGCCCGCCCGCCCTCAAGGGAAGCCTCAAGGCTGCCGCGCTCAAGGCTGCGCCACCATACTTCGCGCCCGTGCTGGGCGCCGCGCGCCCAACGCCTCACTCTGGGCCGCCTGGGGTCACCGCCGCCCTCGGCTACAGTTCTACCGCGCACCCTCGCGCGCCGTGCTCGCCCCAACGCCTACCTCAAATTTCTTATGCTTAAACAGTGAGCCCATTTCAGTTGTTCCGGCTTTTTCCTGCCCACTTGAAAATACTTAAAAAATATTTAGTTATTTTCTTTCATTTTCCAATACACCAATAAATTTATTAAAATTTATTTTATCTATTTTTTTTTTCATTTCCCAACAAACCAAATAAATTGCTTAAATTTATTTTATTTATTTTCTTGTTCCAGTTTACACATTGTAAACTCCAAGGTTTGTTTTCCAACATGCCTATGTGCTATCTACCTAAGCACACAAACATTCACATCATACATACATGATCACACAACATTTCATCAAATCACACAAAACATACCAAACACATGCATGCAAAGAATCCAGTTTTGTCCCGCACCCTAGGTAATCTCATACTCCAAACTCAACATCGAACCACACCTAGTGGTGATGTTCTACCCGACTACGCCTGGCCCAATCCTCAAGCCTTAGGGTAGTCAGATACCCAGTTCGATACTGTCAGAACACCCCAAACCCAGGGGTCCGTTGACTACCCAACCCGCGGAATACAAGTGGATGTCGGGTTACCCGACGCCACTAAAAATCTAGCAGTAGTCTCCTTTTGTACTGGGAGCTCTACTCCAACATAATATCGTATAAGCCCCGTCCCAAACAGTCCAATATATCATCACATGAGTAAAACGGCCACTTAGGCCCATAAACAGTACTCATAACAATATATGTAAAACAAACCAACTATGTCCAATAGTTCTAAGAGTTAATAATTTACTCTTATACAACACATATATCAAAATTAGATAATTCTAATACATGTATAAAATCATCAAAGCCACAACCCGACTTTCTTCACAACCCGCCTCTGTGACTTGTCGCCTCCCGCACAGACTCCCCCGCACCGCAAAATAATATCCCCTCGACAGGCGAGCCAATGCTCGCAGCGGAATCGCCCTAAGTGGCCACTTCACCCGCACTACTTTACCTATGCAATGTTCCGTGTATCAAACATCTTGCCAAAATAATGACGATCCTACTAACGTCTAACTCATCATCCGCACCCGAGCCCTCAATCCACTCACACCCGCCTAAGCCTCGTATGAGAATTCATTATTTTGTTTGTTTGTGGACAACCCTCTCGATGTGTATATATCAACTGGGTCATTCGACGATTGATATTATTTAGGACTACCCTCCGATGTATATTTAATTGGGCTGCCTCCGACGATTGATACTTAGTTGAATTACCTTCCATACACTAACATTTTAGACAACCCTCCGAACCATTTTCTCTAGGACTCATCTCATGTACTCATTCCTATAGTCCTAGGGTGTTCCAAAGGCATATGGAATGCATGTATGCCAATTCCAATACATTCTAATTCACATGTAAATATATAATCATGCATATATTTACAAACATTCAATTCACACAATCATGTCATGTAAATTCTCATTTCATATATCAAAATTAGCTCACTCGGGGCTAATGATCAAACACGAGCAATTCAACTGAATCACTCGATCAAACACATTTTCATGTCAAAATATAGCCAGATCACTATTCTAAGGAACAAAGGAAACCAGCTACTGGTCGCCACTATCGATTCATCGGTTCACTTTAGAACTCAGATTTCACGGCCATTCCCGCTTAATCCAAACAATACATGATTTAATACAAAAAATTTCAAGATTTAACAACCAAATCACGTGGCACACGATCGCTCATTTGGTGTTCCAAAATTATATCAATTCGGTCCTGGTTTGGGACTGATCAAATGCCCTCACGGCTCCTCATTCGACTCAAACATTTACAATGTTCTTAAACAAAGAGAAAACGGGGCAGGGAGTAAAACCCTACCTCTCGAATTTGTCGAAACCCTCAAATCGCACCACGCCGCGGAGAGCCGCCCGCAGAAATGCCTTCCTTCTTGTTCCGAAGATCGCGACCGTCGATCGCCCGATATTCTAGAGAGAAGTCAGACGCTCTCTCTAGAATTACTCCATGTTTGGCCACCGTGATCTCCTTCCAATTCCCCGTTTTTTTTTTTTCTTTCGTTTAACGAAGAAGTCAAGTCCTATTTGCTCTTTTGTCTTCTTATGACTTAACAATTGCATTTCAATAATTCAAGTATGTCCCTCTTTTCCCGCTTGACATTCTAAGCACTATCTCGCCGTCCATTTTACTTTCATTTCATCATACCACTTATGGCACATGAGTACGTGTTATATGTGATTTTCGGTCGCATCAAAAATCGCTGCTGGAACCTGGAACTCAGATAATCTCGAAAACGGCTTAACCCGATTGGTTCTGACCCGACCTAAATTTTACGTGCCAGCTAGATTTCGCGAGACGATTCCAACGGTGAAATCCATTTCATCATCCGAGATCTAGAGAATAAATTTCAGATTTTTAACCGAAATTACAATTTTGTAACCGAAATTACGATTTTGCCCTTTTTCCAGAAATTGAAATTTCTCGGGTCTTACACATCTTCCCTCCAAAACTCATTTTAGCCCTAACAACCTCTTCCTCTGCCCAAAGAAAACAAATTTGATGCCCTTCATATTCCCTTACAACCTTTTCCTCTTCTCTTAAAAACTCTTTTGATACCCTTGTAATTCTTCCCATTGATTGGAGACATTGATTTTCCTAAGCTTTTCTTCCCATCTATAAAAACCACAGTCTTAAACAATTTATACAGTAAAAATTGTCTTAAACATTGCGGATGGAACTCCTAGCCTCATGATATGCATAAAAATTGTGGAAAATGGAAAGTTTTTTCTCTGTTGGACCATGAAGATCTTTAATTTCATAAATCAAGTGAAAGAAGGCAATGTGATTTATTTATTTATTTTAATGCATATCATGTTGCTGGACCATGAGTCTATTGCTGCTGCTGGACCCCGAATTCAAGAGTAGATCAAGCAAAAAAAGGAACCACAAAAATTTCAAATAAATTTTTTTTTTTCAAATTCAGATTCTAAAGAAGAAAGAGATTTCCTAAAGAAGAAAGAGATCTCGTGTTTTAGATCCGAAGATTTTGCAGAGTATTTCGAAGATTGAGCGATGAACCATTTTCAAGTGCTCTATAGAAAATTATTTTTATTTTCGAAATTGTTTTTATGTGTTTGCAGATTTGTCATCCGCCTTTGATGAAAAGGAATATTTTTTTTTCTTTCTTTTTCTTTTGAAGAAAAGTGAATTTGGTTGAAATAGGAGTATATTGATTTAGGAGATTCCCAAGTTCAGTACACCCTGGGAGTCTGTTCGTCAGCACGCGAGCCAACTCCTCGAACGGCGGGAGAAGCGCCGAGTGTTGTGCTGGCCTCGATAGAGGTTCCTAAGTTCAAATGGTGGTCCCATAGCTTTTGAGATCCATTTTTGCTCAAGGGTAATCCTCTCATGTTCATCAAGTTGAATCTCGGAAGCCCGAAAAAAATCGACGAAGGGTTGAAGGTGGAGATGGAGGAGGAGTGAGAGGAATGGGGTGGGGATTTTTTTTTTTAAATAAAAACTGGTGGACCACTATTGACCGAGCTACTACTACAGAAAGTGGATGGAGATCAAACTATTTATGTCATGTAGAATAGGTTTACCTGCAAAACAAGTCAATTCAAGGACCAATAGAATACGCAAGGCCCCAAATGTGGGACTATTTCTAGTTAATCAATAGGTGAAACTAATTAAAGAAGATTGACAAACTATAAATTATTCTTGTCAATTTCCCCTAATAATAATTATTATTTTTAAAACCCCTTATGCTACAAAAACAAAGATTTGACTTCATGTTAAAAGTCAAAATATCGAATTTATAGATGAATTATTCAAAATCACAATTACTAAGTTAGTTACTTACAAAAAATTAAATAAAGATTTCGGGCCAATAGGGCCAACAGGACAAAACCCACATAGGCCACGAGCCAAAACGGGTAGAACCAATTTGGCCTAGTTTCATTCGTGCCTTAAATTTTATAGCCCAACCCTCTGAAAAGTCAGGCTAAAGTAGACTAGTCCATCGGGCTCAACCCATATTATTAGCTTTAAAAAGAACCGACATGTCCCATCTATTGGAAGACCTTCCATCACCACTAGTCAAGTTTGGATTAATAACAAACATGAGGAGATGACCTTGCTTGTTGGTGAGAAAAAAATAAAATTCAACCTCCACCAAAACTTGACACTTACAGATGAGGAAATGATAACAAAGCAGGAGAATAGATGGCTTACTTCCACTATTGAAGAAAGATATATTCATGTTCCTTCAAGATGACCTCAAGAATTTAAAATCGCGCCAACCCACCCTTAACAAAGAGTTGATTTGACGCCCAAAACTGGCGCCCCATCGACCAACCATTAACCTCGTGACACCTACGGGTATCGCATATCTCGATACCACTATCGTGTCTCATTCACCAAGACTCATTTATGAGTAAAAGTAGCCCCATCGAGCCCTTTCAACCATACTCAAAATATATTACACCAATACTATGTCACAATAGTCCTGGGGAGCTGGTTACAAGAATTTCATCATAAATTACAACTATTTTGTTTTAATATATTTTAGAAATGAATTATCTATATCACATGCTCTTCTTCTTCACAATTATGGCCTTCGATGAGCGGGTTTCATTCATCGGAAGTCTCCATTCCCGCACCTTAAAATGTTTTTCCATAGGCAGGAGTCACGCCAAAAGAGAATACCTCCTACAAGGGCTACTCCCCACCTAAGTGCACATGCAATGTCCACTCACCATTTCATAAGCACATTCCAACAAGAATATGCCAATTATATATGGAATCCTACATGTCATGCCACAACATGATACCCATCATTTACCGCTACCAGCCCTCATCGACTCTCACACAACGCCTAAAGCCCCATGCGTGAAAACTCAAGCCATTCTGGATGACATCCAATGATCATTTTCAAAACAAATTTCATTTGTTTATAAACCAAAACTTTTTGGATGATGCATCACAATGATCATTTAATATTCCAAATCCATACGCCTTTTTGTGGGTAGCGGATTTTGTACCCACCGCAGCCCACAAACCCGTATTAATTTTTACGCCACCACTGTAATTTACGCCCCACTGCACTGGCGTGCTTTTCACCCGAGAGGGAGGATCTATCCTTCACGAAGGATGGCAATATATTTTATTCACCATTGCCTATTTATACCATGTCACATATATGATGAATGTTATATGGACAATTTTATTAAACATGTATATCACCAATGCATCCTGGGCAATTTTATCAAACATGCATATAATTTCCCTACATTAATTCATTCATGTCAAGGTATCATACAAGCATATATCAACGTCACATACAAATCATTACTTAGCTAAGTAATGAAGCACTTTATCCTCTAGGCTAAATTATGACATAACATGTCCACAAAATAGCCTACAACATGCCATGTAATAACCATGTCTACACATACAATTTATCACATGTCAATATATTAATACACGATATCACTGATTTATCAAATTGGCATGTCATGCCATGCAATTAGAACACTCGGTTCTTATGGATCAAAATTTCCAGCACTGTTGTGAGCACCAAATCTCCATGTCCTGGCATGTGATCTGGATTCTCAGATCAAAAGAGTTTTCAAAAAAGAAATGCAACGCCGACCTCGAGCTTCGACGGCAGCAGTTATATGGGCCGTCCGCCGAGGTGCAACAGGCCACACTATTGCGCCAATCCACGCAATAGTGTGCCCGAGGGTTGCAGGAACATTTTGGAAACTCCCGTACACATAATTTTTCAATCCAAATTTGTTCCGGAAGCAGCCCTTTAGATCGGCTACAACCCCGTCTCAATTGAGACCGCGAAATGGTCCATATTCCAATTAATACCACAAAACATGCCATAAACATGGTACAACGTGGTCCTAAAAGCAGACTAAAACAATAGCTCAAAGGCTGGCAAAACCAGCAGGGAAGAACTCCTACCTCTTGAAGCATAGCCCCTCGTCGAATCTCCGGACTTTACTCCTTGGTCCAACGAGTTCCGACCGTCGGAACGCCAATGAACTGAGGAAGAAACCGCTGGCCTCCTTCCTCTTTCTCTCTTTCTTTTCCTTTTCCTTTATTTTCTTTCTTTTCTCCTTTCCTTTTCTCTTCTTTCCTCCCTTTCTCTTTTCCTTTCCTGCTCTCCCCTCCTTCTACGAACATCTCCATTTATACATGCATGCATTTGCATGCATTTTGACACATGGCTTGCCATGTGTCTTACATGCATTTGCATGCATGTTGACACATGGCTTGCCATGTGTCCTACATGCATTTGCATTCATGTTGACACATGGTTTGCCATGTGTCACCCAATACCCGTTGCCTCGGAAAACATGAAATTTCAACTATCTCGGAATTCAACGAAATTCGCATGGACAACTAAATTTCACGATACAAACCCAACGGTGAGGTCCGTTTCGTCATCCGAGATCTAGAAAATTCAAGGTTTTCAACCTGAATGTATTGACAAATCACTATTTTGCCTTTTTTTTTTCCAGAAATTTTTAATTTTTTTCCAGGTTTTACATTCTTCCCCCCTTAAAAAAATTTCATCCCGAAATTCACACACACATATACATACTATCACATGCATATGCAACAGTCATTTTCATTATCAAATGACTAAACAACGTACCTTCATCCGAATAAGAAAGGATAGTTTGCACGCTGTCGTGGTCCTGCGCTCCCATGTTAGCCTCCCTCCACTCTTGGTGCTTAATAACACCTTTATCGACCATGGTCTCAGATCGCAAAACCTAATCTCGGCTATCCATAATACGTACAGGTCCCTCCTCAAGGTCCCATCTGCATCTACAACAAGCTCACTCTAATCCACTACAAGAGTCGGATCTGAAGTGTATTTCCGGAGCATGGAGACATGGAATACCGCATGAACACTAGATAAACTTGGTGGTAACGCCAACCGATAAGAAATTGTACCTACCCTCTCAAGTACCTAGAAGGCTTCTCGTATATACCGGCGACAAATTTTCCCCTACATCGAATCTCACCACCCCTCTCAGTACCTTCAAGAAGACATAATCCCCACCTCAAATTCCTGAGGTTGCCTCATTGTCTGGCGCAGCTCTTTGTTTGCTCGGAAACAGATAAGATGTTTCCATTTGTCCTACTCTTTCCTAGGTGTCCTTTACCAAATCCGAACCTATAGTTGATCTCTCTCCCATCTTCGTCCAACAGACCGAAGATTGACATGGCCTCCCATATAGTGCCTCATAGGGTGCCATCTGTATAATCTCCTGAGACCTGTTATTGTAGGCGAACTCCACTAAGGGTAAATGATCTTCCCAGCTACCATTAAGATCCAGGACGCATGTGCGTACCATGTCCTCTAATGTTTGGATGGTCCTCTCCGATTGACCATCCGTCTAGAGATGAAAAACGGTGCTCATCACCAATTGTGTCCCTATGGCTCGCTGGAAACTCTCCTAAAAACGAGCTATAAACCTGGGATCCCGGTCTAATACGATAGAGAGATTTACTCCAGCAACCTGGACGATCTCTCGTATATACACCCAAAGAATGCCCCATATGAAGGCTGGCTATTCTCACGCCTAGAAAGTGTGCCGACTTGGTGAGCCTATCCACGCATCACCCACACCGTCATGCCCTCGATGTCCATAGCAGCGAGCCACAAAATCCATCGTGATGTGCTCAACTTCTAATTCCGTCACTCTAACGGCTAGGAGGAGCCTCAAGGACCTCCGGTGTTGCTCCTTTACCTGTTGACACGTGAGACACCGACTAACAAAGTCCTAAACTTTTTGTTTCATTCCACTCCAGTAATACTGGCGATGGAGATCATGATACATCTTCGTGCCACCTAGGTGTACAGCAAAACGAGAGAAATGGAACTCCTTGAGGATCTCCTCTCTCAAATACGCCAACTAAGGAACCACAATCCTGACCCTATACCAAAGACCACCATCTGTATGAATGGTCCAGCCTTCATCACCTATACCTGACCGTACTCAGTACCTGATTGATGCGATCTCTATGTCCTACCCCTAGGCCTCAGTCACTCTGCTCAGTATGGAAGGCATAGCCACAAAACTCCCCAAAGTCCCCTGAGCGAGATCACTGTATCGCAGTCCGAAATGTCCCACAGTCTCGTTCATCTATCATTCTTGAGAAGTTGTACTAGCCAAGATTCCCCTTGACTTTTGGCAAAGCGCATCAGCCACTACATTTGCCTTACCGGGGTGGTAGTGCAAAGTGAAACCATAATCCTCTAAGTACTCCATCCATTCGCATTTCCTCGTGTTGACGTCCCGCTGTAGACCCCCAATTTTGTCCCTCAACGCTTGCATTTATCCTATGGGTGTTACACTCACCCATCGTTCTCATATAGCACCATTAGGCCCCTTTTAGGCTTAGTCGATCTCCGAGCCTCGGGTGGGCTTATATGTGGTCCATTGAGTGCGTATGTAGTTCACTTCTGAGTGTCATTGTGGCTTCTTTTTTTAGTTATTGGCATCGTGCCATAGGAAGCAAGTGGGGACCCCCGAGATTTTAACTCAATCAGAGTTTATTGGAGTATGTCGAATTCGGAGCACTTGGGCTTGTTTCGATCATATCTCCCTCATCCAAACTTGAAATCATGCACCATTTCTTTTGTTGGATTCCCTAATCATTGAAGAATTCTATGACAAAATTTGAGAATTTTTTATCAACTGGATCGATCAGTTGGAAACTAGCTCAGCCAGTTTAATGGATTTCAGTTGAAGTTTATTATTCGAGCAGGTTCAAATTCGGAGCACCAGAGATTGTTTTGGTCATATCTCCCTCATCCGAACTCTAAATAATGCACTGTTTCTTTTTTTGGATTCCTTATTCTTCAAGGAATATTTTTCAAAATTTCAAATTTTTTCTCAATTGGATTGACCAGTTGGGAATTATACAGTCGATTCGTCGGGCCAACTTGCGTGGAACACTGTTTTTGTTAATTTTAGGGCCCAAATCCAACTTAGTTCGGGCCCATAAACCCCAGATCAGTCCTAGGCATGGATTGGGTCCAGTTTTGGGCCATGATATGGTTTTCTTGCAACCCACCTTGGGTCGACTTGGATACTTGGTGGTTAAGGAAAGAAGTAAATGTGGCCAGCTATGGACCTTGGGAATAGAGGAGTCTTTATGGAGCTGGGGAAGTCCGAGACTGATTGGGGGAGTTCCCGGGACTGAAGGTGCACAAAATGGAGTGAGTTCAAAGAGAGAGAAAAAATTAAGAACAAAACGTAAAGGAGAAAAAAAAAAGGAAAAGAATAGAGGAGAAAGAAAGAAAAGAAAGAGAGATTCTCTAGATCCGAGTGGGAGTGGTCTCTCATTACGAAAGTTGTATTCTTTTCCCGTTTTCTTTCACGCTTGTCTTTGCCTTTGATGTTTGCAACCTCGTTTTAGAGCACTAGGCATCATTTATGTCAGTTCTTAGTCATTCGGAGTCAAAATTGTACTCTGCTTGTCTTGTTAGATTTTTGACTCTATAAGGAAGATTCTCGGAGCAAATTTTGAGAATCGCTTTCCTAATCTAATAACCTGGGCTGGGAAACAAAATCAACCACTATTGCCCTCGCTGAATAACAGCTAGGGTACTGTGCATCGTTTTGTGTCGGGCTACCATTCTGAGTTAGAATTGTAATCTTATTTGTTTTTTCGATTCCTAACTCTATGAGGAAGATTTTGAAAAATTTTGAGAACTGCTTTCAACCGACTGAATCGGTTAAACCCGACTGACCGGGCTTCATTGGGTTATGTTTTCCGCACAGGAGTTAGGTACTAGGCATCGTTTGTGCCGCCTCGCCATTCGAGTCAGAATTGTACTCCATTTTATTTTGGCTGACTTCGACTCTATGAGGAAGACTTTGAAAAATTTTGAGAACTGCTCTCCACCAGATGAACCGGTTGGGGAACTAGATCAGCCAGTTCATTAGGTTTTTTTTTCTAGGGATAGTAGTTAGGGCAACTTGGCTTGTTTCAGTCGATTCTCACTTATCTGGGCTCAAAATCATGCATCGTTTGTTTTTTTAGATTCCTTATTCATTAAAGAATATTTTGGTGAAATTTGAGAATTTGGGCATCCCCCCTATTTTAGCACTTTTCAAGCTTGAATCCCTTGAGGCTCAAGCCCGTTTGCACTAATGCATTTATGGGCCATATTTGGGGTCTAAAGCTGAGCCTAACTTGAATTAGAGGGGACCCGCTCTGGAGTTAGGACACTTGGGGTTAGGTGAGTTTTATTGTGGTTAGTGAATTGTCATTTGGAGAGTGTGGAAATAAACAAACATCTGAATCCCCTCATTTTCCATTAACTTCTATTTTGAAAACAAACTTTGGTTACTTGATCATGGATGCATGTTGTGTGTTTGTGTTTATTAACTAACCATATCTATAAATAAGATGGCTAGGGACCACAGGTACGTGCTTGGGCTTTGGTATTTGCATTTATATGCGTACATGGTGTTTGGACTTTGATGTTTGTGGTGCATTTAAGCTTATTGACTGACCTCTTATGCAGCGCTTGGCTTGTGACCAAAGGTACGCACCCATTGTTTTGTTTAGTCGAGTGTTTATGCATGTTAGATACTGAGTAGGTTGGTGTGATTCAGGTCATCTATTTAGCCTGAGTGATTGATTGATCTTTGACCCATATGATCCCATGTACCCAATTAATTAGTAGAGATCGAGTTCCGGGCTTAGAGGGGTGCTACCTCGCATGAGGTACCTTCCCAATAAGTAACCTAATCCCCGGACCCAGAAATCTAGTTTTCGTGGACCCTTTTTTTCCTAACTGGAGTTAATGAGGGGTTTTTTGTTCTTACTTTATTTTCCTTGTAATAAATAAAAATAAAAAGTAAGTGGCAACTTTAAACAAAACTGTTCTTCACTAAGGACGGATTTTTCAAAGCTCGAAAATCAACTCACTTTTTTCTATTAATAGCAAGTCACGCCGACTCGTGGATCGGGTAGGGTCCACAAATTGGCGACTCTGCTAGGGAACGAACCCAAAATATTTGGTTTCATAAGAGGGTCAAGCTTGAACTTGAGTTGGGTATATTGGAGCATTACGGTCTATCAATTAACAGACTCTTAGGCACAAATGACTCCGATGATCACTTAATGGCCGTATTCGCATACACTTATGGTTTGTTTGTGCTTCAGGTGTTCAATTGGGCTGACTGTACTATGCGTCATGCATGGTTGATTGGTACCTAGCTATATGTTTCTGATTGGCATAGATGGTTAGATTGTTTGTAAATTCTATGGTAGACTTGCTCTTTGCTCATGATTGTTTGTTGCATGGCTACCTCTCTTTGCATGATCATTGATGGTTTGCTCATGGGCACAGATCCCCTCGTTTCCTCGGGTCGACTATTCCTCATAGATTGCTTGGAGTTTCTTGGCGAGTCATTCCCACTGTTTGCCTTCGACTGCCAAGAGTTTTGAGGCAGGCCCAACAGAAGGGCTATATCGATGTTTGGAAGACATGAGATGATGATATCCGAGCAATGAAGACCAGATAGCTCTCAGCTACCACGGATACATGCATGGCTAGTGTGTCATTTTGATTGTCGGGGTTAGGATCTGGGGCTACGTATCCCGCCTAGGCATGATCATCTAGCTTTTAAGACTTGTCTTTTCCCGTTGTCAGCTTTTGAGTCACATTACCCTGAGGTATCACCATGTCAGAATCTCATTCCTGCTTATGAAGCCATATATCAGTTTAGCTGTTGACATCACATGTCAGTTCCTTATCTCAGAGGATTTTAGTCATACATTATTGGTTTGATTTCAGGATTGATAGTCACGGGGGTTGACATACCCTTTTCCTTTTGAAGGATTGTTGATTAAGACCAACTGGGGTTACCGAGCTTGGATCCAGATCGGAGGTAGACTTGTTAAAGGATCAGATTCACACAGTCAGTTAGAGCAAATATCAAATCATAGAGATACGGGACCTCGCACGCTACCGTCGACCAGCTTGGTCGAGATTATTTGATACTCATGGCATCCCCTCCAGATGCCATATCGGGACTCGACAGCGATCGATGGGCATCGTGCCCAACCATTCGACGGAGCACCCCGCATGAATCTACTACATCTCCACCACCACCACCACCACCACCATCATCTGGACCCACTGTACCGCAAGACTATACAGTTCCACCTTCACCACCGCCACATGTTCAATCAGCCCCACGGGCTAGAGCATTTGTATTACATTGTCAGATGAGACCACGACACATTCCAGAAGGGGTCTCGCACGCATTCATTGATGACACCTAGGCTCAGATGATAGCGATTGAGCGTAGGATCAAGTCTCCGCATGTTTCTATGGAGTTATAGGTTAGGACTCGACATGATGACCTTATAAAGGGCGTACTTGCCATTGAGTTCCGCATGCGATATCAGAGAGTACACAGATGTGGTGCCCTGCTTTCACTTCCAGCTATACAAAGTACATTTAGCGAAAGCATAGACTGGATGAGGCACAAATGATTATGCTATTTCCTTTGTCACTGAGTGGTGCCGCTCAGCATTGGTTTGCCTCATTGGACCCTTCAAGACGTAGGACATGGGCTGATTTGGGACAGGAGTTTATCAGACATTATTCTTTTAATACTGTAGTGGACATATCCCGGAGGGAGTTAGAGGCCCTCAAGCAGAGGCCGGATGAGTCAATCATTTCATTTATCTCTCGCTGGAGGGAGAAGATAGCACAAATTATAGATAGACTTCGTAGCGCAATCGTATCAAAGATGATTATGCGCATTTTCATCCCCGATTATTCAGGAGACCACGGGCTTTCCAATGCATGCATTTTGATCATTGGTTCAAGCCCTATGGCATTGAGGAAGGCATAACTAGAGGATTGCGCGCACTCTTCCTCCATATTCAAAAGGGGAAGAAGCTGTGGTCAGCCCCCGTGATCATCGATATTGGTGCTATTGATACATCGAGTCACTGTGTTTTACGTTTACTACTTACTCATAAATACCGGGCAGATATTCCTTACCAAATGGTACAATAGGATCAGTACAAACTAGTTGCTCCCTATAGGTCGGTAGGTTATTTACATCCACCACCACAGCCAATATATGCTACATAAGTATCTCAGAGGCCACCTGTACATTACCTTCAACAGTATAGATCATCGCCTCCACCAAGGCTGGCTAGGCAGTTTACATAGCTCGGGATACCACTAAGTCGAGCATTTCAGAGATTGGTTGAAGGGGGTTTGATTGCTCCACTACCACCCAGACCACCACCACATCCCACCCCACCAGGATTCAGGACATATCTTCACTGTGCCTACCATCGAGAAGGTGCTACGAAACAGATAATCAAGGCGAGCGCCGAGAAACACCATTCGGGACTTAATTGATCAGGGTTTGGTTGATTTGGGACGCCCTGCAGTGACTATAGACCCACTCCCCACTCATGACACTAGAGTTGCACCTCCACCCATGGGCAAGGTACATTCACGAGTTTTCTGAGACGAGATATTCATGACGGGACGGGACGAGAGGCTCCACACCCGATCGCTTTATGGGCCACGCATCAGATTGAAGGATACACCTCCGCCAACAGATCCCTGCTTCATTATACTTATCCCGTATGAGGTCTCGACATTACTCTCCAATTTCACCCATATACTTGCAGCATGTTCCGCCCATGACACCCTTCATTCTGTTCCCAGAGGAGTATGGGCTATTCACAGGGATGTTTATATTGTTACACGAAGTGGGAGGGTAGCTCAGCCTCCACCTATTGACAATCCATTTGCTGGCATAACAGCTAGAGAGGATGTTCAAAGAGAGGATGATGAGATTCTATGCCAAATGCGCACTACACAGGCTCATATATCCATCTGGAGCCTATTGGCCTCATCCATTACTCATAGAGATGCATTGATCAGAGCACTTAGTCATATCAGAGTTGACACTACCACTACCCCTGAGGGGCTTATTCACTTTCTGAAAGCCGACAGAGCTACATGCATTACGTTTTTTGAAGATGATTTACCACCAGAGGGGTCAGATCATGTTCAACCCTTATTCATTGATGTTGCTTGTTCAGGCCGTCGAGTGTCATCTGTCTTACTGGACAACAGCTCCGCCTTGAACGTGTGTCCGTTAGTTACTGCCATTGTACTTGGATTTTCACCGACTGATTTTGGGCCTTCTTCACAGACCGTCAGAGCTTGTGATGGGACTCAGAGGATAGTTATAGGCACACTCAATACACATGTCATGATTAGGCCAGTCAGATACTCCACACTATTTCGTGCTCGAGGATTCGGCCATCCTTTAACCTCGTCTTGGCCGCCTCTTGATTCATGAAGCGGGTGCTATACCATCTTCCCTTCATCAGAAGTTGAAGTTCACATGAGGGGCGCATTATCACGATAAAGTCTGATATAGATATTGTTACTCTTCTAAGCCCGTGTTACATATCAGCCACATTGAGGATGACCTACATTTGACCGGGTTTACTTTCAATGAGGTTCAGGTTATTAGTTTACAGGATGACAACAGAGACCTGGTACCTATATCTTTCGATCAGTATAACAGTACTTTGGTACTTAGTATGATGAGAGGCATGTCCTATATGCTTAGCTTGGGGTTAGGTTGCCGCCAGCAGGGGTCGCTCGAGTTTACTTTTACAGTTGATACACTATGGGTTAGGTTACACTCCTATAGAGGACGATGCACGTCACATGGCGTGGCTACGCCGAGACAGGGTGAGGGCTCGCCTGTCTAGGGTTCAATTCGATTATCCCCTCCGCCCGTATACCTTTCGGTTGGCTGACTACTTTATTAGAGGATCAGAGCATGCACCCCGCACAGGGGGTATTGATCATGCTTTAGAGACAAATGGGATCCAAGGCATCCAGTAGGCCTTGGGACATATGTGTTTTAGTTCTGAGACTACTAAGGCACTTAGTGCCATGATAGTTGCACCTCCATCACCGGGCCGAGCTAGTGTATTCTCTATGTGTTTCCTCGAGGAGGTCCTTGATTCGTGCCACAGTAGGTGTATCGGAATCAACAAAATTTATATCCTAAATCCTACTACTGTAGCAAAGCTACTGCAGTATAGTGGCTCTAGGGTCGAACACAGGGATGGGTTTTCTTCGTACAAACGATTTGCAGTGAAGTCTAAAATGGTGAATTTGGTTTGGATTTTCAGGTTTGGTAAAAACAGTGAGGGTTGGTCATTTATGTGTCGAAAATAAATAAGAAAAAAATGTAAAATAGAACCCTTGAAGTGTTAGGCCACTAGGTTGATTCCTAGCAATCGAGGGTTCCTGTGGTCCTTTCCTCAATTGGGGAGGATGACATACACCACTCCCGAACCGTATCTTCATTTAGCTTTAAAACCTAACCCTTAATAATTATCCTTTGAAAAAAATGGCATCCACTAACCATCAAGGTTTCGGTCATTAAAACAATAAATCACCTTGACTCACTACAATGGATCAGGTAAATGATAACTAACAAACATCAATGGATCTAACATTACACTTAATGAGCCCAAAAGATTACCAGCACACCATTCAAGGAGACTAAAAAGAAATGAAAACCTAATGTTAAAAGGATATCAGATTCAGCAGCTGAATTACCCGCGTGAGTCAGTGGACCTCCCAAAGAGCCTCCGTGACCTCTGACCCAACAAAATGTTCTTCGCTTCAAGGAGGAAGGGTTTTAGCCATCCTCCGAGTTGTTATCCTTGGAGGGTGTTTCTAAGAAAACCAATAAAGGAGAAAATGAGAGAAACCGAGGAAAGGAAAGTCAAAGCTTCCCATCACTTTTATTGATCATTAAAAGTTGATATTGCATCAGAGCTTATATATGCCTCGTAACAAGGGAAATTACAAAACAACCCAATTCATAAGCTATTACAAGGGATAGAAATGGGAAGAAACTAAAAATTATGCAAACAAAATACAATGTCACAAAGCATGGAAGGGCGCAGGATGAATCAAGAACAGATACAGTATTATGATCATGAATGAAGGCACGTAGGGAATTTCCTATAACTCCAAATTTTCGCTTTTCTACTCTTTCTTTCCTTCGCTCTGGATTCGCACAAGCAGCCCGATGCCAATTCTTCGTGCTTGGATCGATCAACAATTTCAGATAAATAGCTTGCAAAACCTGCAGACTTGCCAAAATTCGACAAGAGTAACAGGACCTTAATGTGTAATCAAGACTACGCTTACTCAGTACATAAAAAGTGCTCAAACTGTGAATAAACAGGTCCAAATGAAAATTTTTGAGCACTAATCACACCCCCCAACCTACACATTGCTAGTCCCTTAGCAATGAAAGAAAGAAAGAAAGAGAGAGTGTACCCTAAGTAAGAATCATCAAAACCTAGCCCAATAACCATCTCGAGAGAATGAATGCTATACAAAATTGAGTATCAAAAGAGCCTCCATCTCGGTGGATAAACCAGAAACTTCCACCAAAATCTAAGTGTTTGTTTGATCAAGTTCTCAACAATAAACTCGCCAACCGCACTCTCCCCAACCTAGCTACTACCACAACCTAAAGATGCTAACCAACCTAAATAGATCAGACCCACTTTATTCCACAACTTCTTTTGTGTCAGGTGCAATGTCGATGAATCGACTTCACCAAAGTCCATGTAACGGATCTACCGATGACTCCCAACCAATTAAGGCTTAGGGCACCAAGTCATAAGGATCTTCGACCACAAACTCTTTTAGGTTTCTAATTTCTGACTTCGAATAATGATTTCCTGAACTCCAAAGACTCTGTTAACCGTTGGGCCTCACCCATCCACCCATGTAGCGAGCACTGGTGCCTGACTCTAAACTGGCTTATTTAGGGCACCAGTTTTTAAAGGCTTCTAGCTATATACCCTCGGACCGTGCCTGGTTTCAAGGCAAAGCTGACTCTTCTATTCTTCCTTTCTTTTCTTTTATTTTCGCTTTTCTTTTGTTTCTTGAAGACACATCAGCCTTCATTCACGTGGGTCCTTAACCTATTACATGGTCAATGAAACTAGGTAGGTTATTGCAATAGGAGGTTATCGTGGCTTTTCAAAGTTATTGAAGAAACCTGATATGCACTATGTGTGGTTAGCTAAAGGTGGAAGAAAAAGGTCGAAAGCAACAAGAATTCAACTAATAATCCACTCAATTAGGCATGGAACCAATCTAACATCAATAGAATTGGACCAAGTTTCAATTTTTCAAACTACAAAAGTTAGGCAAAACAAAAAGTGGGTGTAATTTTGAAAATTGTCAGATAGTATAACAATTTTCCCAAAAGGAGAACCAAAGAAGCCAATCGAACATACAAAATGGGCTTGCTCTAAATAGTAACAAAAACATAAGAATGCCACTCTTCTCGCTAACTCTCCCCAACCAAAGTGTCACATTGTCCGCAATGGGGCTTGGATTGAAAGTTAGAGAATAGCGTTACCTCCTTAATGAAATGTACTCGTTTTGGATAGGAGATCACAAGCTTTCCATCGACACCTTATTCACTCCGGCTTGGGCTTCATATATAAACAAGTTAGGAGAAGAAAGTTAGAGGAAAGTGACCAGTTGGAGCATTTTGAAAATTACACCTTTATAATCATTTCAAAAGTGTTATTTCTCACTATATTTGGATTCTACACTCTCTAAGATTTCCAACGGTACCAAAAACGCTTAAAATGGAGTTCGGATGAAAAAGTTATAAGCCTCTGGTGTGGCTGTTGTTGACACTGCTCCTCTACCATGGTGTCACTTTGGCACTCTTCCTCTAGTGGACATTATTGCCGATCGATGAGGTTTTCAATGGAGTCTTGCAGGTTGTCCCATTTATGCTCAAAGTCATTTTTCAGCCCATCTAATTTCTTGTTCAAATTAGTTTCCACAAGGATAATTTTTAATTCGGCACTGGCTTTAATTCCTTCGCTTCCGCCACAAAGTCATCCAATTATCTAGTAAGGTCCAAAAAATGGGTTGTTCAAATGGAGGGATTAATCGTGGTGGCTGAGGTGACCGAGGAGTTGAAGCATATTATGGAGGTTCGTGATGTGTACTACTGTGGGAGGTCTTGGTTCCCATGAGGAATTTGTAGTGATTCCCCAACTATGGTCATTGATACCATATGGTGAACTCATCCATTGGTTTTTGAGACCTCATAGATCTATCTTCATTCTGGGATTACTCTCCATGGCTGCCGACTTCATGGCTGGTTTCGTAATCCCTCATGGACATATATGCACTAGGTTACCTCGCCACATGTCGATCGTGACGTCCCTCTTCCATTGGGTTCAAATTCAACCTTGATTAAGAAACTCTATCCCACTGGAACACAAACCCTTGCAACAGGAACAAAGCAAACACCAAACAAGGAAAACAAAAAAAACAACTCTACCAAGAAGGGGTAAAGTTAGCTAAAAACAAAATAAAATGAAACAAAATTAAACACACTGAAAACACTAAAAAGATATATATACAAGAAAATTCACCAGAACTTATGATGAGGATCACAAGTGTTCAACAAGTCATCATTCACACTTAGGCACCATCCCCGGCAACGACGCCATTTGATTCGTGCCACAGTAGGTGTATCGGAATCAACAAAATTTATATCCTAAATCCTACTGCCGTAGCAAAGCTACTGCAGTATAGTGGCTCTAGGGTCGAACACAGGGATGGGTTTTCTTCGTACAAACGATTTGCAGTGAAGTCCAAAATGGTGAATTTGGTTTGGATTTTCAGGTTTGGTAAAAACAATGAGGGTTAGTTGTTTGCAGGCTGAAAATAAAATAAGAAAAAAAAAATGTAAAATAGAACCCCTTTAAGTGTTAGGCCACTAGGGTTGGATTCCTAGGGCAACTGAGGGTTCCCAGGGTCCTTTCCTCTCATTGGGGAGGATGACATATAGTCATTTCCCGAACCGGATCTTCATTTATCTTTAAAACCTAACCCTTAATAATTATCCTTTGAAAAAAAAGGCATCCACTAACCATCAGTGCTCTCGGTCATTAAAACACAAATCACCTTGACTCACCTCACAATGGATCATAAATGATAACTAACAAACATCAATGGATCTAACATTAAGCATCTAATGAGCCCAAAAGATTACCAAGTAATAACCATTCAAGGAGACTAAAAAGAAATGAAAACCTAATGTTAAAAGGAGAACACGTGACTACAGCGTTGACTACCCGCGCTTTGAAAAACAGGGACCTCCCAAGAGCCTCCGGGATCCTCGGTGACCCAGCAGCCTTCGCTCTGGGCCGGTGAAGGGCTCTTAGTCGCCATCCTCCAAGTCGTCATCCTCGTGAGGGTGTTCGCAATCCAAGAAGCGGAGAGAAAATGAGAGAAACTGAGCTGGAAAGGAAACAAAGCTTCCCCGTCACTTTATTGATTGATTGAAAGTTGATACAGACTGAGGCTTATATATGCTCAGAATAAGGGGAAATTACAAAAACAACCCAATTCATAAGCCAAAATGGGAAGAAACCAAAAGTGAACAGTGCAAAAAAAATTGATGAATAGAATGGGAAGAAACCAAAAAAATTGCAAACAGGGCACAGCGTCACAAAGCAGGAACGGGCAGCAGGATGAACAGTGCACATGATGAATAGTGTCATGAGCATGAACAGTGCACATAGGAATTTCCTGCAGCTCCAAATTTTTTGCACTTTCTGCTCTTCTTTCCTTCTCGTCTCTGATATGCAATGCTAAGTCTGACTCGAATTCTTCGTGCTTGGATCGACTCAAATATTTCAGCATAAATAGCTTGCAAAAACTGCAAAATTTGCCACAAAATGCGATCAGTAGAGTAACAGGGACCTTAATGTGTAACCGTTAATTATGCCGATTAGTACATAAAAAGTGCCTAAACCCGTAATAAATTGTGGTCCAAAATATCACTTTTTGAGCACTAATCACCTTATGACTCCATTCATGGATTTAGGGATGGATACTGGTGGAGTACCTCCCCAATACTTACATAAACTAGACGATGATCATGATGGGTCGTATCCTCGATACACCCACACCAGCCCCATACTTTTGACATGTTTGGAGTTTCTGCTATGGATTTTGAGGATGCGACACTTTATGCTGATTACTGTGATCACGATGGACATGATCGACACCGCGGCCACGATGCGGATGCAGCCCGCCCAGGCCCAGCTCTATTTTTATATGGTTGGGATTTCTATGCTGAGATATATGATGATGATGGACTTGTTGCTACTATTATTCATATCACTTGTTTTTTGTTGAGGAAGCGTCAGAGCATTGTGTGGACCCACCTCTTTCTTTTGACATGTATTACCGAAAGGTTGTTACCAACTTATGATGTTTTAATAGTACTTGACATGTGAAATTTTCAAGTATTTTGTGTGTCACAGCATTTTCCTTCTTGAGCCACCGCCATGTCAGCACCCATCACATATATATATGATGGTGATGATATTAGGTCTGGACCGTGACCTTGGGTGGCGGTCGGAGTGTGATTCTGATGTCTGAGGGCGGGAAAGTTACCCAGATGACGCTTACAGAGTTGTTGTTGGGTTTTTGGGACACGAGGATCCAGCCTATGGAGATTAGGATTAGCTCTTCTACCCTATCTCGATGAGAGGAAGAGGAATTAGTTGACACTGCTCGGGTCATGGATGTATTTATGGTCATATGGGGACATGTCGGGCCTTGACTCTCTTCTATAGTGGCATCATCTTGCCCCATTCTACCACATGTTAGGCCCGATTCATGAAATTGAGGAGAGATTACACCTACCGTTCGAGAGGTTTGCAGATTGGGAAGAAATTCAGAAGCAACAGTGTTAGTTCTTGTGGAATTACGGTGATCACGGTGGTTGGCTAATCATGGTCACATTCCCCGAAAGGATGGCAAGGTTAGGTTTGTGTGAACTTCAGTGATAAAACCAGCCTAGGATGATTTCCTCACACACACATTGATATGTTGGTTGACAGCAACTTGGACTGTTGATATTTGTCACTTCCATCAGTTGGATTTTGGGAGCCTGTCAGGATTATGATGGCTCAGGAAGGGATATGGAACTTCTTTCATTATTAGGTGGGGTGCTTACTACCAGGTTATCATTTGGGTTGCGAAACCCCACCCATCACCAGAGCTCCTACTACTCTTTTCTGATGTATAAAGTTAGGCTTTCTACTCCTATCTTCCTTAACATAGTGTCGTTGTCAACATCTTTTAGGTATCGTGTCGAGCATAGCTTATCTTTTGACACATCACTCAGGCTATCATTATCTTTCCGGCATCGCGCGTCGGAAACTCTCCTATTCATGGCATTGTTGAATCACTCATCTTCAACATCGTGCTTGGGTTCTCTGTGATAAGTCAGTCGTGTGGCAGCTCTAGATTCGATTCTTTTGTACTAGGTAAAGGGATAAAATTGATGGTCATCTGGGTTCTTCACTAGAGTTCTAATTTCCATCTTCCATCACGCGCAATTAAATTTACGATTCACTCCATTCATTCGCTTTACTAGAGGGCATGTTGTAAGAAGCCCTCGATTTGTGTCCCTCTCAAAGCTTGCATTTATCTATGGGTGTCACACTCACCCATCGTTCTCGCATATAGCACCATTGATTATTTGGAAGCAGTGGGTCTCGGGCCTCGGGTGGGGCTTGTGTGGTCAGTGAGTCGCATGTAGTTCACGCCGGTTTCATCGAGGGATTTTTTTAGTTATTGACATCGTGCCCGCAGAGGAAGGCGAAGTGGGGTCCCAGGGTTTTTGCCCTGATGGGGTTGCCTTGGGTATATCCGGTCGGAAAACAGACGCCTTGTTTATCATATCTCCCTCATCCGAACTCGAAATCATGAAATGTTTCTTTTTTTGGATTCCTTACTCTCCAAGAAACATTCTATCAAATTTTCAGATCTTTTCTCAATCGGATTGACTAGTTGGGAGGAACTACAGTAGGAGTTCAAGGGCGACTTGCTTGGAGGCGATGTTTTGTTATTTTTGGGGCCCCATTCACTGCGAAATTAGGCCGGCCCCTAGATCAGTCTAGGCATGGGATGTGGGTCCAATTTTGAGCCATGTATTGCATGGGTTTCTTGCAACCCACCTTGGGTCTAATTGGATGCCCAGTGGTTAAGGAAGAAATAAATAGTGGCCATTTGGACCTTGAGAATAAAGGAGTGTTTTATGGGTTGGGGAAGTCCCGAGAGAAGACTAATTGGGGAGTTCGAGGCGAAGGTGCACAAAATGGAGTGAGTTGAAGAAAAAAAAAAAGAACAAAAACATGAGAGGGGAGTAGAAAAAAGAAGAGGAAAGAAGAGAGGAGAAAGAGAAAAAGAAGAGAGACTCTCCCAGAATCAAATTGAGCGTGGTCTCTCTCATTGCGAACTTCCTCTGATTAAATAGTGGATACACTACAGGGTAAAGAAATAAAAGGAAAAAGGGGGAGGGGGTGGAGGGATAGTCGTGAATCACAGTGCAGAGAAAGTTGTATGCTTCTCCCGTTTTCTTTCACGCTTGTCTTTGCCTTTGATGTTTGTAGCCTCGTTTTAGAGCACTAGGCATTGTTTATGTCAATTCTCAGTCATTCGGAGTTGAAATTGTACTATGTTTATCTTGTTAGATTTCTGACTCTGTGAGGAAGATTCTAAAAAATTTTGAGAACTACTCTCAACCAGCTGAACCAGTTGGAAGCCAGGATGTGATTCATTAAATTCTATTTTTCGGAATAGCGAGTTAGAATACTTAGGCATCGTTTGTATTCGTTCTCGGTCGTCGGTCGAGAATTGGCTTACTTCCGTTTGTTTTACAGATTCTGATGCATTGAGAAAGATTTTGAAAAATATTTAGAATTGCTTTCAACCGGCTGGATCGGTTGGGAAACCGGATCAACCGGTTCATTAAGTTCTGTTTTCCGGAACAACAGTTAGGGTACTAGGCATCGTTTGCATCAGTTCTTAGTCATTCAGTGTTAGAATTGTGCTTTGTTTATTTTGTTGGATTTTTGACTTTGTGAGGAAGATTTTGAAAAAATTTGAGAACTATTCTCAATCGGCTGAACTGGTTGGGAAACTGGATCAGCCGGTTCATTAAGTTATATTTTCCGGAACAACAAGTAGGGTACTAGGCATCGTTTGTGTCAATTCTCAGTCATTCAGAGTTAGAATTGTACTCTGTTTGTTTTGTTGGATTCCTGACTTTGTGAGGAATATTTTGACAAATTTTGAGAACTTTTCTCAACCAGTTCAGCCGGTTGGGAAACCGGATCATCTAGTTCATTAGGTTATGTTTTCAAGAACAGCAGTTAGGGCACTTTGCCTTTTTTAGATCGGTTCTCACTCATCCAAAGTCGGAATCGTACATCATTGCTTTTTTTTTTTTTTTTTTTTTTTTTTTTGGGTTCCTTGCACGAGGAAAGTTCCAGCTGTTTTGAGAACTAATCCGAAATGGCCCGAACGTTGGGGGCTTGATCAACCAGTTCATTAGGTTTTTTTTTCCAGGGATAACTGTTAGGGCATCTTGGCTGTTTGTTCGGTTTGTCACTCATTCGAGACTCGGAATCAATGCATGTTTGTTTTTTAGATTCACTTATTCATTAAGAATATTTACAGTGAAATTCTGATTTTTCTGTTGATATGTTGAATGAGTTGAAGCCGATTCCATTTGAGTTGTGGCGGCTTATGGGCATCCCCCCTATTTTAGCACTTTTCAAGCCTGAATCCCTTGAGGCTTAAGCTCATTTGCACTAATGCATTTGTGGGCCATATTTGGGGTCTAAAGTTAAGCCTAACTTGTATTAGAGGGAGTATTTGGGTTACGGTTTACTGGGTTAGGTGGTGATTGTGAATTAATGATTGTGGTTAGTGGTGTCATTTGGAGAGTGTGGGAAAGAAACAAACATCTAAATCCCCTCATTTTCCATTCACTTCCATTTGAACTACGAACTTTGGTTACTTGATCATGGGTCATCTTTGTGTGTGTTTGTGTTATTAACTAACCATATCTGCATCGCATCGCTTCAAGGACCCACGAATACGTGTAGTATTTTGCATTTATATCGCGTACATTTGGACTTTGATGTTTATGTTGCATTTGAGCTTGTTGGACTAAGTACACCGCATTGTTTTGTTTAATTCGAGTGTTTATGCATGTGTTAGATATTAGTGAGTTGGTGTATTCGAGGTCATCTATTGGCATTGATCGATTAATCTTTTACCAGTATGATCCATTTTAACGGTCATTAGCAAAGGCCAGGGTTCAGAAGCTAGAGGGGTGCTACCTCTGAGGGTACCTTCTAATAAATGGCTTGATCACGGACCTAGAAGTCTGCCGTGGACCCTTTGTTTCCCTAACAGGGTCAATGAGGTTTTGTTTCTTATGATTTTCCGTCGTAAATAAAAATAAAAAGTGAAGTGGCGACTCAATAAACCGTTCCTCAGCAGGAACGGATTTTTCAAAGCTTCGAAAATCAACTCACTTTTTCCTATTAATAGCGGTAAGTGTAGGCCCATGGTTGGAAGTAGGTGATTAGTGCTCAAAAAGAAGTGTTATTTTGAACCACATTTATTCACGAAGTTTTTGAGCATTTTGACTAATCATTGTAATTAACCTAATTTACATTAAAGGTCCATTATTCTGCGATGTCGCGCATTTGTGCAAATTTTGTAGTTTTGAGAAGCTAATAGTGCCAAAATTGTTGGTCGATCCAAGCACGAAAAAGAATTAGTCAAGCTGACATTCTGAGGTCCGGAAGACAGAAGGAAAGAAAAGAGCATCTGATGCGAGAAAATGAAGCATTGCAGTGGCTTCCCTCTGACACTATTCACGACCCAGACACTATTCATCCTGTGCCTTGTTGAATTCCTGTTGCCCGTTGAATTTGTGCCTTTTTGTTCCAATTTTTGTTTCTTCCAAGTTTGTCCCTTGTAATGGCTTTTTATTTTGGTTTCTTTTGTAATTTCCTATACACCGAGCACCTATTTAAGCCTAAATGATGCTTTGTACAGAACATCACTTAATCAATAAAAAAAGTGACGGGAAGCTTTCAGCTTTCCCTTTTCCCGTTTCTCTCTTTCTCTCATTTTCTTTTTCATTTTCTCTCCTGCAGACACCCTCGAGAGGATGACAGCTCGGGGATGAGCGCTTAAAACCTATCTTCGCGCATGAGAGGAAGGCTCTTGGGCAAAGGCCGGCAGCAGAGGGTTCTCATGCTCATCGCGGGTGTATTGTTATTTTTGGTTTTCTCTTCACGCTGGGTTTAAATCTAGATTCACCTTGAATGACCTGTATTTGGTAATATTTTAGGGTTCGATGGATCTTGTGCTAGATCCCGAGATTCGTCACCTCCCCATTAATCATTGTTAGGTGAGGTCGGGAGACTCATTTTTCCTTCTTTGGGACAGATAGCCGAGTGAAGCGCCAATTTTCAAAGGAAAATTTAGGGTTTAGTTTTAAAGACTAAACGAAAGATAAGCAGTTCGAGTATATCCAAGCGTGAGGAAGTAATTTCGAGGACCACGGTGATCTTTAGAACCCCAATCCGGCGACGCTGACATGAGGATAATTCTTTTACATTTATTGTATTTAAATTTCAGTTTTCAAACAATACCTCCTCCTTTATTTTACCCGAACCTGAAATCAAATTTAATTCACCATTTACGAATAGACTTAACTGATAAATCATTTGTGCGAGAAAGAAAACCCATCCGTATTAAACATACCATAGACGCTATCTTTTGCGGAAACTCTGTATTCTGATAGAGATATTAGGTTATAAATGTTGTTGATTTCGGATCACTGCCCTACGTGCGAATCAAATGGCAAGATTCTTGGGGATGTGAGGTGCCCTAAGTGCATTGGCAGTGTGGAACATGATCCCTCTCATCCACAAGTATTGGTGTTCTTTTATATTCTTGCCAAGTTTTTTTATGTTCATTTTTAAAAAAAGGGTGTATGGGACCGGTTTTAAGGTTGCCTAGTTTTATTTGCGAGGAATCCATTTCATTGATTAAGATTACAGAAAATGACAGTTCGATCTCGAGGTTCATGGGGAAAATTGAGGCGTGATCAAATGGAACACTGAGGGGAGAGCAATACGATCGATACAGCATGGAGAGCTCCCAGAGCATACATGTGTGTCCATGAGGGGACTATAGAATCCTCCATGGGTAGTGCACCACCTGCATGGTGCCTCCACGGTATGCACCCCTCGGCGTCACCGGTCGACCTCACGATGGGCAAGGCGAAGTGTGCAGTTCCTCGCATTCAGTGGGTTGGCTTTGTGCCCAGGCCTTGAAGACAATCAATGCTTTCGATTATGTCGAAAATTGACCTTTGTGGAAAACAATGTAAAACAAGAGAATTGATGGACTTAAGTGACTTTGAGCATAAATGGGACAACTTTGCAAAACTCCGGTGAGAAAACCTCATCGATCACGTGATGTCCACGGGGAAGAGTGCAGATTACACACCATGTGTGCAGAGGCGGTGCGACACTTGACGAGGGGGCTTATAGAGGATTTTATTGGTGTGTATGCGAAGGGTTAATACGAGATCTTTCAGTCGATGTCGTATTGTTTTCAGGGAGAAGAAAGAAGAAATCGCCCTTCCGCCAGCGGGAGGCGTGGAAAGAAAGCGGTGGAAGAGCCACCCAGAGCTTGTTTTGAATCCATTTCCCACCCGGCAACCCATTTGCCGGTAGCCCCCTCATGACAGTGTACATTTTGCTACACACGAGGCATTGCCCGATACGAAACTTTTCTTAAGTAGGCGACCCGTCACTTACACCCGCCGTACCGTCTTGAGATTAGTGGCCTTGTCTGAATTTGCCAGCACGTCAAAAGCAGTAGTGCTCCGCCATGGCTTGCCGGTGGATGGTTCGTTGTTAGTTCGGTTCTTTGGGCGCACCGAACCTCGGCATTTACCAGCTCTCGTGGGTTCAGTGACCTCGAGGAAGCAGGAGGTGGTTTGGGGATTTGTGATCTCCCCAGCTTTTGTTTCCTTTCTTGTTTTTTATTTCATTTATTTTATTTTATTTGGATTTCTATAATTTTTCTTCTTTGATTTTCTCTAATTTTTAAGTTAATCTTTGTTCTAGCTTGTTTTTCACTTTTATGCAATTTTTCTTAATTTTTCTTATATTAATTTTTGTAGTTCGAGTGAAATTTTGGAAGTACAGAATGAAGATGGGACGATCATCTGTAGGAGAAGCAGAGGAAATTTACTTGATTATAATGAAATTTTCTATCTCTATATATATCGTAAATTTCGCTACATAGCAAAGTGGGTGTATGCGAAAGCAGGGGAAAGAACGAGGATGAGCGATGAGAACGAAAAAAATATATATTTCATTATTATTATTATTATTTTATTCTTATTTTTCTTAAAAAATTTCTCAAAAAAAAAAAAATTTGTCTCTCAAAATTTTTTTTGTTTTCAGTAATTATTTTATTTTATTTATTAAAAAATAAAAATAAAAAAATAATAAAAAACAATTACACGCAATTATAATTGAAATTTTTGCCTTGCTAGAGGCATGAAATTTTAGCTATGTGTGCTAATTAAGCTACATATATGAATTTCCTTCCTCCTCCTGATGTTTACCTTAAGTTTTTGTTTGAAACATAACTTTTTCATCAGGTACTCTCCAGTTTTGAGCATTCAGTGTTAGTTGGAGAAGCTTAGAGAGTGTAAAATCCAAATATAGCCAGAAGAACACTTTTGAAATTATTATGAAGGTGTATTTAAAATGCTTTCAACTGGTCACTTTTTTCTCTTTTCTTCTTCTAACTTGTTCATTTGAAGCTAAGCGGGTGAATAAGATGTCCTATATAGGCTTGTGAAGTCTCTATCCAACGGTGATCACATCTAATCAAGGGTAACACTTCCTTCCCTAACATGCATCCAGAGCCCCATTGCGGTTGATAGGACATTTGGTTGGGAGAAGTTAGAAGAGTGGCACTGCATTGTTTTGTTACTATTTTGAGCAAGCCCATTTTGTGATGTTCGAGTGGCTTTACGATTTTCCTTTTCGTGGCTACATTATCTTGTAACTTATTTTTCAGCACTTATTTTTGTGTTTTGCACTTTATTTGTAGTTTGAAAATGAAACCTTTATCCAATTCTATTGATGTTAGATTGGTTCCATGCACAGTTGAGTGAATGATTAGTTGAATTCTTATTGATTTACGACCATTTTCTTCAACCTTTAGCCTTCTACACATTATTTGTCAATTTCTTCAAATAACACAGCTTGCCTAACCTCTTTAAGACTTATCTTTACCTAGTTTAGTTGACCATGTAATGGAGTTAAGGACCCCGTGAATAGAGGCTAATGTGTGTCTTCAAAATAAAAAAGAAAGAAAAGAAAAAGAAAAGAAAAAGAAAAAGAAAGAAAAAAAAGAAAAGAAGAAAAATCGTGACTTTGCCTTGAGAGCTTAGAGCACGATTCCCAGGGGTATAATAGGAAAAAGCCTTCAAAAGCCTTAGGTGCCTAAATGCGAGTTTGGGAGCCACGGAAACTTGAACACTTCAAGCTACGGTGGATGGGTGGGTTTAGCAGAGTTTGTAGGTGTTAGAGTCTCGAAATCATTCAAATTCACAGGAATGAGAGCACAGAAGAAGAGTTAATGGTCGAAGATCCTTATGACTTGGTGCCACTAAGCCTGGTGGTTTGAGTCCTCGGTAGATCCACACATTACATGGACTTTACAGTGAGAGGTCGATTCCTCGGCATTGCACCCACTACCGACACAAAAAAAAGTTGTGAAAATAAAGGTGGTCACGATCTATTGGAGTTGGTTGGTGTCCTGGGTGGCGACGGTAGCAGTTGGGGGAGGTCTGATTTGGCGGTTTATTGTTGAGGCGATCAGAGCAAACACTTAGATTTACCCCAGTGGAAGATCTGGTTGGGTGATCGAGAAGGAAGTTCTTTTGATACTCCACGTATGGCATTCATTCTCTCAGAGATAGTTATTAGATAAGTTCGGTAATTCTCATTGAGGGTTCAGGCATTACTTCTTCACAACCTTTTTGAAACACCATTTTGTGAACATTATTATTTTGTTATCGTTTTACCATGCTCTCTCTTTCTTTCTTTTCTTTCATTGCTAAGGGACTAAACGTGTGTAGGATGAAGTGTGATTAGTGCTGAGTGTATTTTGAGCGTTTATTACGAGTTTTGAGCATTTTTGACTAATCGGCGTAATTAGCCAGTTGCACATTAAGGTCCTGTTATTCTACTAATCGCATTTTGTGGCAAATTTTGCAAGTTTTGCGAGCTAATAGTGCCAAAATTGTTGAGTCGTCAAACAGAAATTGATCAGCTCGGCATTCGGTCGGAGACGGAAGGAGGGAAGAAGCGAAAATGCAGAAAATGGAGCGTGCGAAATTGGCTTCTCTACGATACTATTCGGCTTGAGACACTGTCATCATGTGCCACCGTTAATTCCTCTTGCCAGATTGAATTTGTGCCTTTTTGTTCCAATTTTTGTTTCTTCAAGTTATCCCTTATGTAATATGGCTTTTTTTATTTGGTTTCTTTTTTGTAATTTCTTATACGAACCTTGTTATTTAAGCTAAGTATTGATGCATAACTGTGAGAACATCCCTTGTCGATAAAACTTCGAAGCTCCTTTTCCATTCTCCTCTTTCTCTCATTTTCTTTTCATTTTCTCTCTGCCCGAAACACCCCTCAGGGATGACAACTGGAGGATGATAAGCCACCTCTTCATGAGAGGGAAGGCTGAGCAAGGGGCGGGCATAACGAGGAGGGTTCTCATGCTTTCAACGCGCGGGTATTAGCTGTTATTTTTGGTTTTTCTCTTCTAACGCCCAGGTTTAAATCCCTACTAGATTCACCTTGAATGACCTTTGTGTTGGTAATCTTTTAGGGTTGATGGATGCTTGTGCTAAATCCATGAGATTCATTAGTTACCTCATTAATCATTGTGTGAGGGTAGTGGGAGACTCGACCCTCCACTGCTGGGACCATGAATGGCCAGTAGATGCCATTTTTCAAAAGGGAAAATTGCAGAGTTTGGGTTTTTCGTAAGCGAATCCGATTCGAGGAAATGACTATATGAGTCATCCTCTCCCCAGCGAGAAATGAACCGAGGACCCACAGGTGATCTTTAGGAGCAAATCCGCAACGACGCCAGGGATAATTCTGCTTTTACATTTTATTGTATTTAAATTTCAGTTTTCCAAACAATACCTCTCCTTTGTTTACCAAACTTTGAGAATCAAATTTAATTCACCATGTGTTGAGCACTTCGCGACAAATCATTTGTCTGAAAACCCGTCACGTGTTAGGCCACTAGGCGCTATGCTACTTGACTAATACGCTGGCAGTAAAAACATTTAGGTTATAAATTTTGTTGATTTGGGATCACCTACTATGTACGAATGGGTAGGGTCCACATAGCAACATAAAGATGTATTTTGAACTTTGTGGTCAGAAAACACCTGAAACTTCTCCTTCACTTCGAGATAATGATGCCATATCTTCAAAGCCCCGAAAGAAAATATGGCGTACGCTCATATCATGCATAGGGTAACTCACTCGTGGTTCTTTAACATGAAACCATAAGCCACGGCTCCCTCCCAGATTGCATGAGCACATCCAGTCCGTCTTTTGGAGGCATCACAGTACCGCCATTAATACCCACATCACTTTGTTGGACTATCGAATAAAATGAAAGCCTCATTTCGATTCACGGAATGCCTTCGCCTTCTGGTCATTCCACTCAAACTTGACCTCCTTCAGGGTCAACCTCGTCAAAGGTGCAGCTAGTCGGGGGAAGTCTTGAATAAATCTCTTATAGTATCGCATGTCGAAATTACCATTATCTTGAATGCGAGCTTAGACCTCTCGACTCATGCTTTGCCTTTACTTTCTCTAAATTCAGTGATGCCGAAGTGACACCATGGCCCGGGTCTCACCTCGATGGCCAAAATTACACTTCTTGAACTTGGCATAAAATCGTGTTCTCCTCGGGGACTGGAGGAACAGTCGTCAAATGATCCTCGGACTTGGGTAGACCCGTTGTAATAGGTCGACAAAGTTCTGCGTTGTCTGCAATATGAGGATCCGTGAATGTAGGAACGTTAATCAGTAAGAAAGGGCATTGCTATATTTAGGAAATCGCCATCTTCAACGATCAGAGCAGTTGTCTTGGGGATGTATGCGCGCACTCTTCGGCCCTCGACTGGCATGTTTCTGCGGCGAATTGGGTGTCTTAAATGCCATGGTACCCCCTCAGTGATCGAAAATTTCCCCGATCCTCGAGCGAAAGATTTGCTATTCTTGATAGTAACCTCGTTCAATCGTCGATAATCTATGGAAAGCTAAAGGGTCTTGTCCTTCCTCTTGGAAAACAGACAAAAGTGCCCCAAGATGAAGTGCTCGATCTATCAAATCTCACGTCGATAGAACAGTTGGATCTTGGTTCACCACACAACTCGATATGTTACATTAAATGTGGTCATAAAAATAAAGTGCAGGTGTAACTCAATCAGTGAAGTCTACATCCAGTATGGGAGGTAATCCCGGTAGTTAGGTCGGGAAGAAATGTCACCGTGCTCACAAACCACCCAGGGTGGGCTCAGGCATCACGTACCTGAATCCTCTGGGTGGGCGCCCGCTGTATCAGATTGCGCCCGTACGCTCAGAGTGGTACCGACTGAGGTAAAGCATCATGCTTATCCCACGAAACATAGCTGCGAATACCATCCCGCGTGGCCCAGGCGTGGCACTACTCTACGATCCACGTTGGTGACATGCGATGGGCCATCAACCAAATCCATCACGAGGGGCCAACATCAAACTGGAGCATGTCTACCCTTAGCTCGAGAAGGTTCCTGGTGGTGATCCACACGAGATCGTAACTCCATGACCACGGCATATCATATCAGCCCTCACCTGGTTCACTTGGGAAGGCTTACATGCAGCGACTTTTCCGAGTCTCTACCTGGCCAATTCTTTCACACACATGATCACGATGAATAGATGTGATGCAACTAGAATCAAGCATGAATATCTTGCCGCATGAAAAGAGACTGGCAAAGAAATCCCTGAATAACCAGCTGATCCACCTCAGTGAGTCGTGGTGTAATGAATGAACATGCCTGGGTCTGTCGCGGCGGGGCCTTGTGCGAGCCTCGACCCATGTGCCACGGCCCATGTGTGGTACATACCATGAAGTCATTAGGTGCTTGCTGCAGCACCACTATAAGGACGATAGCCGGTTCCTTTGGCCCATGATACCCAGGAACAATACTTCCATCATCGTGCCGATTATTGAGGCCAGACTATGTTTTGATACATAACTGGGGATCTTCCTCTAAGACGTCGAGTCCTCAAAAGTCAATATCAGGCGGGGTGGCAGTTGGAGCTTTACCGCCACGGCTATTTAAGGCCTGAGGTGCCTCTCCCATCTTGGGGATGATTGATCTGTGCCAGCCTTGGGACCTGTGACACTTATCTCTTTGAAACCCTCATGACCCGAGGAAGTCCTACCTTCTTTCCACTGACTAGAGAAGACGGTTCTCCTTTCTCTTATCAGGTAGCACCGTGATAGCGATCAGTCACGACCATTGAATCTAACTATCTTTAGGAAAAGTCCTCGATCTTACCTCAGATGGTTAATTTAAGACCATCCTCAAACTCACCTTGGCGTATCATGGCCACACAATCATCCTCAGCGTTTGTTCTCTTCCCCAATTTGATGAACTTAGCCACGTATTTGAGCTCTTGTCATAACTCCCATCTAAATCTAGAAATTCCCAGAAACCTTTGCATGTCTGATCTTGGGAAAACTTACCCATGAAGAGCTTGGAACTCCCGTATCACTGTAGATTCTTTGGTCTTGACCCGATCCCACCATTCACCCTATATTTGGAATAGCCAGCTAGCATTATCTTCCTGCATTGGAGGTGATCTCCATAGCCTCAATACCTTCGACAGGTCGAAACTAATGGTCAGCCACGGCTGGGATCCCTATTCTATGAGATACTGTTGGGGAAGTTGTATTCCCGCCAGCCCGTTTGCACCCCAGCACATGTCTGCGATGGGAGCAAAACCGTACACTGCTTTGTCTGATAGTGGCGATCCGCGACTAGCCTCCATATGAAGGCTTGTTGGTCAAGGCTGCTGGTGTTGTGGAGTTGCTCGAATCACCGCTCTCCAAGTCCCCTTCTCGAGCTTGCCATCTACATCCATCGAATAGAAATTGAGATTCCTTTTCCTAGTCCCCGGCTAGTAGTGCATCTGACCCGACCAACAGTAGACATCACGTCACCTGATATTATTGCCTTTCATTTAATTCAGAACCCTTTTATGATTATGAAATTCTCACCCTAGTTTTCAACCTTTCTTTTCTCAACTCCATGGTCCTTTATATGAGTATCTCTGTTTTGTAACAATTTGTTATTTTGTCCATGACTTTGAAATTGTGGTATTCATTTAAGTTCAGACGGTTGCATACTCTGTCAAGTTAAAGCATTGTGCTCATTCTTACCCCTTTGGGAAACTTGCAATGCCTAACTGCACCTAGCGCACTTTGTTGAAACTCATAATCAGTGGTACCAGTTCAAATCTTCTTCACAGGACCCCACAACAGTTGTAAGGATAAAAGTGTGTTGAACCATAAAGTGCGTTTATTTATATAAGTTTAATACCCTAGCTCATGTTTTGCTCCCCATTTGTGTAAGAATAGGTGCCTTTTATCGTCTCGGCGTTTGTGCTTGTCACGGGTTTTGAGTTCCGTGCACACTTTTTTGGCAGGGGTTACGTGTCGGAGAACAAATGTGAATCATTACGGTTGATGGCGGCAGTTGTCAGCCCGGGTAGTGTGCTACGGTGGGGGGAGCATTTGCGAGGCAATGGTAGGGTACCACATATAATGAATGCCGATGCCCATATACGATGAGAGCGGTGTCTTGGTACCAAATAAGTAATGCGGAATTACCCCGAACGACGACACCGTTACACTTTTGGTACCACACTTCTGCCCAGTGCTGGATTTACCCGACAATACAATTTACGGGATTTGAGCGAAATTCCAATCGGTGCAAGAGTACGCTCGTCACTGATACCACTTTGAATCACTAAGGAGAAGGGTATTTAAACCCAATGAAGAGAATAGGAGTTTTTCTGGGGTTTGCAGTTTAGGCCGGTTGGAGGTATCTCTCATATTTGCTACAGGGTTTATAGAGATTACCCACACACCTTGATTTTGAAATTTCGGTACTTGTAATCTTTAGGTTGGATCATAAACTTGTTGTTTTTCTTCTGGGATTACGTGCTTTTGATATCCCAATCTTACAATTGAGTGTTATTTCTCAAGTCACATTTATGCATAATTTTCTTATCAAGCCGGAATCGATTTTTCAGTTTCAATGGAGTTCTAAACCTCCGTGATAGGGTTTAATGGTGAAAACTCACCTCATCGAGTAATAACCCTGATTCCTCTTTTATTGCTTCAACGGGATTATCTGATGCCAACCTACGAAAATCTTATAAAACAGTCGGCATGCTTAGCGACAGTAATGAACAAAGAGACCCCTTGGTATTTTACGTTACATTGCTTGATACAAATGCAGGCTGATCCGAAACCATCGTTTGAACAAGTGTTGCCATCGCTCACGATCATTCTTGTTTTTAAAGAGCCTTTAACGTTACATCTTCTGTGTCGAACCTGTTCATCCAATGGTTCTAGATGAGATTGGGAATAAGAGGTGGGTATTACGTCGGAGGTGAGTGAAACGCAGAACCTATCGTGCCTGTTATAAATGATTTAATTTAATTGGTTACTCGATCGATCAATCAGCCCAGTTTTAGCGCGCATTCTTTGGAAAATTCTAAAGATCACCTAGAAACCACTCACACATGGACTCAGCGTAATATATTAGCAACCTTAGTTCCTACACGCTTGGGAATAATTTCGACATCTGGAAAATGAGCCGAGCCAGCACCATTATTCTGATATCTAAGAACTATAGAACTTGTTCAATTATCTCTCAAGGAGAAATCCTAGACAACTCAGCAAATAGAAAGTGATTTCACCCTTCTCGAGCCCAAAGAAGCCTTTTCCTTATGAACCAAAAAGCTTCTTAACCCTTATCTGTTTTCCTTCAATTAAAAATCTGATTTACCAATAGCATGTGTGTGTTGATTCATTGTTTGGAGTCATGGTGGATGGGGTGATTGGTTGAAGTGGTGAAAAAAGAAAAGAAAATAAAGAAAATAAAGTCAAGGTTGAGTAAGTTTGATTTCGTAGCCTTCCTACATTGAGCAAGTAAGTTCTTAAGTTTAATTACACACCCTAGTATCCTAAGGCCAGCGGGTCTGAGATTTCTTGACCAACGCTAAGGGGGTAGGTAGAAAGCTTAAGGGAATTAGACATTGTACTACTCTTTCACCTTATTTGCTAGTGAAATGAATAAAAGGAGTTTGATAATCAAAGAGGATTATGGAAATCAACAAGTTTGGGGTTAATGTGAGTAAGTGAGGTGAAAACTTCAGTAAACTTGAAGAAGAAAACGTGATGTATCATATGGGTGAATTTGATAGAAAATCCTTTACCATACCTTGAGCAGAGCGCCCATTCCACAGAGCAGTAAAGACCCGATGATCCCAAATGTTGGGGGTGTCTTACATTAAGTGGAGAGAGTTATTAAAAACAGAAGCCTAGGGGTCTAAATACATTTTCTTCAAGTCCATCCTTATTAATTACATATAAAAGTATTCGGGTTACCAAGTAGCTAGTTTAGAGACTTCTCACGCGCCTTATAGCACGCATAGAGTTAACTAAACTACTTCAGAGGAATTTGAGGGTGGTGCTCTTAGGAATTTACATAACCTTGTTTTTTTCTCCATGATGTTAGTCTGACAAGATCCTTGAGGCAAACTTGCATTCATGTAAAGCTTAACTTACTCAAATTTTTGTTTTTGGTTGTTTTTCTTTCTTTGCTTGAGGACAAGTTCAACATTGGGGGTATTTGAAAGGTGTAATTTATACGTGTTATATCTACTTAATCACCTAGTCATTTACATGTTGTTAAGAGTATTTTGAATGTTTTAATGCTTGTTTCTCTGATTTTGTGGTGTATGGAAGTTCGGAGCTAAATGAGAGAAAACGGGATCAAAACGGAGAAAAAAGGAAAAAAAAAAATCAATGTTTAAAAAAGCATACTCACATCGCAACATGAGAAATCACATCACGAAGTAATAGAGATTGGAATTTTAGCAAACCAAGCCCATGTCATGACATCGCCCGTCACGTCGTGACGTGATAGAGACCAACTTTCAAAGAGCGAAGACTAAAGTCACGATGTCTCCCTCCACATCATGACGTCACTTGCAAGCCAAGCCCATTTCAACCTATTTTGAGCCTTAATCTTGATTTGTAAAAGGGGAAACCCCTAATTCATAAAGGTGATCAAAGAGTTTGAGATTTTGAGAGAAAAAACGAAGAGAAAGAGAGGAGAAAGCGAGATCTATCGAGGGGGAGGATCAAGTCCATCATTGAAAAGGAGTTCGAAACCTAAACTTGCAATCAAAACTCGTTTTATCTTCATCTCTTCCTTCTTTGAATTATGTTTAGTTTAAAGATGCATTTGTTGGTTTGTTCATTATTATGTATAGCTAAATCTTTCAAATAGGGAAGATTGTTTGGAACCTAATACCTTATATTCCTTAATTTTTGTAGAAGTCGTAGTTTATTTTTGTATATGCTTATGTGCTTGTGTTTGGATTGATGCTTGATTCGGTTTATGTGAATTGAATTAAGCCCTAGGGTTAATTAATTGAGGGTGCAAACTAATCTTAATTAACTAGATCTTCAAGCAACATTGTATGGAGACTATAAGGACGGGGAGGTGATTGATTCTCTACACAGTCTAAGGCTTTTATCTTAAGGAACGGGAGGTGATCAATAAAAGAACTAGAAGGAATTTATTTAATATCACTCCTTATACTACCAGGACTGGGAAATGACTAGGGGATGAGCCATGAGAAAGTGGAGCTAACATGCGTAGTTAAGGCTCCATACCTTTAACCCTTCGGCAAGCATATACACTACTAAACCATGGCTCGAGGCTTAAAAAGGGAAACAAATGCATTAGGGACCATCAATCGACCCTAGTATTACATTCCATTAGGTTAATTGTTTGTTCAACTTAGTTCTCATTGGTTTCAATCCAAATCTAACTCTTTGGATCAGTAGTTTAGTTTAATTAATACAATCACCTCTCGAATTAAATAGTTTAGATAATAGAAGACTCGATTAGCTTAGTGCTTGGTCAATTAGGTGACACATGTTTTCCATGTGGGATAGAATTCACACTTCTACTATCCACTTTACTACTTGTCGACTTGTACACTTGCGGTAGAATTTCATAACATAAAAAGTCCGTAACAACAGGCCACACCATAGGAAATTGCTTTAAAATTCACGGGTATCTAGATTGGTATAAGGCACTCAAATAGTAGAAAGAGAAAGGACTTGTGAGAGAAAATTTTGTTGGAACACTACCAGACAAGCCACTGGACTATAATGGCTTTGGTGAGCTTCCTCATGAGAATGTTAGTCATTTCCCAACCTCAAACGACATAGATCTATCAAGCATTATACAAAGGAAAATATCAAAGCATTTGAAGGATGAAGGGAGGCTACGCCCGGAGCTCTTTCTTAAGCAGGGGATATCTTGAGATCCAATATTGAGTTGTAGCTTGCATTCCTCCTGAGCCACAGCTAGACATGGTTCTTGAGACCGTAGACATAGGAGCTTAGTCCACATGTGCCATGACTTGGTTTCACGTTCGATAGAGTGCACCGACACAAAACCACCAGCCATTACCGATTTTCTTCAGGATAAAAACTCATTTGGTCCAAAACATTAGCTGAGTGACTCTCTCTCCAAATACATATCTCTTAACCATATTCTCTACCTGCCCGGTTTCAATTTTGATTTGCTTTATGTTCATGCTCTTTGTGCTTCTACTAATCTTAGTTTAGCTTCTCTTCTTTCTCTTATTCCTTGTAGGGCCCCGAAGACTATAGGGGAGTGTTAGTTTGTAAGACGTGATAACCACTTAGAAATTGAATTTTAAACTTCACCATTTTAAAATAAATAAAACACCTTTTTCTTGGTGAAACTGCCTTTATCATTTTTTGGTTGGTAGCCTCAAAACCCCCCATGCCCAATGGTTTTATTGAGCAAGGTAGCATATTGGACATTTAGACGATTATTAAACTCTTTGGAATCATGAGATCAAAAGCAAAAAAGAAATCTCAAGCATCACTTGACTTGGAAGCGTGGGAGCAATACTTCGTTTGTGAGCCATGATGGAATGATCGCACGAGGGAATGAAGTTTTTATAATTTTGGCCGATTTCGCAATGCAACAGAATGATTTTGCAATGCCTCATTCAACATTGCAAAATTTCAAAATCAAAAGTTGTCCCCCATCTCTACCTCGATTTTAACGTGCCACCTAAGAGCTTTAAATTTCGAAAGTCACACCAAAATAAGCACGATTCAATCGTTGTGTGGAAGCTTTGTAGGAAACTACACTTTGGGCAATAAGAAGCTCCAGAAGTACTTTTACTAAATAGGGATAGGAGGATCAAATCAAAGGAGAGCAATTTTTTAGGGTGAATTGCCCTAGATCTTTACTATCAATTCTTCTTTTATTAATCTGAAGCTTTTAGTCGTTTTTGCCTTATATGCCTTTTAGTTTATGGCTTATTTCATACTCACCATGAGTGAGTAGTTCACTTTCTTGGGGTGAGATTGATCCAATCCACCCACCGCATGAAACAAAGGGGGAAACACTTCACACCAAAGGTAATGGGAGCTTCGGAGAGTTACTATTTAGAGGCCTAAAGGTTAGGTGTATATCAAGAGAGGACACCTCGTATCAAGTGGCAGATCTGGTCAGCCACGCCCCCCTCCACCGACTATTTTGTATGGGGAGTCTCTTCAGTGTCTTTCTTGACACCCAGCAGTTTGAATGGTATGTTGGGTGTAGATTACGCGTCTTTGAATCCAACATCGAAAGATATTGTCTTTCCCCGGGAATCCACAGCCGAGGTTGGGTTAAGATTTTAATGGAAGCACCTGTCTACTCTATCCCTTTAACAGAATTTATGCTTGTAAAATCATGAAGAGGCTCAGGCGTTTAAGGGTCCTACTATGGGGCATTTCTGTGCTTTTAAAATGACGACCGGATAAATAAAAAACCCTCCCTTTGCATCTCCATAGTGAGGCTGGTTTTGGTGAAACTAAGGCTTCCTTGGTAGTTATATAATACAATATTCATGAAACGAAACTCTCTCTTGTGCAATAAAAATGTAACTTTTACTTTTATTTGTACCATTTATCATTTTAAAGTAATTAAATAATTATATTAGATATAAGATTACTTTCACCAAGAGAAAAAACCTTATCCCGAGTGGAGCGACCTGAAGAATATCACATACATAGTAGTTAAGGCTGGGGTTGGTTTAGGTCTTTATAAATTTTGATATACCATTATCAATACAAAACAACCACGGGCATGGGATGTGACCATGGCGTTATTAAATAGTGCCTTCCTTGATATTGTTTATTACCTTTATTTTGATTTTTGCAGAATTAATTTTTATTCTCTTTTCTTTTGTTCAACCACTTTTGGTTTGAGTTTCTTTTTCTTTTTTAGTTCTTTTTGTTTGAAGGAAGAATCCATGAAAGCATCATACAAGGGGATGATCACTTCACCAAGGAAAGATAGAAGGACCTGATGATGGGAGAGAAATGAAATGGATGAAGCTCTCTCCCTGCTAAATTGCCTCCTTGAGGCTTTAGATAAGGGAGACCCTACCATGCTTATTAGGATAGGTAAATGGGATTGCTCGAGGATTGCCCAAGGTATGTATATACCAATTTGAAAATTTTAGATTTCTGTAATAAGGGCATGTCACCTATCATAAAGAGAATGGTAGAAGCTATTTGAGAGGCTCTCTACTAGATATGGCTACTACAAGAACCCATAAGATTCCTAGAATTCACAAGCGATATCTAAAAATGAGAGAGTACCAATTACAGAGAAATTCACAACACTTTGTAGTTGGGAAAAGACAAATATCCTTTTATATCTTTCTATGAAAGAAGCCTTTGTCAAAAAACTTGGTAAGCTTAAAGGCAAAATGATACGAAAAGCCAAGCTAGGGTGTGAAAGATAGTAAGTGTGAAACCGCACTTTCAAATTGGCAATACCACCAGATGCATCAGTAATATTTGGAGTGTTATGCCTCCATTATTAAACAGCCTTGACAAACTTTATATGGTATGATGGGTGACTTCATAGTGGAACAATATAGGACTAATGAGGCACTCATGTGCTAAATGCATCAATTCGAGAAGCAGCAAAACATGTTAATTAGAACCAAATCTACCATTGTAACTATCAAATTTCCACTATGCTCACCAACATGAGAGAGTACCCATCCTCAAGTCAAGGGAGCTACACAATTGTGGAGAATGATGATAACTCTATTTTTGAACCCCCTTGAACTTTTTCCATGACACCTATCTGGGCTTAGTCTATAGCTTAAGACTAACTAGCCAAAAATAAGTAGTTTAGGATTTTATTTGCTTTCTTAGGTAATTGTTTTATTTTGTTTTTTGTTTTGCTTCCTTTCTTTTTGAGGGAATTTTTTGTCTCTTTTTTCTAAGATTTGCATATTTTTCTCCTTAATTATGTGTCTCCTTGAGCTTGGGATAGATGCCAACAAGCACTTTACAACTTCAAGTCAATGGTGCAAAACAATGTGGATGTGGAATTGATCACACATAAGGAATCACATGGCACCTTAAAATCAAAGATTAGTGCAATGGAGTTAGTCTTACATGGAGCACCCTTCTTCGATTGAGATAACTCTTATCCTACCTTTTTATTTGCACTTAATGAAAGGGTAAGTCTAACCTTGGTTGGGGGGAGACACTTTGAAAAGGACAAAAATTTCAACCAAAGTCTTGGAGTTAAAACTTGTTTTAGTTGTTTAATTTTCTGCATGATTGTGTCTCGCATGAGATGGAAGGTGCAAAATATCATTCTATTGGGTATTGACATTAGTCTTAATAATTTGTTACCTTTGTTGAGAAACCTTTGTGTTTGTGAAATCTTGGATTTGAGGAATATATATTGGTTGTGGGAGACATGGCTTGGCCAGCCTCCTTGCTTTTCAAGAAACCTTTTCTTTTTGGAACTTAAAAATCACATAGACACAAAGATCTCTTTTATACACTTTGAGTCCGAGCCCCTTTATCTTGAGTACCACTTACTTTTCGATGTCAAACTGATTTTATTAGTGATGGGACACCCTAAAAATAATAAGAACAAAAAAAAGTGTGTTGATTCAATAGGAATCCCAAGCACAGTCCTAGGGAAAATTAATGCCTAGTGCCCTAAGCTAACTGGTTGGGAGTCACTAACTTCACCGCTCACTACATGGGATAGAAGACAGATTGATTTCACATGTATCTAGTCAAGTCGTTTGGGTGAAAGCACGAAGTAAAGTCCAAAAGGAATTGAATGATGGATGCCCTTAACCAAATGGTGGGGAGCCATCGATGAATCTCCGCTACATGGGCTGCCACTTAGATGTCTTTGACATTGTACTTATAAATAAATATATATAGTAAGTAAAATGAAAAAAAGAGGTGTGTGCTCAACCTACTCTAATATTTTCTTGTGTCAAAAGGGTGAGTTGAACATGGTTTGAGGGAGTTTTACTTAGTTTACAATTGAGATCTTAGACTAAAAGTGCTCTAAGTTATTTAAGGAAAAGCCAATTGAAGACTTGAAGGCATGACCACCTAGTTCACCATACCTTATAAACCTCTTATTTTTTAAATTTTGAATACTAAGGAATTTCAACATAACCTACTAATTTGTTAGACTTTTATCCATACTTGTCCAATGATACTAGCACCATCTAACTCTTCTTTCTTATTTTTTCTTGTTTACGTGTTTACTTTTCTGCATATTTAGTTTACCATGCTTGATTTGGTTAGCCTATCTATGTTCACGCTTATCCGTTGCTAAGGGACTAGCAACAAGTTGGTTGGGGTGTGATAACCACTAGAAAAGTGCATTTTTAACTACTTAATTTTCAATAAATAAAACTTTTTATTAGTGGAAACTCACATTTTACTGGCTTTGAGCGTTGTTAGCCCTAAAACCCCGCTATTAATGGTTTTATTGAGTACATGTATGCATATTGGCCATTTTAGTGATTATTATGCCTTTTAGAATCATGAGGTCAAGTAACAAGGAAATATCGAGCCTCTTGCACGAGCTTGGAAGCCCGTGGAAGCAGTTCTTACGAGTTAGAGCCATGATGGAATGATTGCACGAGGGAATGGAGGAGTTTTTTCAATTCCGAATGATTTCGCAATGTAACAAAGTGATTCGCAATCCCACAACATGCATTGTGAAATTTTGCAATCATAAGCTATCTCTGCCTGATTTCGTAATTTTACCAGGTAGCATTGCGAAATTTCACAATGCCTACCAGGAGCGTTGCGAAATTTCCGAATGTCACCAAAATAGAAAGTTTTGATTCTGATCTCTGAGTTGTGACTTGTATTGTACTTGGGCAACAAGAAACTTCCCGAGAAGTACTTCAAATAGGGATGTGAGAATCAAATCAAGAGAGCAATTTTTAGAGTGTGAATTGCCCTATATACTTTGTAATCTTCTTTTTCATTAATACAAACTTCCAGTACGTTTTCTACAATTTTTCTTCTGTCTTTTTCATTTTTGGCTTGTTTCATACTCACCATGAGTGAGTAGTTCACTTTCTCGAGGAGAGGTGGGTCCAATCCACCCATGGTGACCAAAGGGGATAACAACGCTTCACACCAAAGATAGGGCTTTGATTACTGTTTAGTGGCCTAAAGGTCAGGTGTACATCAGTAAGGGACACCCCCGTATTAGGTGGCAGCAGTCCTGGTCCCCCAACTATTCGTATAAGAGTCTCTCTTTTCTTCAACTAGTCTTCTTAACACTTAGCAAGTTTATGTTGGGTGCTTAGACCACACACCTTTGACCAAGCATGCAGAAGAGATTATCCTTACATGGAATCCACCACAAGGTTGAGTTGAGAACCTATCAGACAGCTCTAAACATTGGTAAGATGTACTCTATCATACACCTAGAATTTATGCTTAATAAAAATCATGAAAGAGACACTTTGGTAGAGTTCAAGGGTCCAGCTATAGGCTGTGCTTTTGGGCAGATGATCATGATAAATAAAAAACCCCCCTTTGCATCTCCGTGAGGCCAAATTTGGTGAAACCAAAACCCGAGGCTTTAGTTATATAATAGTTTTCAAAAATCAACAAACAAACTCTCTTCTACTTAATAAAAATCGGAACTTTACTTTTCTTTGCTTTATTTTTTGTTTTAAAGTAATCAAACAATTAGATTAGGATACATGACTACTACTCACCAAAGGGAGGAAAAACCATCCTAGTGGATGACCTTAGAGCCACTATACCTACAGTTGTTGTGGGCTACCCGAGGTTGGTTTTAGGTTTTTATAAATTTTTGTGCTTCCCCATTGTCAATAAAAACAATCACCCGACATAGGATGAACCACAAGGTTGTGGGTACCCTTTACATCCTTGATCACACTTTTGCTCATTAGGTTCATCTCACCTCTATAGCACTTAATGTGCACTCTACTACTCCCTTATGTACTGAGCATCCACATATGAATAAGGATGCAAACTTTGTAAGCCTTGGCACAAATGACTAGGCCATGCCTCGGTTAGACCTTTGAAACACCTTTCTTTCTTATCTAGCATTGCATTTCCAGGTTTTACAAATATGTGATGTATGTCCTTTAACAAAGCAATCACGCTTACCTTTCTATCTCCATGTTACTCATACCAATACCTCTTTTTAATTAATCCATGTGGATCTTAGGGAACTTATCACCATGAGTATCAACTAGTAATCCTTTTATGGTCACCATTGTCGATGACCATTTAGACCTTCCTTATTTCTTGCAAATCACAAACTTTATCTATCCTTACCAAGTTTATCAAAATGGTTGCATTGCATTTTAACAAAAATATAATGACCCTGCGTTCTGAAAATGGAACTGAATTCTGCAACACCACTTTCCAATCCCTTCTTGCACACCACGACATCCTTCATCAAAGGACTTATGTCTACACCCCTCAACAAAACGGTGTTGTCGAACGCAAACACAAACATCTACTTCAACTCACCCAAGCCTTAGTCTTCTAATCTTCTGATAGGTGATTTTCATATATGCTTTCTTACCCATTAATCACCTATCAATCATATGCTTTTATGCTTTTTTTAACGGCTCTAATGCTTAATTTTATCATCTTTTGGCTCTAGGTATATTTTGAAGCAAAGAGAGCATAAAAAGGACCAAAAAGATTAATTTATGGGTTTTACCATGACCTCCCATGGATTCAAGCTTAATATTTATGGTTCACTTCTCAATCGCCTCCACTTGAGTCCAAGATCACCCGATTCGAGTTTGAGCAAAGAGAAAGAATCTGACCTCATGAAGTCAAAGAGAGGATTTTCCAAAACACCACATGCAGTATCCCTCAAAGTTTGTGCATCTTAAGTCTACTTAATAGACTCTAATGACTCCAATATTGATATTGATAGATTCTACTCTCTCTTATCTTTCTGTAGAGACCAAAATCATCGCATTTAGAGGTCGGATGAGAGAGTTATGATCGTTTGAAATTAGAAGGTCAAATGCGGGTGTTGATGTTCTGGTTCTAAGGCGAAAGCGTTGCGGTGAAGGAAAGCTGAAATAAAGCACATTTTGGTTTGCCAAAGTGAAAACATGTACCTGTGGCTATGGCAAGGCAGAAGATGGCAAGCTAGACCAGCAAACAATGATTTTTGAGCCCATCATTAGCCCATTTTCCATTACTTATAAATAGATGTTTTGTAGACATTTCTAGGGAGCGGTTTTTGGAAGGAGAACACCCTCCTTAGGGTTTCTTCTCTCTTCTTCTTGAATCATTTTTAGGGTTTAAGTTTTTGTTCATTTCTACTTTGGATTTGGTTTAATATTGAAGAATCTATCAACTAGAGGACCTCATTCAACCTTGGAGCTAAGCTTGGAGCATTCCTCATCTCATATTTGTTTTGTATCTCTAACTCTCACTCTCTTCTCGTCTCTTTCATTATTATGGATGTAATAGGCATGATTTTGATATATTTGTGTGTTGTTGTGATGAGTAGCTAAACTTTCCTCTAGGGTTGATTGTTTAAATTGATGTTTGATTTATATATATTTTAGAATGGTTTTGTGAATTCATGCTTGTGTGGATGTTAGTTGGTGTAGTTCTTAGGATTATTATGGTTTTAACTAATTAATCCATACTGAGATTCGAGTCGTCGATCCCCATATTAGGGCATCCTTGGTGACGTTTGGATTACGCCCTAAAATTTGGTCTTGTGTCTCTTAAGGTATGAATTAGTTAATTGAAATATTAATTAACCTAATCAAAGAAGTCTAGGGAATTAAGAATGCCTAGTACTAGATGGACTTCATTTGGAGTAGCACTATCTCAGCATTATGTGAGGATCGTATGAACCGAGAGGTGATCAATCCAAGCATAGTCCGGGTAGTCCTATTGTATGGATCGAGAGGCGACCAATAGGATTCCCAAGGAAAGCACTACCTTATAAAGGTATCGCATTTAATGACCTAGATGGACCGAAAGGAGAATAGGGAGTTGGTGTGAGAAATTGAGGGGAGACACAAAAGAGTAAACCTCATACCGTGTTCCTTGGACAAGCATAAGTATATATTCACTTAATTAGTACTTTATAAATATAAATCAAATGCATCAACGAAAGCAATCAACCCTAGTTTCTTTCCTTGAGCTATATTCCCGATATTACTCCATTCCTTGTGTGTGGACATTGATCACACCCTATTTTGTTTTGCCTTGTTTTGTTCTTATTTTATATTAGAAAACATTCTCCTCTCATTATCGAATCGCTCAAATAGTGAACGACTTCAATAACTAGGGTACTCAATCTTCGCTAAAACTTCACCTTCCCTATGGGATTGATATCTGGACTAGTTAGTCCACTGTATTACTTATGTTACCTGTGCACTAATGGAAAATCACTAAAATCTTCTCCCCCTAAATTTTTTTTGGGACCATGTTCTCCTTATGGCCACATTCTTAATAAATCATCTAGCTACCTTCCTCTATTTTAGATTGGAAGACCCCATATGAAATTATTTATAATAAGCCTCCTGATTATTCAGTTCTTCGTTGTCTTGGGTGTTTGTTTTATGCCACCAATGTTCACCCTCACAAAGACAAGCTTTTAACCTAGGCTCCCAAACGCATTTTCCTTGGTTTTTAGGCATATAAACTGTATGACCCCCACACTCATGATGTTTTCTTTTCTTGGGATGTAGTGTTCCATGAGGACATTTTCCCTTTTCTTCTTCCATCCCATCATCTTCACCACCTTCCTTGCCCTTGCCAGTACATGAAACCACTTCTCAACCACCACAGTCCACCATTTCTCCTTCTTCTGCTAGTCATTTGTCTTCACCTCCTCCATCACCTGTTTATTCTCCATTTCAGCCCCCTTCTCCTTCTCCTCCTCCTCCAGTCACTCGTCACACTACCAAACTTGGCCATCCCCCTGCTTGGCTTCATGACTACGTGACCAACTGTACAGTGACCATGCCCACACCCAATTTTCAGGCTTCTACTACGAGTCCATCCACCTTGCATCTTTCTTTCCTTCAGCCATCATTTCTCCCTCATACATTGTCCTATGACCAAGCTTGCTCCTTCCCATAATGGCTCCAAGCCATGCAAAAGGAAATCCAAGAACTGGAGGCTAACAACACTTGGGAAGTGACCTCTCTTCCTCCCGGAAAAACTTCAATTGGTTGTCAGTAGTTCTTCAAAACAAAAATCAATCCTAACGATATTGTTAATCGCTACAAGACTCGACTTGTAGCCAAAGGGTATAATCATGTTAAAGGAGTCGACTATTTTGATAGTTTCTCTCCCATGGTAAATTCAGTCATAGTTCTGATGTTCTTAGCAGTTGCCACTGCTTGTTCCTGGCCCACTCACCAACTCAATGTCAATAACGTATTCCTCCATACCTTCTTGGATGAGGAGGTTGATATGCTCTCACCTACAAGTTACATTGGTGCCAAGTCTAGAGATGTTTCTCTCCTCCGTAAATCCCTCTACGGCCTCAAACAATGGAATGTAAAGCATTCCTCTAAACTCTATTCCTCTGGTTTTCAGTAATATGTCGATCTGTGTCTTTTCTTCAAGCGCACCTGTACATCCTTCTTAACCTTGATTATTTTCATGGATAATGTCCCGGCTCCCTTGAATATGATACTTTCAAGCTAAGGCTTTCCTTCACTCTGTTTTTATTCTCAAATATATGGGACCTGCTACATATTTTCTCAGGGTTGAGCTTAATCACCATTCCCTTAGCATCCATCATCATTAGAAAAAATATATTCTAGGCCTCCTTATTGATGTTGGTCTCATAGGTGCTCGATCAATCACTACTCCTCTGCCCAAAGGACACAAACTCACTACTGGGTTCAACCTTGATCTTCCTGACCCTGCTTAGTATCTTCATCTCGTGGGCAGACTGTTGTATCTCAATTTTACTCGTCTAGACATCACATATGATGTTCAGCAACTCAATCAGATTGTTGGGATCCCCACAAGCCTTATTGGGAGGCTGCCATCCATCTCCTCAAATATCTAAAAGGATCTCCTTCCAAAGGCATATTTTTTCCTACAGCAAATTCTCTCCTGCTTGCAACCTTTTTTCGAAGTTGATTGGGCATCTTGCCTTGATTCTCGTCGATCCTTCATAGGCTATTGCATATTTCTTGGTCTAAGAAGCAAAATATAGTGGACCATTCTTCTACATAAGTGGAATATCGAAGAATGGCGACCACCACATGTGAACTCCAATGGTGTGCTTCCCTCCTTCGAGATTTTGATGTTTTAGTTCACCTCCATGTTCTTTTATGGTGTGAAAACCAGCGATCTTGCATATGTCTTGTTGATTACTGTAAATGGGGACAATTGTTGCCACTGTTAATGGATTGCTGCATGTCATTTATTTTTATGTGGAGCCCTTGATTTTACACTCTCTATAAGACTACGGTTGGCCATTAGATTAGGATCAACTCTCTTTAAAGCCCATTATGACTTACCTGAGCTTCTCATAAAGGCATAGAATGATAAGCATGATATGTTAGTATCTTTGTGATTAAGGCTCTAAGGAAGTAATAGAGAGTGGTTTGAGAGTAGTGTATACATATACACTACTTTTACGGTGTTTTTTGTCTCACAAGATTTTAGATTTGATTTATCAATGGCTACACTTGGAGGTTAGTATATTTTATGCTTTAAAGGAATCAACATGCATATTTTGATCCATATATATTTAATATATTTCTTTCAATTGGTATCAGAGCATGGTTAATATGCATAATGAATTCTTTTGTAATTTGTTGTTAGACTGAATATGAGTTTTCTATAACACATATATGTGTGTTTTGATTATTATTAATTTGTTATTAACCTGCCTCTCGTATATGCGTGACTCGAAAAATTGCGATTGCCGACGAGAAAATCACATGAAAAATCAATTCCTGCCCTACTCCTATTCAATTCATATTGGGACTTTGGTATCCACAAAATCCTTAAGTTAATGAAAAAGTGTGTCCCACATCGAACAGACACATTGCTTGGTTCATACCCAGCACCGAGCAGACATGTCTGTTCGGTGGAACCACTACGATACTTATACTCAGTTTTCCCATTTTTATTATTTTAATGGCAAATATTCTCCTCATAACTGCATATCATTCTATTTTTGTGCGATGCGAAAATAATTGAGTTAAATCGAGTCCTTCAACTCACATTACCATTTCGAATATGAATCGGGTTCTATCTGGGAAGCGGTGTCATATCCTCGGTACAATTAGGGGGCCAAAATTTGTCTTAAGGACACCTGGCGTCTTTAGTTGGGCTGGGATCACGCTTACGCTTTCAAGTGTTTGTTTGCACTGCAGGTTTGCTTCCTTCATGTTTTTTGTTTCTGTTTTTGAACGAACATGAAGAACTACAATCTTAAGACGAATTTTCGGTTCCTGTTTGTATTCAAATTTTGGAGACATAATTTGTTTCTATTCATTTGGAATTTTGTTTCTTTTCGTTTCTATTTGGTATTACAAAAAAAAAAAATATTGTTACAGTTTTTATTCGGTATTACAAAAATTGTTCTACCAGTTTTCCGTTTATGTGTATATACGGTATAGGTTATTTAAATTTTTTTTTTTGTTTAAACTTCGAGTTTTTGCTTGAAAGAAAAAGAAGACCACACTCTTATGTTTGAGTCAATTGATAATAATAAGAGGTCTCGAGATACTATATCTAGAAGTGATCCAATGGAGGATGAACCTAGGCGTGGTAAAGACAAAGGACTTCACGTCTTTTGGACTGTTCTTAGCATTATCACGGTGGAAAATGAGCCTCGGACATTCAAAGGACTATGACTTTGCGAAGCCCCGTTGCGGAAAGAGCTATCGATAGTGAAGTGGAATCATCTGTCAAATCATACATGGAAATTGGTTGACCTTCCTCACAGTAATAAGCCACTGTGTAAGTGGATTTTCAAGAGGAAAATGAAGCGGATGGTCTTATTGATAAATACTTAGGCTAGAACACATGATAAAAGGATACAACAACGAGAAAGGTCTTGATTATTACGATGCTTATTCACCTGTTACTAGAATTACATCTATAAGGATGCTAATTGCTATAGCAGTGGTGTATAAGCTTGAAATCCATCAAATGGATGTGAAAATGGCCTTCTTAAACGGAGATTTGGAAGAAGAAATATATTTGGAACAACCCGAAGGGTTCATTGTTCGGAGACAAGAGCAGAAAGTATGTTGGCTTATCAAGTCACTCTATGAATTGAAATAAGCACCAAAACAATGGCATGCTAAATTCAACAAAGTCATGTTGTCGAATGGTTTCAAGATTAATGAGTGCGATAAATGTGTATATGTTAAGTAAACTCAGAATTGCTTTGCCATTTTATGTCTATATGTGAAGATATGCTTATAACGACGTGATGGTGAGACTATTAAGAAAATAAAATGCTTGCTTGCAAGTAAATTTGAAATATGAAAGATATGAGAATTCGTGATGTTATTTTGGAGTTAAAATCCATAAGACACTGGAGGATTAGCTATCACAATCTCATTATATTGAAGCGATTCTTGGAAAATGCAAGAATCTAGATATTGTACCCGATAAGGCTCCCGATAGATGTTAATTTATCTTTCTAAGAATCTTGGTGAAAACAAAGCTCCAAAATGAGTATGTTAGTATACTAGATGAGTTTAATGTATGTCATGAGAGGCACATCTTAGGCAGACATAACATGCGGTTAGCAAGCTAAGTCGATTTACAGTTAGTCCAAATTAAAATCATTGGAAGCTATGAAACGTTTATTGGGCTACTTAAAGCATACTGAATTATGCTTTGCATTACACAAAATATGCGCGAGTACTTGAAGGATACTTTGGCAGTGTAAATTGGATATAGGCACTAAAGACACAAAATCGACAAGTGGATATGTATTCACACACTTGGTAGAGACGGCAGTGTCTTAAAATCATCAAACAAACTTGTATTACTTCTAGATCCACTATGGAATCGAGAATTTATTGCTTTGAATAGTAGGTGAAAGCGGTGGCTTGAGAATTTATTGGAAGATATTCCTAATTGGCCTAAACCGATTGCATTGTATGTATACATTGTGATAGTCAAGCGTGATAGGAAGGGCAAGAGAATGTCGTAATATATGTGAGATCTCGACATACGTCGAGACATGACACGGTAAGACAACTTCTTTCTAGTGGAATTATCTCACCACGTGACTATGTGAAGTCAAAGATAATATTGCGAGTCCACATTGACAAAGGGCTGGCTGGAGATGGTTGCAAAACATCAAGGGAATGGGTTTAAGGCCTCTAAACAAGTCATCATAGCGGACACCCTACCTAGTTGGCCCGGAGATCCCGGGGTCCCCAGGTTCAAGGGACAACTAAGTTATGAAGACAGAGTAGAGTACTGTCTAATTTCTTTTACCTATTCCCAGATAAAGACAATATTAATATGTGATGGTTAAGTAAAAGCTTTAAATGATTATGAAACTATATGTTCAGAAATCACCTATGTGAGTGTGAAGTGAGGGCGACACGTGAGAATTGCAAAGGCAGTTATAAAACACTCATGAGACCCGGCGGTGTTCATGGCGAAATGAACACTGCGGTGAAAACCAATTTTGTTAAGCAGGTTGTGTGATTTCTATTGTCTAGGCTTACACGAAGGTCGACCGGTTCAAGAACATCAAGTCTTGATTGGCCAGAATAAGCCCGATAAGTTCGCTAGGAAAGTTCAAAGTCTCGAGACTACTTATCCGTCACAACGTTTTCTCATGGAATAATTGCACTTTGCATCTCATGCATACACGGAGAGTGATGCTCGAGAACTTTTCATTCATGTGAGAGTTGTTTGGGACTTTGATATCCACAAAAATCCTTAAGTGAATGAAAAGTGTGTCCACTTATCGAAACGAGACACATTGCTTGGTTCATACCTTTTCGGTAGTATGTCTGTTCGTAGAACTTCTTTCTGTCATATACTCCCATTTTTCCCATTTTTTATTATTACAATAACAAAAATATTCTCCTCACTTCACTGCATATCATTCATTTTTTTTGTGCGATTATTCTGAAAATAATTGAGTTCGTCGGAGTCCTTCGACTACGTACCATTTCGGAGGAACGAGATCCTTTCTATCCTGGGAGACGATTGTCCACTATCCTCGGTAAAATTGAGGGGTCAAATTCGTCTTAAGGACACGACGTCTTTTCGTTGGGCTCGGATCTGCTTTCTACTTTCCAAGTGTTTACATTGTACCTTTGCGGAGTTTGCTTCCTTCGCTGTTTTTGTTTATGTTTTTTGAGCGAACATGAAGAACTTCTGATTCTCTCCCTTTGTTTCCAACATTGATTCCATAAATATAAAATCAATTTTTATCCTATCCATAATTAATTATTATTTTTACTATACAAGGTACTCTTTAAAGAAATTAGCATACATATATGGATAAGTGTTTTGGTAACCCGTTGTTCCATCTTCAAATTCTATTGGATATATGGATCCAATTATTTAAATCTACTACCTTTTTCATTCTAATTCTCGTATATCACACCATAAATATAACTTTAAATTATGCATGAGAATGACGTAATATTAATTCAGTGATGATTCTGCATACTAAACAAAACAAATAAAAGAAAAATTAAATTAAATTAAATTATCTAAATATCCTAAATATATCAAGTTTCCATAATGCATACAAAGACCATCATTTATTTCCATAATAATAATAATTTTATTATTATTAATCTTGTTTTTTAAGATTTTCCTTAATTTCCTTTTCTTTCTCGTTAAGGTTTCTACCAAATTGAAAGGTTTGATAAATTCCTGGTATTTCATGATTGTGTTCTCAGTATGGAATGAATATTTTATGAGGATTTTGGTATAAAACACACAAATATGGAATCAATCAATTTATCATTTATTTATTTATAAGCTTATTATTCAATTCCAAATTTCTTAAATTAAATTAAATATCTACATTCGGAATTGAATTGTGTTAGCTTTCCCTAAAGAGGCTTTGTGCCTAATTGGTATAGTAGGGTGGGATTTTAGGTACTCACCTGTCGTGAGACTTATTTTTGCATGTGTTATGTGTACCAATGTAATGTGTGTTGGTATATATAGTGGATATTTTTTACTTATTTCATGAAATTGCAAATATGTTATTTTCTCCCACTTATTAACCAAGGTCTATATGGATAACGGGGCAATTCTGTTGGTGGTTTTAGTTGTTTTGTAAGATGCTTGGAATGGCATTGGAAGTTGATTGAATGCCATGAATCGCAGGTTGTGAGTTACCCTATTGGTAATTTAGTTCAATGCATTTGATTGTGGTTATTTGGTTGACTGTCCCTAGCCCGCGATAAGGTATCTTTAGTGCTACAAAGACCCTAGCGTAGATTTTATGTTTTGTGTTGAGGGGTTGGAAATTAGTTATTGTTTTATATATTTTAAATTCAGCATTGTGTTTGCTTTATATTCACGACTAAGACACCTAAATGTTCTACCAATATTTATATGATGAAGTACATGGGACAAATTATCAAAAGTGGAATAAGACTTTAGTTATGAATCTGACATTTATGAAATTGGATTTGGATTTGGAGATTGATCCACCAAAGAAACCAATTGATGAGAACAATGCAGCTCTTAAGAAACTTTATGAGGATTGGAAGCACTATAACAAATGTTGTTTGATAATGATGGAGAATTGCATGGATGAAGCCATATATGCTAGCATTCCTAAGGTGGATACAAAAAAGGGACTTCTTGAGGAGATAGGAAAGAAATTTATCAAGTTTGATATGAATGAGAAGCATCATTACTTGGACCTTTTGAATAATATTAAGTACGATGGAGTTAAAGGAGTAAGTGACCATATTATGTTACTGTCTTCCTATTATAATAAACTGAAGGGCCTTATGATGGACATTGGAGAGGAGTTCTTAAGCTATTCTATAATGAGAGTATTCCATCTCAGTTTGATAATATAAGGTCTAGTTTGAATAGCAAGAAGGAAGGTTGCAGCTTGGAAGAATTGACTGCTATTCTTGTCAAGGAGGAGGATGACATTAAGCTAAGCAGGTCGAGATCCGTTGCTATGGTATAGCATCAAGTAGACAAGTCCAAGAAGTTTTTCCAAAAGAAGGGACAAGGATTCGAGCCTAATGGGAAGAAATTTTATTGGATGAAGTCTAAAGGGCCTAAGGATGATGCTCATCACATGGGAGAAAGGAAGGAGTGCTTCAATGGAAGGTGTAGCTACAACAAGAAGGTTGGACACAAGAAGGTAGACTGTTGGAAATTAAAAGGAAAGCAGGAGAAGAAAGGTAATATTTTAATGATTGAGACCAATATTATTGATGTGCCTATGAATACTTGGTGATTAGATACTGTATCAACAATTCATGTTACTAATTCATTGTAGTGGGTGATAAGTTAAAGGGGGCCAACCAACCTTGAGCAGCATGTGTATATGGGAGATAGCACAAGAACGAAGGTGGATATTATGAGAATAATCAAAGTTGAAGCTTGCCACTAGATATGTTTTGGAGTTACAAGAAGTTTCCTATGTACCTTCTATAAGAAGAAACTTTTTATCTATTTCTCTTTTAGATAGTCAAGGTTATAGTTTTTTGTTTGAAAATAAAAAAGTTGAAATGTATAATGATGGTAAAGTTGTTGGTTTTGGAGCTTTATGTATCAATTTATATAGACTTGATTTATTTAATAATGGTCTCAATTATTCTGTTAATTCTGTTGTTCCGCCTATTGTTGCTTCTAAGAGTCCAAGAGTTAATGATAATTCCTCAATGTTATGGCATAAGCGTTTGGGACATATTTCTAGGCACATAATGGAAAGGTTAGTGAAGGATGGAATACTTCCTAATCTTGACTTCTCCGACTTGTCGACTTGTGTAGAATGTGTGAAAGGGAAGCTAACTTCAAAGTACGAAAAGATAAGATAGCAAGGTGTGGAGATGTTTTGGAGCTAATCCACATTAATGATATATGTAGACCTTTCACACCGACTGCTTTGGGTGGTTATAGGTATTTTATTACCTTCATTGAAGATTTCTCTCGTTATGGACATGTTAAGCTTATCCGTGATAAGTCAAATTCTTTGGTTGCCTTTAAGGAGTTTAAGGTAAACATGAAGCTTCAAAATAATAAGAAGCTAAAAGTTATAAGGTCTAACATAGGTAGTGAGTTTTATGGTAGATAGGATGAGACTGGATGGAACCCTGGGCCATTCATAATTTATTTACATGAGTGTAGAATTGATGCACAATATAAAATGTCTAGTACTCCTCAACAAAATGGCATAGCTAAGAGGAGAAATCGCACTTTGTTGGATACGGTGCGCTCTATGTTGGAAAATTTTATCTTGCCAGATTACTTGTGGGGAGAGGCTTTGAGGACGGTGGCTTATATTTTGAATCAAGTCCCGAGTAAATCTATTCCTAAGACTCCTTTTGAATTGTGGTCAGGAAGAAAGCCTAATTTGCACCATTTTCGTGTATGGGGTTAAAAAGTTGAAGTGCAAATTTATAATCCCCAAATTAAGAAGTTTGATCCTAAAACTGTTAGTGGTTATTTTGTCAGCTGTTGTATAGGATCTAAGCATTCAAGATTCTTTTGTTCATCTCATACTACCAAAATTGTGGAGTTAGACAGGGCTGCTTATTTTGATGATGGTTTTGGATTTGATGACAATAATGGTCCAAGGGAAACTCAATTTAGAGAAGAAAGTGTATTCATTTCTAGTGTTCTTGTTCCTGATAGAGATGTTGTTGATCTAGTGGTTGATGAACCAGTAGTTGGTCAAAATGATCCTTTTGTTGATGAGCAAGACATTCTAGCTATTGCAGATGTTGATTTGACTTTAAGAAGGTCACAAAAGACTAAGAGATCAGTTATTCCTGATGATTATGAGGTTTACTTGTAGCAGCATGATTTTGACATAAGTGATGATTCAGATCCGGTCACTTATGAGGAGGCCATAAGCAGTTTGCACTCAAATTTTTTGTTATATGCAATGGAAAATGAAATGAAATCCATGGCATCAAATGGTGTTTAGGATTTGGTTGAGTCACCGGATGGTAGCAAGCCTATTGGGTGCAAGTGGGTCTTTAAGACTAAAAGAGACTATAATGATCAAGTGGAGAGGTATAAGGCTAGACTTGTTGCCAAAGGGTTTAGCCAGAAAGAAGGAATTGATTACATGGGGTGTTCTCTCCCATATCCACACAAAGGATTCTTTTAAAAATTATTTATGGCGGTTGTGGCACATTATGGCGTAGGGATTTGTATATGGATGTCAAAGCTGCTTACGAGATGGTGATTTGTTTTAGGATGTGTATATGGTTCAATTAGTTTGGCTTCGACAAGCGGTGTATTGGTTGTAACCCAGAAATCGGTTATGGTCTTAAGTAGGCTTCGAGGCCAATGGTATATAAATTTTGATGAGATCATCATTAGAAATGGTTTTAAAGAGAATGTTGTTGATAGGTGCATATATATGAAGGTCATTAGGACCAGTTTTATATTTCTGGTGCTATATGTTGATGACATACTTTTGGCTACTAATGACACTGACCTTTTGGTTGAGACAAAGTAGATGTTGTGCAACCATTTTGACATGAAAGATATTGGTGATGCTTATTTTGTTTTGGGCATCAAGATTGTTCGAGATAGGACTAATCATATGTTGCAGTTGTCTCAGAAAGGCTATATTGATAGGATCCTTAAGAGGTTTGATATACACAATTGTTCTCCCTAAAGTGTACCAGTCACGAAGGGTGAAACACTTTCTAAGGATGAGTGTCCTAAGAATGATAGAGAAAGGATGGCGATGAAAAATGTTTGCTATTCTTCAACAGTGTGTAGTTTGATGTATGCTCAAGTTAAAACACGGCCTGACATAGCTTTTGCTGTGGGTGTGCTTGGTAGATTCATGAGCAATGCTAGTCTTATTCATTACCAAGCAGTTAAGAAGGTCTTTAGGTACCTTCAAGGTACTAAAGATCATATGTTGACATATCGACACACCAACTCCCTTGACTATGGAGGCAAAATATGTGGCGTGTTATGAGGCTACTCGTCATACAGTTTGGCTTCAAAATTTTATTCGTGATTTGGGAGTAGTTAACTCCATTGAGAGGCCTATTATGATGTATTGTGACAATAAGCAGTGTCTTTCTCCAATAATTTAAAAGGTACCCTGGGTGCGAGGTACGTTGATGTAAAATATTTTATGGTAAAGGAGAAAGTTGAAGAGGGCCTCATTACTATTGATCACATGTCGACTGGCATGAGGTGGCAAATCCTTGACCAAGCCTGCAGGTGAGGCATATTTGAGAACATGTGTCCGGTAACTAAGAGATTGTTAAACATTTGGAAAAACTATTATTGAGTCCAATGGGAGTTTATTAATATTTTCTTGGTAATATTTCATGTTAGGAAGCGGTATTATTTCATTTCTTTAATTATTTTTATACATAAGTGAATGTGGATCATTATTTATTTATGAGATGATTTATTACATATATTATTGCTCCTTATATTCACAGGCTTGTTTGAGACTTTTAGTCTTTGTATATGTGTACGTTGATCCACATTTGCTATAATGAGTCCCTACTTCCTAGTTTTGGTATATTATTGTATCATGTTTGTACACAATATGCTCGGATGAAATGGTATTGTATGTTGGGGGATTGGACGTGGTTAGGTAAATCTCTATTACCTAGACTAGGTTTACGGCATGCAAAATACTTGTTTGAAATGGTATTATGTTTGAGAGATTTACTAAGAGAATCCCTACTACCTAGTCTAGTATGTTGTTAATTTTGTCTTGTCGGCATGCAATATATATTTAGATGAAATGGTGTTTTGTTTTGGGAGATTTTGTAATAAGTGAGTTTTGTATAATATTTATATGTATTGATGATTATGCAATCCAAGTGGAAGAATGTTAAATAAATAAATATTTGTGGACTTGGCATAATCAGTTACTCACTTACAGGGTCAATTTATTTATGCCATTAATGGTACTAGCATGTTTACTATTTTGTAGTAAGGTCTTTGGTTACACACTCTATATAAGATTCTAGTTGGCCAATTATGACTTATACAAACTATAAAAAGGCATATGGCAAATAAACAAGATATGTTAGTATCTTTGTGATTAGGGGCTCTAATAAAGCAATAGATAGTGGTTTGAGAGTAGTGTATCCATATGCACTACTTTTACAGTGTTATCTATTTCATAGGATTTCAGATCTGATTTATCAATGATTGTGCTTAGAGGTTAATATGTTTTATGATTGAAAGGAATTAACAAGCATATTTTGATCCATATATATTTAATATATTTCTTTTAGTGACAACTAGACAGCCTTACATATCACTCATAATCCAATATTTCATGAACTTACAAAACACCTGGAAATTGATTGCCATATTGTGCGGGAACGATATAAGGCTGGGTTATTTCTTCCGCAGCACATCTCTTCTTCAGGCTGAGGTCTTCACGAAATCACTGTCCGCACCCTTTTTCATCGTTTTCAACCAGTTCCATCTCGAAGGGATGAAGACTATATGCTTGAGGAGTCTCACGTCTCCACGTGGCTGATTTCAGATCATTCTGGCACACCTGCTCCTCGTAACTGTAGCTATTATGTTTATAAATTGTAGATTTCTCACTTGATGTAACAGATTTTCAGATTTCAATAATGTGTAATACCCTTTTTCACTTAACCTTTACATTGGGTTTCTAGACTTTAATATATGTTTGTTTTTTTTCAATTTTATACTCAACTTTGGAATTGTGAAGTTATTCTCCCCCCTATCACATGGTTTTCTCACCTATTTTGGGTTTCCACGTTATTATGTGTTTTCTTTCTTTTGTCTTTATTTTTTTTATTCCTATTTTTGTTTTTTTTCCCTTTAGCACAAAGGATGGTAATAAATGGCTTGTTCTTAATTAAGAAAAAAATGGAGAATAATTTAGTTACCAATTTTTAAAATTGTTTTATGTTCTCAAAAATAAAGAAAACAAGAAAAAAACCAAAGAACTTAGATTTTTTTTTTTTTTTTCGAAAACCCTGTAGAACTAAAAACACAAAATTTAAAGAATAAGAACAAATTTCAAAGAATACAAAAATAATGTTCTTTACATTTTTAAAAACTTGTATCAATAATAGTTTTCAAAAACTTAAACCACAAAGGAATAAATACTCAACTAATCCATCTGTTATATTTTCTTCGGGACACATCCAAGTGGGTTCATAGATAAAGACAAATTATAACAGCAGGCAGGGAATAACCAGAAAGAGGTTGGGCTTTCCTCAATATGTCAAAACTTCTACTGATCATGCCATGTCTCTTGGTTACCTGCATCTTGGCTTCCAGGTCAAAGAGTGAAGAAGAAGTCAGCATCAGAATGTACCATCACATTGCCCCTAACACCAATCCAGGACATATCCTTCTTCCACCACCAAATGGAATGAGCTAAAAATCTCGACCCTTGACGTCAATCTCAGAGTCCACAGGCAGAAATGAAGTAAGGTCGGGCCATATAGTGGGATCTCTGCCAATAGCCCATACATTCACAAGAACTTGAGCATTTTTTGGGACAACATACCCTAATATTTCTTACTCCATTTCGGTCTTTCTAGGGACAAGAAATGGGACTGGTGGCTGGTGGGTGCAATCTGAAGGTTTCTTTTACTATTGCTTGAAGATAAAGGAGCTTTGAGATGTCCAATTCTTCGACTATGGTGTTTTTTCCTTAACACTTCATCCAGCTCAAGTCGAGCTTTTGCCTTTGCTTTTTGGGTTGCTCAGTAATTCTGCCATTGCCCACTCTACTGTGCTCGAAGTGGTGTTGGTTCCCAGAAAATAGGTCCTGGCATGGAGAATAACATGAGAATAAATGGTAAATGTTAACATGAAAAGGATAATAGGCAATAAGAAAAAAAAAAAAAGGAAACTTGTGTTTCAATCTATTGATTTGGGAATAAATCCAAAAAGACAGAATACAAAACATATGGTTTAATACTATTTTATAGAAAATTATTATGTTTTAAGTATGATAGTATCTAAGTACTACCTTGAAAAACTATAGGTACTACCTTAACACTGGTCATGGTAGTACCTAGAAAATTAAGATAACACCTATAATTTATTAAGATATTACTTAGGTACTATCATACCTGACACAATTATTTAATATAAAATACAAGTTTCCAAAACAAAAACATAGATTGATGTGGAAACCTAAATAGGTAAATATAGGACCACTGAAAACATAAATTCATTTTAGTACAATATTGTAATATTGTGGCTATTCCAGAAAACCTCACAAAACCCTAAAATTTCGCACACGTTACAAATGCTAAAAATGCATAGATACGTACCACAAGCAAATGCGATAATCGTATTCTAGCAACTCATGGTCATCTTCATTTGTTGATTGAGGGAAGAATCTAATACATCATTGTTCCCCGAACAAGCTCTTAGTTGAAATCGTTGTTCAATGATGCCATCAAAATCCTTAAGTAGTTCAAAAAAATTCCCTCTCATCTTTCTCTGTATTCCTTGTGAATCAATAAAACCAAGCCCCGGAAAAAAGTTTGCAAGATTAGGCTTTCCAGCTTCTTCAATTATACTCCATACCAGGTCCTTGAACTCTTGCGAAAAATTGGAATCATAGTGAGCCAAATCAACTGAGAAAATGGTGTTTGATAAAAAATTGAGGGAAGTTGTCAAGGCTGCTTGACCAATGTCGACAGACCGGCTGCCGTTTCTACATTTGTAAGCATGGTCAAGGAGTTGTTCCACAACTCTCCGACGCAGTCCTCGGCTGGCATCGATACGGCCAGAGAAAAACATGGATGCTACCGTCTTCACGAGGTTGCTCGATGAAAGTGCCCGGTAAAAATTGTGACCTTAATACGAGGAAATTAACACACAATATTTGGATCGCCGAATTCAAACTCATCACGATAAAAAAATAAAATAATAAAATAAAATAAAAAACATATAGATTACATACCGTTGAAGAACCTGCAAGCCATGAGAGATTTCCGCCGGTTATAGATCTTAAATCCTTGATCTCTTCTTCTCCTTATCAAACTTTGATACACAGAATTGTTTTCTGTAATTGATGGAAGAGTACTCTAACCGCATATGAAGGGGTTTTTATATATAACTTATTGATAAGAGAAGAGGGCCAAGAATACACGTTCAAAAACCGTTCTAAACGTGTAATTCGAATAACTGTTCTTATAATAAATTATATTTATTATAAATAACTGTTCTTATAATAAATTATATTTATTATAAATAAGCGTTCATATAATAAATTATATTTATTATAAATAACTGTTCTTATAATAAATTATATTTATTATAAATAACCGTTCTTATAATAAATTCTATTTATTTATAATTTACCAGCTCCATCGAGGTAAATATCTTTATAACGATTTAAAGATATTGGGTATTTTTTTAATTGGCTAAATACTAGGTTAGTGGGCCACCCACTTAATTTTAATAATGGAAATAACATTCTCCCACTTGGCCCACTTCATGGAGTGTAGAAAACTATACGTGATCACGATTTGATAAACAGCGTCGTCGAAATCATATACCATAATCTTGAATCGAGTTTAGATCATAAATCACGAGTCATGGCGGTCACATGACCCTTAATGTCATGTTTCCTTCCATCACCACACATCAATAACCCTTACTAGCAGTCCATAATGCCAAATAGCCCACGTAATTTGTCTTGTCGAGTGATTCTTGTTTATCAAGCGATAAGCGGAGTACACCCATATAGTGAAAACAAGAATAAACATAAAAACATTTTAATGCGCAATTGTCAATTACATAACCACCATTCATTATCATACATATTATGGATTTTCCAGGCCCATCCTCGTAACATGTTCTAAATATGCCTTTGGAGGTAATCTTTTAGTTAATGGATCGGCTTAACCATAAGTGTGGTCCTAATATTTTCAATTGACACTTGTTGTTTGGACTCTTTCTTTAACAACTAAATACTTTAAATCCATGTTTTTTTGATCCACTAGAAAATTTGCCATTCTTAGAAAGCGATTCTTGGTATCCGCGATATATTCTCAGGTTTAGCAATAGAGTGAACAGCACCCAGCCACGAGACAAAATTCCGCCTTCATAAAGCATGTCTTGAAAGCTTCAAAACAAGCAACAAACTCGGCCTCCATCGTGGATGAAACGTAATTGATTGTTTTCACTCTTCACGAGATTGCTTATTTGCTAGCATAAAAGACAAATCCACGAAGTTGACTTTAAGCTATCGAGACAACCACCATAATCGAATCAGGAGTAACCAACAACCTCTAATATTTACGGATCTTTTATATGTGAGCATATAATCCTTTGTTCCTTGTAAGTACCTCATCACTTTCTTTGCAGCTTTCCAGTGTTCGAATCTTGGATCACTTTGGTATCTTCCTAACATACCTACATCAAAGCTGATATCCGATCTTGTACATGTTTAAGCGTACATCAAACTCCCCACAGCTAATGCATAAGGAATTTTCTTCATTTGCTTCCTTTCCATGTTATTCCTTGGGCACTGCATTTTACTTAATTTGTCACCTTTCAATATAGGTGCAATAACCGATGAACATGACTGCATATTAAATCTCTCTAAAACCCGATCAATATATCCTTTCTGAGATAAACCTAGCACTCCTCGAGATCGATCCTAAAGATCTCGATGCCAATAACATATAGTTTGCCTCACCCTTATCAACCATATGAAAGTTTTTTAGAGATATTCCTTGGTTCACCTAATAAACCAAGATCACGCTAGCAAGCAAAATATCATCCCACATACGATGTCAGTATAAACTTGCTCCCTGCTTTGGATATATACAGCGATCAGCAATGTTCTCTTTAAATCCGAAAGATGTAATGGTATTATTAAACTTAATATACCATTGTCTGGAAGCTTGTTTAAGATCGTAAATGGATTTCTTTAATTTGCAAACTAGGTGTTCATTTCCTTTCTTTGTGAACCCTTCGGGTTGTTCCATGTAGATATCTTCATCCAAATTCCCATTTAAGAATGCAATTTTCACATCCATTTGATGTAACTCTAAATCAAAATGAGCTACAAGTGCCATGATGATTCTAAGCGAATCTTTCTTGGAAACTGGAGAGAAGGTATCTTTGTAATCGATACCTTCCTTTTGAGTGAAACCTTTGGCCACAAGTGGCGCCCAAATCGTTCGATATTGCCTTTAGCGTCGCTTTGTCTTAAAGACCCATTTACAGTAAACGGAGTTTACAACTATTGAGCAATTGATGAGGATCCCGAGACACCTTTATGGGCCATAGATTTCAACTCTTCATTCATATTCATCCATTTACTAGAATCATCTTTGCTTGGCTTGTGAAAACTAAAAGCGGGATCCTTCCTTATCCTAATATCAAAATCAGTTCTGTAAATACACCACATAATCATACGCCAATGGCGGTCTCCTTTCTCTTTGAGATCTCCTCAAAGGTCTGGGTTGTGGTGGCTCTGACATTATCAATAGCAATACTTTACGGTGGTAATGAACCATCTACATTATGTTGCTCATTTTCCTCAACTTGTTGAGCAGGTTGAGGACAATAATTCTTGAGGTAAAAATAGTGAGGTGGGATATCCACTCTTAGCTCTCTTCAACATTTACCTCTCTTTGGTTCGTACTCCCACTAATTTCACCATTCTCTAAGAATGGCATTCTGGGTTTCAACTATTCTCACCTTGTGGTTAGAATGATAAAATTTGTACCCTTTCGATTTATCAGGATAGCTAATGAAATATCCGAGATATCGTTCTTGAATCGACTTTCTCATGTGGGTTATAGATTCTTCTTGCGGACAACTATATATGCCATGTGTCTCAAGCTAGGTTTCCTACCAGTCCATAACTCGAAAGGAGTTTTTGGAACTGCCTTACTAGGAACTTTGTTCAAGATATACATTGCGGTTTTTAAGGCTTCACCCCACAATGAAATAGGTATAGAAGAGTAACTCATCATACTCCTAACCATTTCCATTAACGTGCGATTACGCCTTTCAGCAACACCATTCTGCTGTGGCGTACCAAGCATTGTATATTGAGCACGAATGCCATGTTTTGAATTTGGCAAAAGGACCGGTATTTTGTCACGATTCATCATATACGCCATAATATTCACCGCCTCGATCTGATCTCACAATTTTAATCTTTTTATCTAATTGTCTCTCGACCTCTGTTATGAACATCTCGAATATGTCAATGGCCTGAGACTTTTCATGCATTAGATAAACATAACCATAACGAGATAGATCATCTATAAAGGTGATAAAATATTTCTCTCCTGTAAAACTGAAACAGTGGTCTGCAAATATCTGTATAATTATCTCCAAGGAGCTCATTGCTTCTTGTGGCACCTTTCTTTGTATGTTGGTTTGCTTCCTTTATACGATCACCCATGCCTTAGAATCGGTGAAGTCGAATTTTGTAAGTCCTTTTTCACTAACTTCTCTATTTTTCCCTAGAGATGTGCCTAGTCTTATTGCCACGAAGATTGAAGAATTTTCATTAATTAAACCCGCGTTTGAACCAACATTTGAATGCAGGGTTATTAAAGCTTGTGCAAATTCATGATTCAAGGAAATTTTATATAAACCATCACATAAAATACCATAACCAACTGTAACAGAATTTAACATCAAACTTAATTGTCGGGCTGAATAAGCGAAATATCCGGTAGCATCTAATTTGGACAAGAAACGCTAGATTCTTAGAGATAGAAGGTACATAAAAAGTGTTTAAAAGATCCATCCGATGACCCGTCTCTAATAGTAAGCGATAGGTACCAACAGCTATCACTCTAACCTTTAGACAGTTTCCCATATAGAGGAACTTTTCACTTTCCTTTGGTTTCACGGTTGTAAAGTCACATTAAATTAGTCCGCGGTTGTGGCTCGAATCAATCCACCAAGTATTTGAGGAACCCGGCAAGATTGGATTCATAACATCTGAGAAAAGATTTATACCTGCTTTTCGAACCAAACCTTTGCGCTTGTCTGATCCTTCTTCACATGCCCTTTCTTGCCACAAAAAAGTAGCAACTTACGCGAATTTTTCCATCGCGGCTCACTTCTGCTTCCCAGATCCGCTTCTTGGAAAGTTAACTCCTTTTGAATTTCCGCTTTCTTAACGTGACTCCATGAGTTACCCGGCCAAAACAAGATTATGTCCTTCTTGTCTTAATCTCACTTCCTCTTGTATGCTTTTTCTTGGTGAGCTCATTCAAGTTCCACTTATCACATTAGTATTATAGTGGATTTTGAATGACGGCGTGATGGAAGTGAGTTGGACAAAGCTGTACGAAGCCTTGCAAGATTAAGGAGATTTGTGACGGATTTTCGTCGCTAAATCAAAATAGATCTCTAAATCCATTTAGTGCCTTAAGCTTTGCCGGCCTTTTTTGGTCATGTTTAAAATATGTTCTTGAATACCTTTAACCATCAATATTTCATGTTGAGGTGATTGACCATCAATGTGCACCGCCGGGGACTTATCGCGCGTTTGAAGCGCTCCTCCAGCGAATTCGAAATTCAGAGCAAGCCGGTTTGAGAAGTGGATGTCTTGATATTGTGGCAATAGTCATTTCTCATAAACATCGGACTTAGTGCATTGGATCTGCCCGAGCTTTTGATTGTTCCGCTTCTTTCAGAATCGCGTCTCCCAGTAGCCCCAGGAGGTTTATCCGTTATTAAGTGGTCGAATCCAATACGACAGGTGAAGTGAACCCTTTCTCATACCATTAGAGAAAAGTTAGAGCCCATCAAGCAGTCATTTCCAGATGCAAGAAATTAATGAAGTGGGAAACGTACAAAATATATGATATCACAATAAGGCCTCAAGTATAAAATAAATAGCAATGAACTATTGAAATCATTAAAATTCTCCTTTGGGTAAATTTTAACATATCCAGTGTTCACTTGGAGGGAGCTTAAAACACTTTACTATTTTTGGTAATGATTTTATATGTGTTGCCTTTGGGTAACCATTTTACCTTTCTAAGCAACACAAAAATAAAACCATTAATTAATAATTAGCGGTGACTCTCCTTTGGGTTAGTCTCATTCTCTAATTATAAAGGGAGTATTAAGTACATAAAATTCTCTTTTATTCCTTTTATGCATTCAATAAATACAAGGCTCACTAATTTAGGTTACTTTGGCAACTATCTAGTGCTTAACATTTATAGTATTGTCATTTGAATAAAATTTCACAAGATGAAATTAATTCTTTTATTTGAGTTAAAAAAAAATCAAGGAAATATTTATCTTTAATAATCATACGATTCAATAATCCAATCATAATAAAATCAAAGAAATCGACATTCATCGAATAATTTCACAAGGGAAGGTTCAAATCACGGGATATATGGACATCTTAAAGAAATTTGTTTTCATATTCAAATAAGTGATAATGACAATCGGCTAGCAGTGCGATTCTATATTTATCCTTTATTGAAGCTTCTAATCGGGTGTACGAAGCGGCACAGCTTGACCCGATAATGGCAACCGATGGCGCTGAAAATAACCACGAGCGAAACGCCAAACCAGCGCCCCTCACCGACATTGATCCAGTCAGCGTTGCAAGGAAAAATAAAAAATCTTCCTTCTACGCGTTGAGGCTGGTCTTTATTTTGTTTAATTAAAGTTTTTTTTTTTTATTCATTTTAGTGAGACGAATCAATCGAAGATAAATCTCAAAATTTAATCTTTATAAAACAATGATTCTGAATATTTAAATTCAATCTTGCTCTGATACCAATTGTTGACCTTAATACGGAAATTAACACACAATATTTCAGATCATCGAATTCAAACTCATCTCTGATAATAAAATAAAATAATAATAAAATAAAATAAAACATATAGATTACATACCGTTTGAAGAACACACAGCCATGAGAGATTTCCCTTCAGTTTATAGATCTTAAATCCTTGATCTCTTTCCCTTCAGTTTATAGATCTTAAATCCTTGATCTCTTCTTCTCCTTATCAAACTTTGATACACAGAATTGTTTTCTGTAATTGATGGAAGAGTGCTCTAACCGCATATGAAGGGGTTTCTATATATAACTTATTGATAGGAGAATAGGGCCAAGAATACACATTCAAAAATCGTTCTAAACGTGTAATTCGAATAACTGTTCTTATAATAAATTATATTTATTATAAATAATTGTTCTTATAATAAATTATATTTATTATAAATAACCGTTCATCTAATAAATTATATTTATTATAAATAACCGTTCTTATAATATATTCTATTTATTACTAATTTACCCTCCATCGGGTAAATCTTTATAACAGTTTAAAGATATTGGGTATTCTTTTAATTGGCTAAATACTAGGTTAGTGGGCCACCCACTTAATTTTAATGTGGAAATAACAAAAAGAGCATTGAAAATTTGTGGTGGTTCTCGGCTTGGATGGTGTGGAGGACTGTCCGGCTGAAGAAGGTTGGTCATTTTTGTTTAGTACTTCTTGGGCTATTTAAGAAGAGGAAATGACTATGGTGGTGGTGCTTCCTAGCTTGAGGGACATTATAGGGCCATAAGTTTTGGAGAGTTGAGAGTGATTGGTGGAGTTTATTGCCTAATTGAAGGAGGTTTCCGATGACCGGGAAAGGGCGGGGGCCCGGAGGTCCTCGGCTTGCCAGATTTCCGGTTGCTGGGGGGAAGAGCACGAATTAAGACTTTAATGCATGACCAGAGAATTCTCCTTATCCAACCTCTTTACCTTAACTATATTTATAGATAGAGGTTGTTGAAAAGTCAATACAATAATGAAGTTAGGGAAAGAAAAGAGTTAATGGTAGGTCTGATTGGTGTGACAATGCGTTTAAGCAGGACAGTCCACAGATGGTTTTTTTTTTTTAAGTTAAAAGACATCAAGGGTTTGTTTGTTTAAAGAAAAAACAAGGAGAATTAGGAAAATATAAAGAATATTTTTGGTTTCCAATTTTTCTTGAATTTAGGAAAAAGTTATCTGAATTTAGTATTTTTTGTGTTCTCTATGTTTTCAAAAACCGTTCTCAATAACACTTTTTAAAAACTAGAACCAAATATGTCCTAACCTTTATCAATTTTGGACAAAAATACTCTTCTCTATTTCATGTATTTGCCGTATCTCTTAAAAGAAGAGATTTTTGGTTAAAAAAACAATGACATCCCCCTTCCTCCTGTTAAATTAATTCCTATTATTTGTAGGATTCCTTTTTCTTAGCACTCTAGATTTTGTTTCATTTGGGATTTTCGACTAAGCCTATGCCTATATGAAGACCTTTTTTATGTAATTTTAATTAATTTATTGGAATAAAACTTTAAGTTTTTCTCTTGTTCCCAATTGGGGTGTCCTAATTTTAACATGGTATCATAGCTAGGTTCCATGGGAAGAAATTTAATCTCAAACACAGCTTTCCTAATTTTTTTGGAATGATCAAACTTTTTTTTTTTTTTTTTTTTTTTTTATGTTTTTTGGCGTAGCAAATTTGCAATCTGGTATTTCGTTTGCCCTTATTTAATTTGTTTCTTGATTATGTCTATTGAAAGAGACGGTTCACTTCAATATGTGAGTGTGAGGTTGGATGGAAAGAATTATTCGTATTGGAGTTATGTGATGAGAAACTTTCTTAAAGAAAAAAAAAATTGTGGGGATATGTTACTGGAACTTGTGTCAAACCAAAAAGTACTAATAAGAATTATGTTACTGAGTTAGATACGTGGGAAGTAAACAATTCAAAAATTATTACTTGGATTAACAATTCTGCTGAGCATTCAATAGGTGCACATTTGTCAAAGTATGAGACAATAAAAGAGGTTTGGGATCATCTATAGAGGCTATACACTCAATCAAATTTTACAAAGTAATATCAGTTGGAAATTGACATGCGTGCTCTTCAGCAAAGGAACACTACAAAAAAAATAAACTTTAGTGACGGAAATTTTTGATCGAAATTTCCGTCCACAAAGCTATGTTTTACTAAATTTGTGGAATAGTGACCCGAAATTAGTATTTAGTAATTTGTGTGGTTTGTGACGTATTTGTGAGAACATTAATGATGGATTTGTAGCGAAAAAGAAATCTGTTAATAAAATATGGCGGGAAGATGGCGCAAAAATTTTAGTGATGGATTTTAGACAACTTTGTGACGGATTTTTGTGATGGAAAACAATCCATCACAAATCCGTCACTAAATAAATTATAAATAAATAGCCTTATTAAATGTAATTTGCAACGGATGATTTTTCCGTTACAAAATAGTGACGAAAAATAAGTTCCGTCACAATATAGTGACGGAAATTGGATTCAGTTACAAAATTTTGACGGATTTTATATTCCGTCACTATTTTCTGACGGATTACATTTCCGTCAAAAAATAGTGACGGAAAATCATATTCGTCACTATTTTGTGACGGAATTCTAAATCCGTCAAAAATTTGTGACGGAATTTTTATTCCGTCAAAAATTTGTGACGAAATTACAAAATAGTGACGGAAACACAATTCCGTCACAATTTTCTAACCGATTTGTGACCATTTTGTGGCTAGATATCTATTTTCAAAATTCATTTTTATATTTTAAATTTGTATTAGAATCTATTTCAAAATATTCTAATGTTTGAAAATATTATAAACTATTTGGAATTTTATTATTAATATTTGTAGTGCTATTTTGTGTAATTGTTTTTTTTTTAAATTTTTTTTGAAAATTTGTGATATTTCAATATTTTAAATTGTATGTATAATTTTGTACGACTATATAGTCATAAAAAAAAAAAATTCGAATAAATAATTTATATCATGCTACGATGTTACAAAATTTGACATTATTAAAATTTGTGATATTTGAAAATAAATTTTTATTTTATCCACCATTGGGGCATAGCTAATTGAAGCAATTTGTTAAACTATATATTCGAAATAGGCTCGATTATGTTTACTAATGTACGAACTATTCCTATAAGTTGTTGAATCAATCTTGTACTCATAATAATATATTTTTTAATATTTTTAAATTTTTATAATACAATTAATTTCAAATATAAAAATAAATTTTTTTTTAATAAGACAGTATCACCAATCAAGTCACAAATCGGTCCTGAAATTTGTGGCAATGAATTATAAATCCGTCACAAATTTGTGTGAATTTATTCCGTCACAAAATAGTGTGAAACACAATCTCCGTCTAATTTTTAGCAGACTTGTGACCATTTTGTGACCCGATATCTATTTTTTTAAAATTCATTTTTATATTTTAATTTGTATTAGAAACTATTTCAAAATATTCTAATGTTTGAAAATATTATAAACTATTTGGAATTTTATTATTAATATATGTAGTGCTATTTTGTGTAATTGTTTTTTTTAATTTTTTTTGAAAATTTGTATTATTTCAATATTTTAAATTGTATGTATAATTTGTGCGACTATATGGTCATAAAAAATAATAAAAATTAGAATAAATAATTTATATCATGCTCTGATGTTACAAAATTTGACATTATTAAAATTTGTGATATTTGAAAATAAATTTTATTTTATCCGCGTGAAGCGTATTAGCTAGTGAAAGCGATTTGTTAAGCTATATATTGAGAAATAAGCTTCGTTATGTTTTCTTAAAAGTCTGAACTATTCGCATAAGTTGTTGAATCAATCTTGGACTCCTTAATAATATACTTTTTTAATATTTTAAATTTTTTATAATCTGGAGTTAATTTCAAATATAAAAATGAATTTTTTAATAAGCATGCATCATGAATCGGTCCTTGAATTTGAAGGATTAATCTGTCCTGGCTTTGTGTGAGATAAGGTCACAAATTTGTGACGGGTGTAAATCGTCACAACTTTGTAGTAGTCCTGACCGAGTCACAAAATAGTGGCAATATATGATCAGGTCAGCGATTTGGAGCTTGTGACCATTTTATGACCGATATCTATTTTTTAAAAAAATTCATTTTTTATATTTTTAATTTGTATTAGAAACTATTTAAAATATTCTAATGTTTGAAAATATTATAAACTATTTGGAACTTTATTATTAATATATGTAGTCTTTATTTTGTGTAATTGTTTTTTTAAATTTTTTTTGAAAATTTGTGATATTTCAAAGAATTTTGAAATTGTATGTATAATTTTGTACGACTATATAGTCATAAAAATAATAAAAATTAGAATAAATAATTTACTTATATCATGCGATGTTACAAAAAATTTGATATTATTAAAATTTGTGATATTTGAAAATAAATTTTTATTTTATCTCCGTGAGTATTAGTAATTAATGTATTGTTAGGTATATATTAGTAAAACCGATGCATGTTTTACTAAGTACGAACTATTCACTTATAAAGTTTGAATCAATCTTGGATTCCTTAATAATATACTTTTTTTTAATATTTTAAATTTTATAATACAATTAATTTCAAATATAAAAATGAATTTTTTTAATAAGCATCTGTCACAGTGGTCACAAATTTGTAATTATCATCCGTCACAACTTTGTGGCCAGATTTTATTCCGTCTACAAAGTAGTGGCAAAACACAATTCCGTCACAATTTTCTAACCGACTTGTGACCATTTCTATCAAACCGATGTCTATTTTTTTTAAAAAAAATTCATTTTTATATTTTTTTAATTTGTGTATAAACTATTTCAAATATTATAATGTTTGAAAATATTATAAACTATTTGGAATTTTATTATTAATAGTGCTATTTTTGTGTAATTGTTTTTTTTTTAAATTTTTTTGAAAAATTTGTGATATTTCAAATTGTATGTATAATTTTGTAAACTATATAGTCATAAAAAATAATAAAAATTAGAATAAATAATTTATATCATGCTACAATGTTACAAAATTTGACATTATTAAAATTTATGATATTTGAAAATAAATTTTATTTTATCCACTATCGGGAGCATAGCTAATTAGGCTTGATTTGTTAAGTATATGTCGAAATAGGCTCGATTATGTTTACTAAAATGCAATATTCACATAAGTTGTTGAATGATCTTGGACTCCATAATAATATATATTTAATATTTTTAAATTTTTATAATACAATTAATTTCAAATACTTAAAAATGAATTTTTAATAGCTATGCATGCTTAAAATCAGTCTGATCGGTTACAAATTTGGCGACGGAATTATAAATCCGTCACAGCTTTGTGGCGGAATTTTCTATTCCGTCACAAAATAGTGAAACACAATTCGTCTGAATTTCTAAGCGGTTGTGACCATTTTGTGACCAATATCTATTTTCAAAAAAATTCATTTTTATATTTTTTTTAATTTGTATTAGAAACTATTTCAAAATATTCTAATGTTTGAAAATATCATAAATTATTTGGAATTTTATTATTAATATATGTAGTGCTATCTTGTGTAATTGTTTTTTTTTTTAATTTTTTTTGAAAATTTGTGATATTTCAATATTTTAAATTGTATGTATAATTTTATGCAGTATATAGTCATAAAAAATAATAAAAACTAGAATAAATAATTTATATCATGCTACGATGTTACAAAATTTGACATTATTAAAATTTGTGATATTTGAAAATAAATTTTTATTTTATCCACCATTGGGACATAGCTAATTGAAGCAATTTGTTAAACTATATATTCGAAATAGGCTCGATTATGTTTATTAAAGTACGAACTATTCCTATAAGTTGTTGGATCAATCTTGGCCTCTTTAATAATATTTTTTTTAATATTTTTAAATTTTATATACAATTAATTTCAAATATAAAAATGAATTTTTAATAGCATACGTCACAAATCGGTAACAAATTTGTGGCCAATTATCATCGGAATCCACAACTTTGTGACTGAATTTTATTCGTCACAAAATAATTATGAAACAAATTCGTCGCGAATTTCTAACTTAGACTTGTGACCATTTTATGAAACCATTATCTATTTTTTTAAAAAAAAATTCATTTTATATTTTTAATTTGTATTAGAAACTATTTCAAAATATTCTAATGTTTAAAAATATTATAAACTATTTAAATTTTATTGATATTAATATATAGTGCTATTTTATTATTATTTGTTTTTTTTTAAATTTTTTGAGAAATTTGTGATATTTCAATATTTTAAATTGTATGTACTATAATTTTGTACGACTATATAGTCATAAAAAATAATAAAAATTAGAATAAATAATTTATATCGTCTTTACGATGTTACAAAATTTGACATTATTAAAATTTGTGATATTTGAAAATAATTTTTATTTTATCCACCATCGGGCATAGCTAATTGAAGAATTTGTTCGTATATATTCGAAATAGGCTCAGATATGTTTCTTAAAGTCTGAACTATTCACATAAGTTGTTGAATGATCTTGAGTATACATAATAATATACTTTTTTAATATTTTTAAATTTTTTATAATACAATTGTTTCAAATATAAAAATGAATTTTTTAATATTTATGCATCACAAATCAGTCACAGAGTCGGTCACAAATTTGTAGACCCGGAATTATCATCCGTCACCCAACTTTGAGATGGAATTTTATTCCGTCACAAAATAGTGGCGGAAACACAATTAGATCACAATTTACCTCTAATAGATTTGTGACCATTTTTGTAAACCCGATATCTATTTTCAAAAAATTCATTTTATAAATTTTAAGTTGTATTAGAAACTATTTCAAAAAATATTCTAATGTTGAAAATATTATAAACTATTTTGAATTTTATTATTAATATATGTAGTGCTATTTGTGTAATTGTTTTTTTTTTTTTTTAAATTTTTTGAAAATTTGTGATATTTCAATATTTTAAATTGTATGTATAATTTTGTACGACATATAGTCATAAAAAATAATAAAAATTAGAATAAATAATTTATATCATGCTACGATGTTACAAAATTTGTGGTATTAAAATGATATTTAGAAAATAAATTTTTATTTTATGCTCATTGGGGCATAGCTAATTGAAGCAATTTGTTAAACTATATATTGAAATAGGCTCGATTATGTTTTACTAAAGTACGAACTATTCCTATAAGTTGTTGAATCAATCTTGGACTCATAATAATATACTTTTTTAATATTTTTAAATTTTATAATACAAATTAATTTGAAATATAAAAATGAATTTTTTTAATAAGCATGCATCACAAATCAGTCACAAATCGGTTACAAATTTGTGTGAATTATCATCGTCACAACTTTGTGTGAGATTACTATTCCGTCACAAAATAGTGACGAAACACAATTAGTCACAATTTTCCTAGCGATTTGTGACCATTTGTATGACTCAATATCTATTTTCAAAAAAATTCATTTTTATATATTTTTTAATTTGTATTAGAAACTATTTCAAAATATTCTAATGTTTGAAATATCCTAAATTATTTGGAATTTTATTATTAATATATGTAGTGCTATCTTGTATAATTGTTTTTTTTTTAATTTTTTGAAAATTTGTGATATATCAATATTTTAAATTGTATGTATAATTTTGTCACGACTATATAGTCATAAAAATAATAAAAACTAGAATAAATAATTTATATAAATGCTACGATGTTCTGGTGTAGTATTAAAATTTGTGATATTTGAAAATAAATTTTATTTTATCCACCGTTGGGGCATGCATTTAATTAGGCTTGATTGTTCGCATATATTCGAAATGAGCTCGATTATGTTTATTAAAGTCTGTTATTCCCCATAAGTTGTTGGGTCAATCTTGGCCTCTTTAATAATATTTTTAATATTTTTAAATTTTTATAATACAATTAATTTCAAATATAAAAATGAATTTTTTAATAGCACATGCACATCACAAATCGGTAACAAATTTGACGGAATTGCTATAAATCCGTCCACAACTTTGTATTTGAATTTTATTAGATCACAAGAAAATAGTAAAGCGGAAACTAATCCGTCTGGTACAACTGACTTAGGACCATTTTGTGACCGATATCTATTATTTTTTTTAAAAAATTCATTTTTTATATTTTTTAATTTGTATTAGAAACTATTTCAAAATGTTAATGTTTAAAAAATATTATAAACTATTAGATTTTATTATTAATATATGTAGTGCTATTTTGTGTATTTGTTTTTTTTTTTTAATTTTTTTTGAAAATTTGTGATATTTCAATATTTTAAATTGTATGTATAATTTTGTCTGACTATATAGTCACCAAAAATAATAAAAATTAGAATAAATAATTTATATCATGCTCTGATGTTACAAAAAATTTGACATTATTAAAATTTGTGATATTTGAAAATAAATTTTTATTTTATCCACCATCGGGGCATAGCTAATTGAAGAATTTGTTAAACTATATATTCGAAATAAGGCTCGATTATGTTTACTAAGTGAACTATTCACATAAGTTGTTGAATCGATCTTGGCCTCCTTAATAATATACTTTTTAATATTTTAAATTTTATAATACAATTAATTTCAAATATAAAAATATGAATTTTTTTTAATAAGCATGCATCATGAGTCAAAGTCGCAAGTCGGTCACAAATTTGTGACGGAGGATGATTATAAATCCGTCACAACTTTGAGAGCGGAATCTTTGACTCCGTCACAAAATGATGACGAAACACAATTCCGTCACAATTTTCTAGCCGATTTGTGACCATTTTGTGACCGATATCTATTTTTCAAAAAAAAAATTCATTTTTATAGAGTACAAGTTGTATTAGAAAGCCCATTTCAAAAAATATTCTAATGTTGAAAATATTATAAACTATTTTGAATTTTATTATTAATATATGTAGTGCTATTTTTGTGTAATTGTTTTTTTTTTTTAAATTTTTGAAAATTTGTGATATTTCAATATTTTTAGTGTATGTATAATTTTGTGCGACTATATAGTCATAAAAAATAATAAAAATTAGAATAAATAATTTATATCATGCTACGATGTTACAAAAATTTGACATTATTAAAATTTGTGATATTTGAAAATAAATTTTATTTTATCCACCATTGAGGCATAGCTAATTGAAGCAATTTGTTAAACTATATATTCGAAATAGGCCTGATTATGTTTATTAAAGTACGAACTATTCCTATAAGTTTATTTAGATCAATCTTGGCCTCCTTAATAATATTTTTTTTAATATTTTAAATTTTATAATACAATTAATTTCAAATATAAAAGGAATTTTTTTTTAATAAGCATGCGTACCAATCAAGTCACAAATGGTCACAAATTTGTGAGATCATAAATCCGTCGCAACTTTGTGGTAGATTTCTCAGTCGCAAAATAGTGGCTAATATGATCCGTCGCAATTTTACTTGGGTTGTGACCATTTAAACCGATATCTATTTTTCAAAAAATTCATTTTTTATATTTTTTTTAATTAATATTAGAAACTATTTCAAAATATTCTAATGTTGAAAATATTATAAACTATTTGGAATTTTATTATTAATATATGTGGTGCTATTTTGTGTAATTGTTTTTAAATTTTTTGAAAATTTGTGATATTTCCAATTTTGCTCCACGTTTTTTGAAAAGAAGAATGGTCCTCCACGTTTTTTGCTCTTTGACTTTTGAAGGAGATGAAGCCTTAGTAAGCCAATTTTGTCGTTTAGTGACTTAAAATCAATCATAATATTAATTTAAGTCCCTCTTTTACCCGGTTGATATTTGGCACTATCTCGATTAGATCCATTTTCATTATTTCTCTCTCATATCGCATGGTGCAGTGCGTCTTTATGTGACTTTAACGCTTGAAATTCATTTACGGCACGAAATGCGATACCTCGGCGATCTTAGAGCTCAGATTGTCTCGGAATATTCTGAGAATTTCGTTCTAACTAACAAATTTCGTGATACGATTCCAACGGTGAAATCTGTTTCGTCATCCAAGATTTAGAGAATTAATTACGGATTTTTAACCGAATTTATAATTTTGTAATCAAAATTACGATTTTACCCTTATTCCAGAAATTGAAATTTCTCGGGTCTTACATTTTCTCTCTCTACCGGCTCTTACTCTCCTGTCTCCCCTTCCTTCTAACCTTCCTTTTTCATTTATCTTTTTTTTTTCTTTTTCTTATTCTTATTCTTATTCTTATTCTTATTATTTAGATACATGGCTTATAATACCTCATTCGGGTCTATTTTTGCCTCTAAATAATTCATTTTTTTTTTCATTTCAAGTTATTTTAAATGAACTTAACTCAAGTCATTTCCTGACTTCCGAGATTTTCGTAAAAATCTCCTCCCTATAGCCACTAGCGATTTATCATCAGAAAATCGTAAAAATATTCCGACTATCTCAGAATTCGACGAAACTTTTCTGGGTCACTAGATTTTGCCAGACAAATTTTACGGCGTAGTCCGTTTCGTCATCCGAGATCTAGAGAATTTTTAGACACCACTGAATAATTACGATAATTTATTATTTTTTATTATCATTTATTATTAAAATTTAATTTTTGGGTTTTCTGAGAAAATTATAAGCACCATGGTTGCAATAAGACATTTATAATCTAGGGAGCCAAGACTACGTTTAGGGTATGCTCTATTTTCTACACTGCAATTATGAATTCTTCATTTTCCTTTTAATGGTTTTTATTATATTTGATTAAATATATAAGAAATGATGAAAAATTAAGTCTTACAGTGCCATGTCTTTGTAGCCGTACGCTTTCGATCTGTCTCATCACACAATTCATAAAGAGAAAAAAAATAAAAAAATCAAAGTTGGTAGTCATTTGAATATTAAAGACAATTGCCTAACGTAAAAGTGGATGAGAGTTGACTTGATTTGGAATTTGGACTTGACTATAAGTGATAAGGTGACTTAAGTTCATATCCCAGTGAAGGAGACAACATGGAGATAAATAAAGAAAACGTGGTCCAGGAAGGCATGTCTAGCCTATAGGTAGACTTTCATTGTATTGGACATAAATACATCATGGGCCTGTCGATCATAGCTTAAATTTATATTATATTTATGAATAGTTTGATTTGGTGAAACTTATTAAAATGTGATAGCGATATAATTCGGGCAAATATAAAATTATTAAAATTCAATTTCAGATTAAAGTGAGATGATGAAAAAAATTAACAAAGGAAAATTGGAAATGAATAGAATGATATTATAATGGTGTAAATACAAAGAGAGAGGCGTCAATGGTGAATGTTGATGGGCTTTGAAATTTAGAATCAGGAGTGAAAGTTGAAGGAAAGGTCAAATAGTGAATGGTATGGATATTTAGGGGAGACTTTCTCTACTTTTACGCGGTTGGTTGTTGAAATATAAATAGGAGAAAGGCGAAAGCGACAAACCCTTTTCCCGAATCAGATCGTGAAACAAGGAAAGGAAGAAGAGTCGAGACCGGTGCCACCGGTCGTGACCTCGCCTCGCGTGGCCTTCTCTGACTCTGCGAGCTTTGAGGTATTATTTTCTTTCCTGTATTTTCTTTCTATTTCATATGAGGTTTTTTGCTTCACAATTTAAATAGTAAATGTTGTATCTCCCGATTAGATTCTATTCTTCTTTTAGTTTGGTTTGGCTTGGCTTGAAGGATGATTTTAAAATATTTAATTATTTGCTTCCATTTTTCTGTTAAGGCGAATAGAGTTACAATAGCTTCCCCCAGTAGAATTTGGTTACAAGAATTTAGAAAAGTTTACTTAGAAATACTTGAATGAACTGGAGTTAATGTATGATGAAGGATATATTGTTTAGTTACTTCATAACTTGGGAGGTTGATTATGATGGTTTTGTAGTTTGTGGTAACGGTCAACTTTTGTTTTTGCATCTTTGATAACCCAAAAAATGAATTGAAAATATCAATAAGTCAATCTAATTATCGGACTAGATCCAAGGTGCCTATGGTTGTGAAATAAGTTTGGAGATAATAATTTTATTTTTTAAGCTGGACACACACCCTCGAATATTTGGAGTAGATTGTGTTTTAGATATACATCTCTTTGACTCACAGAATTGCAATATAATTTAGATTTCAAATGCTAACTGTGAAATATCACAAAACATGAAAATAATTTCTTCTAATGTTTTAACTAAATTAATGGATTATTAGCTTCAGTTATCTGTTTTAATAAATGCAATATGGGGTGGTGAAGTGTTAATTATGAGCAGAGCAAGATTCCTCCGTTTGTTTCTTGGGATTTACTTGTTGGCGCAAGCTGTTCAATTGGTTAAAAATGAATGTGAAGATGCATCCTTAATCCCCGATCCCAGTCCAGACTTGGTATTTTCTCATAATAATCAATGCCCATTAAATAAAAAATTCTCATTACAATTTTGTCAGTTATACTTGAAGAATTTGTATGTCTCTAAAGTCAAAATTGAATCTTAGATGAGTCCATTCTTAATTTGGCATTTAGTAGTTTGCTATGTCTTCCCTGATGGTCCATTCAGTCATGGAGGACATAGGATCAGAAAAATCCAAATGAATTATAATACACATCCAATAGATAAATAAATAGGTCACTTATACAAATGCATTGGTTTTCTTTTGGGCCATGTTGCCATGAATTATAGTACACACCAATTGTAATACCCGTAATTTTTAGCGTGCTTTAAGTGGGTTATTTAATTTATTTTTAATTTTATATATATATATATATATATATTTTCCTAGAGTATTATTTTGGGCATATATATATATATATATATATATATATATATATATATATATAGTAGTTTATTTACAAGTTATTTAAATAATTGGTTTGATTAAATTGAATGCTAACATATAGGAAATATCTTAATATATGTTAATTTTCCCTAATTTAGCTTTAATTGTAGATTAAACCCAATTAAAAATAATTTGGAACTTAGGGCTTTTAATTTGGAAAAAAGGAAAAAGAGACGAGATATTTTTGGGGCCCCGACTCTCTCTCCTCACGCCGTCTTCTTCTTCTTCTCCTCCGGCGTCGCCGCCCTCAGTCCGGCCATTTCCGGCCACCTCCAAGCCCGATCCTACCCCCAAAATGCTCCTCTCCTCTCAAGCAACGCTCGATTGACCTTTATCTCGCCTGAAATCGCCACCATCCATGGGAAAGCTGAGAAGAGATCGTCGTTTTCTCTTACCGCCATCCACGAGGTTCATTTCTGGCCACCAACACTAAAAATCAAGGCGAGAGCAGGTTCTTTACCCTCAGAACCTCAAGACACGTTTGATCGACGTTTCATCACCGTTTGGCCGGTGAGCGGAGAAGGTAGTCGCGAAACCTAGCTATCGGTGATTCCGGCCACCACACAGTGGCGGGTTGACGAAACAAATTACGTTTTTGGGTCCCTTGAGCCTTGGGCTTCGCGTGGGTGCCTTCGAACCCAATTTCCGACGACTCTCAAATTTTCCGGCCACCGTCGGCGGCGGCGGACCTCGGGAAACGTGCCAGGGACAGAACGTCCGTCTCTGTTCCGTGATTCCGACGGTGCAATCGGTTTCCGCATTCGAGCTTCGGTAAAGAATCTATACTAAAACGCGTGCGAGCTCTAATTGCATAATTGTTCGATGTGTATTTTAATTTGTTCGTAAAGGTTATTTTATTGAAAATGCCTTATTTGCTCGTTTAATTGCTCATGGTTGTGTTTTGAAAAGATGTAACTTAAAATATATACGCACCGGTCTGATGTTGTGTTTAATCTTATCTATATAATTAGAACGCGTTGATTTTGATTAAACATATTTTAATTATATCGGAGTTATCCATGTATAAATATAATGAATTATTAGAAGCTATAAATTGTATCAATTGTATTTATCGTGAATTGACCTTGTGTTGGATGCGTCGGCGAGTGGATTTATCTGTAGTTGTGGCAGGCTGGCATTGGATAAATTGTGGATATTAGAAGTGTATTTTGTCGGGTTACGGACCCATTTCGGGGAGTAAGTCCAGTTTTTGGGGAGGAGTTACGCGAATTTTGGTAGAACATAGAAATGCAGTTTTTATGTCGGTTTAGTCTGTGAGTTGTCTGGTGGAGTCTAGAGTATGTTTAAATCTTAATCTGTTGCTCCAAATAACGTCTTTCCATTTTAGATTGTCAGGCTGACTCCGCCCGGGGCGGCTGAGGCGGAGCGATTATGAGATCCGACATACTCTGTGAGTTGATGTCATATAGTTCTGACACATCATGCATGCATTTCATAGCATTTATGGCGTTAGGCTACACCCGTCATCCGCGACATGATTATTATCATTGGAATTGTATTTACTATGGTAACTAAATTATTTAGTTCGTTTATGAAATATATGCATATGAAATTTGTTATGATGATGGATGTAGTGTGTATTGTTGAGGTGCGATATTCTTGTGCATTGTATGTGAAATATTTGTAATGGGAACTATAGCGGGACTATCTTGCAATGGATTACATCGGGACAGCGTGCGCCGTGTGTCAGACTATGATCACGGTTATGTTTTATGTATATGAGTTCCACACGGTTGAGCGTTTCTCTCGGGATGCAGAGACTAAGGTCTGGTTGAGCGTTACTCTCGGGCGCCGGCTATGGATTATGGTAGGATGGTTGCTGGAGTTAAGGACCACGGTCGAGCATTTCTCTCGGCGCCAGCTATGGTTGTTGGTTTAAGTGTGGCCCGGGTTAAGGGACCACAGTCAGAGCATTTCTCTCGGGCGCCCGGTCACATTGGATTTGAGAGAGCACGTGGCTTATAGTATTGGGTATATAGGGTCACTAGAGTTCCGATTTTGTGGTGACTGTATGTGATGATGAGCTTAATGTGTGTGCATGCATACTTATGTGAGTGTATTATATTGTAATTCTATATGTATGTGTATCCTGTTGGGTGTAGATGTGGTATAGATTATATGATATTAACTCACTTTCGAAACTGACTGTCTCAATTTATTTTCAGGTTCTGTCAGTCCTCCTTCTCGGACCACTAGATAAATTCTTGAAATTCTCTTCCTTCACGAGCGGTTACATGTACTATTAAGCTATTATTAATCTTTGTCTATTTAATCCTAGGTATCTATGATTACTTAGAATATTAGTATATTTTGTAATTCAGAGATAATTACATTTTATTTGTGTATGATGATGGTGTATGGGGGGGAGCAGATTTCATCTCTCCTATTGATGTTCCTAGTGATGTTTGGCGTCTGGGTATATTATATAGGTATGTTGATATATTGTCAGGTGATCGCATGATAGTCGGTATGAGTATTTAGTTAGGCTTGCTACGGGTTTCGGTGGCCTTACGCCTTCCCATTCCCTAGCGCCGGTCACGATCCCCAGATTGGGTCGTGACAAAGTTGGTATCAGAGCGAGGTTTGGTTCATTTCTATGGCCTAGAGTCTAAGTTTCGATCTTTGGAGTTGGGGCCAGGGTTCGTCTTTGGTGTCACCATTGCATTTGGTTTACGCCGTCCGGATTAGGGCGTGCTGGTATGTCTGATAGTCTTGTGTTACTCGCCGATATGGGACGGAATCGGGTGAATACGACGGCCTGACGTGATTATGATGAGGTGGGAAGCCCAGATGAGGTATCTCTTCGGCCGTCCACCGGTTTCTGGAGAGAGGCGAAGGCGTGAGGTAGGCCCGTCACGGCCGAAACTAGGCAGTGCCATTTGATGATCCACGGGCCGAGGCTACAGTTAATATACTTACAGGAGCACGGTTCGAGCCTGACAGATGCACCGTGTCGGCGTACTTATCGGGGCATTTTTGGCGGGTATGGCCAGAGGTGCGGGACGGCTCTCCGACAACTATAGAGCATCGTGACGTGATGCTAATAGTTCTCAATAGGGACTAGGATTTGTTGGATCACATTCCTTTGTTCCCGAGTACCGGGCTTAATGAGGTTGTATTTGATGGGTATCTCAGTGACTGATGGATTTTGGACTGAAGTGGGAGAAGGAACGCATTTGATGAGCATCGATAGACGGACGGTGAGATGCGCGGGTTTCTCCATAAGGGCTTAGCATTGCAATGGTACAAGGATTACATCAAGCCGTCTCTTGAGGGTATGACATGGGCTCAGTTCAGGGAAAGATTTGAAGATAACTATATTTCTTTTTCCATGAGGCAAAGTCTGCAGGAGGCAGTTTGAAGCGGAGTTGAAGAGATGATATGCATGAGTGGAGTACCGCGGGTTCATGTATCTTAGTAAATTCGCTCTGGAGTTAGTTGCAGCGGAGGCTGCGAAGGCGAAGCAAGTACATTACGGGCTTGGACACATTTCATATCCTTGAGTGTCGGAAGTGTAGCTTCTTGGAGGTCAACGATTTAGAGGCAGGATGGGCTGACCTTCGCCTTCCTTGGTATCTTAGTGGATGGTGCTAAGAAGAAGACCCGCACGGAAGGGCCAAAAGCTAGTACCGCGCCTACGGTGCGATGTTATGGTGGTGCAGGGGTACTTAGGTGGAGTGCGGTCGGCGAGGTGAGCAGTTTAGACCAGGGGTCACAAGAGGGTGGGACGACAGAAGGGTTATAGAGGCTTAGGAGTGGACGGGGGGTTTAGGCCCAGTGGGGGCTATAGTTCAAGGGGACATAGTTCAGGCTCGGGGTACAGCAGCGCTAGTTCTGGCACCAGTATGTGCCCACATTGTGGGCGGATGCATCAGGGCCCTTGTATGGTGGCTAGTGGAGCTTGTTTTAGGTGTGTGGAGGGTTGGAGCGTATGGCCCGAATCATGTCCCCCCAGATTTCCTAGCCCGTGACCTTTTCCTCGGGGTTACAGCGGCTAGTGTTTGCCCTTGATTCGTGGACAAGCCTTCCTGGTTCTTCTCGAGGCGGGTGCGCCGGTATAGTGGCAATGGGGGCCGTGGATATGGAAGTGCAGAGCTCAAGGAGCGGATTGTTGGTAGGGCGGGGTGGGGCTTGAGCTCCTACCGGTGCAGTGGTGGTCAGACCGAGTTTTTACACTCACTCCTCAGGACGCCAGGGCGTCAAATGCTGTTGTATCAGGTACTATTCCGATCTGTTATACTAAGGCTAGGGTGTTATTAGATCCGGGTGCCACACACTCCTTTATGTCTCCTAGTTTTGCATTGAGGCTTGGTGTTCAGCCAGCCAGACTTGAGACTCAGGGTTGGTCACTACCCCTCTGAGTGATGCCTTAGAGGCAGATATTTACTTTCCATCGTGTCCGATTTCTGTAGTAGGCAGAGACCTCCTGGCGGATCTGATTTTGTTGGATGTAATTGATTTCGAGGTTATTTTAGGTATGGATTGGTTGGCCAGGCACTCTGGCCTTTGGATTCTTAGGAAGAGCAAGTGATTTTAGTTCAGAGATTCGAGTTTTTGGGTTTCGTGGTGACGAGATCTGGCCCCTTCTAATTTAATTTCGGCCATTACGGCTAGGCGGATGTTACGCCGAGAGTGCCGAGGGGTTATCGGCTCTTGTGAGGGGACAACTGCGGGTGGATATAGGTAAGGTTGATGATGTCCTGTGCTTGTGAATTTCTGATGGTTTTCCCGGAGGAGTTGCCGGGGTTGCCACGATAGGGGAGATAGAATTTTGTGATGTTGTCTAGGAACTGACTTCTATCTCCTTGCCACCTTATAGGATAGCTTTTCTTGAGTTGAAGAATTTGAAGAGGCTTGATTCTGAGGATTTATTAGACAAGGGTTTTGTGTCGGGCCCGATTACTTACTCTTTGGGGTGCTCTGTCTTTATTTGTAAGAAAAGATGGTTCCCTACGTATGTATAGATTACGGCAATTTGAATAAGGTGACCATTAGCAATAAATATCCACTCCCGAATAGATGACTTGTTTGATCGGCAGGGGGTGCATCATGTTTTCTAAGATTGATCTGATTCGAGGATATCACCGATTGAGAATAAAACATGAGGATGTTCGAAGAGCGACGCCGGGGTGAGAATCACGGCCATTTATGAGTTCCTAGTAATGTCTTTTGGACTCACTAATCTTGTAGGCTGACCTTTATGGATTTGATGAGCGAGTGACTGGAAGCCGCTACGGATCGCTTTGTAATTGTGTTCATTGATGATATCTTAGTATATTCTCGGTGAGGAGGAGCATGTAGGCGTTTAAGAATAGTATTGCCGGGGGCTGGGGAGCATCGGTTATATGCCAAAATTCTGAAGTGAATTTTGGGCTGGATAGTGTAAGCGTTCTTGGGACATGTAGTATCGGGGAAGGTATTCAAGTGGATCCCAAGAAGATTGGGGCGAGTGATGGATTAGGCGAGACCAGCCGCGGTGAGGCGAGGGTTGAAGTTTCTGGGCTTAATGGGATATTGTCAGCCAGTTTTGTGCAGGATTTTTCGAGGATTGCTGCACCTTTAACTCGGTTAACCCAGAAGAAAGTTAAATTTCAGTGGACAGAGGCTTGTGAGGCGAGTTTTCATAAGTTGAAGGATTGTTTGACCTCTGCTCCAGTGCTAGCATTACCTTCTGGCTCAGGAGGTTATACAGTGTATTGTGACGCTTCCAGAGTCGGATTGGGGTGTGTATTGATGCAGCACGGTAAGGTGATTGCTTATGCTTCAAGCGTTTGAAGGAAGCCACGAAGCGAATTACCCCCCTCTTGACTTGGAGATGTGAATTTGTGATCTTTGCATTGAAGATGCGGGGCGATACCTATGGTGAGGCAGTGTGAGATCTTCTGAGGATCACAAGAGTTTAAATATATATTTCAACGGAGGGGCAATTTGGGACGAGGAGGAGATGGGCTGGGTTGTAAGGACTATGATTGTACGAATTCAATATCATCAGGAGCAAGGCTAATGTGGTGGCGGATGCTTTGAGTAGGAAATCATCGGGCGATCTCGCCCCATTAGTGCGAGAGAAGCGTGATTAACTAAGGAGTTGTATGAATTGTATGATCATGGTTTACAACTAGAGGCGTTGGAGTCTGGAGCACTTTTAGCACATTTCAGAGTCAAATCAGTTCTGATGGACAGAATTAAGACAGCTCAGTGCAGAGACCCACAGTTGATGAAGATTATGGATGAGGTTCAGCAGGGTCAGGTAGATGATTTTGTGATTGGGGATGATGGCACGTTGAGATTGGGTACTAGGTTGTGCGTCCCCGATGTTGATGGACTTAGAAAAGAGATTATGGAAGAGGCTCATCATACAGCTTACAGTATTCATCCCGGATCCACTAAGATGTATCATGATCTTAAGGGTAACTATTGGTGGAGTGGTATGAAGAGGGATGTAGCGGAGTTTGTATCCAAGTGTTTGACTTGCCAGCAAGTCAAACTTGAGCATCGAAGCATACACGGGTTGTTGCGGCCTCCCCATTCAGTGGGAAATGGGAGAATATTACCATGGACTTTGTGGCTGGGTTACCTCGAACCGGTAGGTATGATTCATTTGGGTGATAGTCGATCGAATGACTAAGTCGGCACACTTCTTACTGTAGAAGGCAACTACGCTGGCAGGTATGCTAGGGTATATATTAGGAAGGATTGTTAGCCTTCATGGGATCCCGGTTCGGTGTGTGTCGACGAGAGGGCCCCGAGTTCACTTCTAGGTTTTGGCGAGCTTCGTAGGAACGGTACTCGGTGGACTTCCTTACGACTTTCACCCTCCAGACGGATGGGCCGGTGGGAAAATTTATTCGGACGTTGGAGGGGCGTGGTAGAATGTGCGTGATGGTTTTGGAGGCCCGATGGGATTGGCATTTACCTTTGGTGGAGTTCGCGTGCAACAGCAGTTATCATGCTGAAGTATGATTGTAAACTGAGGCATTTATAGCGGGAAGTGTAGATACGCCGATTCTTTGGGAAGAAGTTGGTGAAAGGAAGTTAGCGAGGTCTGGGTGGTCCAGTCACTTACGAAAAGATTCCTATCGTCGAGATCGGTTGAGGACGGCTTTCGGTGGAAGCGGAGAAGAGCTATCACGGATTTGAAACATGTGGAGTTTGGTGTAGGTGAGTATGTATTCGAAGGTTTCCCAGATCTGAGGCTTGATGAGATTTGGTAAAAGGGGGGAAGTTAGCACCTCATTCTGATAGGACCATTTGAGGTGTGGATAGAGTTAGGGATGTAGCTTCAAGTTGGGATTACTTACCTAATTTCGTAATGTTCATCGGAGTCTCATATATCTATCTTTGAGGGAAATATGTGTCCGATCCTTCACATGTGCTACAGGCTCAAGAAGTAGAGGTCAGGGAGGATTTATCGTATGAGGAGAAACCTGTAGCTATTGTGGATACTCAGGTTCGTCAACTCCGATCCAAAAGTCATCCCCGATGGTCCAAAGTCATGGCGGAGATAAATTCGGTGAAGAGTGCGCTGGGAATCCGGCGGGGGAGATGCGGCGTTCATATGCCCATACTTGTTCCGATGTGAGGTATGTTCTTATTCTTAAGTCGGGGCCGAATTTTCATAAGGGGAGAGAATGTAATACGTAATTTTAGGCGTGCTTTAAGTGGGTTATTTAATTTATTTTTTAATTATATATATATATATATATATATATATATATATATATATATATATATATATATATATATAACTATAATATATATATTTTTTTTCTAGAGTATTATTTTGGGCATATATATATATATATAGTAGTTTGACCTACAGTTATTTAAATAATTGGTTTGATTAAATTGAATGCTAACATATAGGAAATATCTTATGCTGTTAATTTTCCCCTAATTTAGCTTTAATTTTAGATTAAAGCCCAATTAAAAATAATTTGGAACTTAGGGCTTTAATTTGGAAAAAAGGAAAAAGAGCGAGATATTTTTTGGGGCCTGGAAACTCTCTCTCCTCCTTCGTCTTCTTCTTCTTCTCCTCCGGCGTCGCCGCCCTCAGTCCGGCCATTTCCGGCCACCTCCAAGCCCGATCCTACCCCCAAAATGCTCCTCTCCTCTCAAGCAACGCTCGATTGACCTTTATCTCGCCTGAAATCGCCACCATCCGCGGAAGCAGCGAGGAAGAGATCGTGGTTTTTCTCTCTTCTGCCATCACAGGTTCTACCATTTCACGGCCACCAGCACTAAAATCAGTAGGAGCTTGATTCCCACCCTCGAACCTCAAGACACGTTTCGATCGACATTTCATCACCGTTTGGCCGGTGAACGGAGGAGGTCGCGAAACCACAGCTGTCGGGCGATTAAGCCTACGGTGGCGGGTTGTGAGAGCAAATTACGTTTTGGGTCCCTTGGCCTTGGGCTTGCGTGGGTGCCTTGAACTAATTTCGGCAGACTCCGTTTTCCGGCCGTCGGTGGCGGCGGACCTCGAAGCGATGCGCGGGGGCGAGCGTCCGTCCTGCGTTAGTGATTCGCGTGGTCTGTCGGTTTCCGCGTCGAGCCGGTAAAGAATCTATACCCTAAAACGCGTGCGAGCTCTAATTGCATAATTGTTCGATATTCGTATTTTAATTGTTCGTAAAGGTTATTTTAATATTGAAAATGCCTTGTTATCGTTTAATTGCTCATGGTTGACGTTTGAAAAGTGTAACTTAAAATATATCGCGGTCGATGTTGTGTTTAATCTTATCATGTAATTAGAGCCCAGCGTTGATTTTTGATTAAACATATTTTAATTATATCAGAGTTATCCATGTATAAATATATAATGAATTGTCGAGAAGCTATAAATTGTATCAATTGTATTTATCGCTGGTGTTGACTAACTGTGTTGGATTGCGTCGGTAGTGGATTTATGTAGTTGTGGCCGACTCGGCATTGGATAAATTATTGGATATTAGAGTGTATTTTATCAAGTTACGGACCCATTTTACGGGAATTAAGTCAGTTTTTAGGGAGGGTTCTGTAGATTTTCGGTGCAGAACATAGAAATGCGGTTTTTATGTCGGTTTAGTCGTAGGTTTTACGGTCGAGTCTAAGTATATTTAAATCTTAATCTTATTTATCAATAGCGTCTTTTCCATTTTAGATTGTCGAAATGACTCGCCGGAGGCGACTGAGCGCGGAAGCGGTCGAGATCAGACATACTCTGTGAGTTGATATCATATGGTTCTGACACATCATCGCATGCATTTCATAGCATTTATGGCATTAGGCTTCACACCCGTCATCACGACATGATTATTATCATTTGGGTGTATTTACTATGGTAACTAAATTATTTAGTTCGTTATGAAATATATACGCATATGAAGGCTGTTATGATGATGGATGTGAGTGTGTATTGTTGGGTCGTATTTGCGTGCATTGTATGAAATGTTATGTGGGAACTATAGCGAGGACATCTTACCTAATGGATTACATCGGGACCGCGTCATACCGGTAATAATCGGACTATGATCTGTTTATGTTTATGTATATGAGTTCCACTGGTTGAGCGTTTCTCTCAGGATCAGGGCTAGGTCCTGGTTGAGCGTTACTCTCGGGCGCCCGGCTATGGATTATGGTAGGATAGTTCTTTGGAGTTAGGACCACAGTCGAGCATTTTCTCTCGGCGCCAGCTATAGTTTGTTGGTTTTAGTGTCAACTGGAGTTAAGGACCCTGGTCGAGCATTTCTCTCGGGGCGCCAGTCACATTGGATTTGAGAGAGCCTTATGGCTTATAGTATTGGAGTATGGGGTCACCTTCATGAGTTCCTCGATTTTGTGATGACTATGTGATGATATGAAACTTAATGTGTGTGCATGCATACTTATGTGAGTGTATTATTATATTGTAATTCTATATGTATGTGTATCCTGTTGGGTGTAGATGTGGTATAGATTATATGATATTAACTCACTTTCGAGACTGACTGTCTCAATTTATTTTTCAGTCTTGTCAGTCCTCTTCTCCAGGACCTATAGATAAGCTATGAGAATTCCTCTTCCTTCACGGCGGTTACATGTACTATTAAGCTGTATTAATCTTTGTCTGCAATCTAGGTGTCACCGCGGTACTTAGGGAATATTAGTATATTTTGTAATTCGGATAATTACGTTTTATTTGTGTATGATGGTGTATGTGGGGGGGAGCGAGATTTCATCTCTCCACATTGATGTTCCTAGTGATGTTTGGCATCGGGTATATTATATGGGTATGTTGATATGTTGTCGGGTGATCGCATGATAGTCGGTATGAGTATTTAGTTAGGCTTGCTACGGGTTTCGGTGGCCTTACGCCTTCCCATTCCCTAGCGCCGGTCACGATCCCCCAGATTGGGTCGTGACACCAATAGATAAATAAATTGGGTCATGTTGCCATGAATTTGTACATGTTATTTTAGGTGAACTCCCCCGGCTAGGAGACTTTGCCCGATTTTTGTTAAATCATGAGTCGGGAAAGAGGACTCCAATGGGGTGTGGTGCCCGAGGTGCAGGCATCATGAATCTTACGTAAGTTGACGGGTTGTCAACGGACCCAGGATTTGGAATCACATTGACACTATTTCAAAATATTCTAATATTTGAAAATATTATAAACTATTTGAAATTTTATTATTAATATATGTTGTGCTATATTGTGCAATTTTTTTAATTTTTAAAATTTGTGATATTTCAATATTGTAAATTGTATATAAATTGTATATATAATCTATAGTGTTGTAAAAATCAGTATTTGTATACTTGTAATATTGTTATTTTTATTAAATTGTACACGAGTATATAGAATTGGGTGCTTGAGCTCATGGAATTGTGACATGTTGTAGGAACTTGCTGGAATATAGTAGTTGTTGCTTAATTTGCTGCGTTATTGCGTCATCAATTTTTTTGAATTTCTGCGACAAGAGGTATTTTTATATTCAAAGTTAATGGAATACTTTTGTTTATTTTAGAAATTAGGTAACCAGTAAAAAATAAAGTACCTTTAAATCATTTGAACAAATTAATTATGTTTGACATATGGTGCAAGCTTGATTATTATTTTACATTCAGATAAATATATAAATATGAGTTCGGATAGACAATGGATGTATGCTAGATTGGATAATGGATGGATAAAGCTGAATTTATAATAGGAGTTGAAGCGGTTGTGGAATTTGCAAAAATAAATCCGAATGTATGGACATTGAAAAGATAAGTAGCCCATGTAATCTTCATGAAGTGCCAAAATAGGAATTATTTAGGCAGGATCTTGTTAAAGTGCATCTTGGAAGAAATGGATTTGTAGCATATTATTATCGTTGGTATCATCATGGAGAAACCTATGTGCCTCAGCCAATAGAACAAAATGTTGGCCGATTTGATGCTTTTGTACATACAGAGCATAGTGAGACATTCAATGCAATGCAGTCTATGGTGTATGATGCTGCAGGTCCCTCTTTTAATTCGATTGAAGTAGAAGAGAGCCCGAATCCCACAACACAACATCTTTTTGATATGCTCAAAGCATCAAAGCAAGAGGTGTGGAGTGGGGCCATTCTCAATTATCTGCAGTGTCCAGATTGTTGAATATTAAGGCTGAACACCATATCTCTGAAAGGTGCTATGATGAAATTTGTACATTGATGAAAATTGCTTAGTAGATAATCTAATGACGAGATAACTTTTATAGCACAAAGAAGTTGAGTGCGAGGTTTGGGTTTGCAGGTTCGAGAGATTGATTGTTGTGAGAATAATTGTATGCTATGCGGGGTGAAGATATTGAACTTAAGTTGTTGCAGATTTGTTCTCATCCTCGTTTAAGAGACAAGTGTGGATCTTCCAAGCATAATAAAAATGTTTCGTATAAGAGAAAATGTACTATTTTCTATAGCTCCTCGTCTCTGAGAGATTATATGCATCGATGCAAGCCTTGCGAGAAGCATATGAGGTGGCATGTAGAGCAACCACATGAGGAGGGTGGTATCATGCGTCATTGTTCAAACTCTCCTGCTTGGAAGCATTTCAATTTTACTCATCCATCATTTGCATCTGAAAGTCGAAATGTGAGGTTAGGTTTGTGCAACGATGGGTTCAACCATATGAAACGTCAATTCAGCCAGTATTCATGTTGGCTGTAATATTAACTCATCTGATTTGCCACTTGGATGTATGAAGGAAGAGTATATGTTTTTAAGCGTCATTGTTCTGAACTGAAAAATCCTAAAAGCAAGTTGGATGTTTTTGCAACCCTCATTTGGTGGTAGAAGAAAGAATTATGGGAAGTTGGGGTAGGAAACATATGATGTTTCCAAGAAAAAGAAATTTTCAATTGCGAGCTAACTCTTGTGGACAATAGTGAGATTTTCTGTATTCGATGTTGTCGGGTGAGATGCTGCGGGAAAGTATGCTTGTCCTTATGCATGGAAGATTCGGATGCATTTTCTCTTACAAAAGGAGGAAAAATGTCATGGTTTGACAATCATCGAAAGTTTTTGCCAGAAGATCATTTATAGCGAAGGAATAAGAGATGGTTTAGGAAGGACAGTACATTCAAAAAAGTGCACACGCCTATATATTGAGTGTGGACCTAATTAATGAGGAATTGATGATTTTTGGGTTTAAGAAAGTGAGGCGAGAACTTGGTGGAGAAGAGATAAATCGTAGAATCCAAAATCGTATGAATAGTTGGAAAAAACGAAGTATCTTTTGGGACTTACCTTATTGGAAAACCAATCTCATTAGGCACAATTTGGATGTTATGCACATTGAGAAAAAAAATTTTGATAATATTTTTAATACGGTGATGAATGTTAAAGGGAAAACCAAGGATAATGCGAAGTCTAGGGAAGATTTGAAGGAATTTTGCCAATAAGATCACGAAAGAATTTACATCGGGATGAAAGTAAACAAATATCCTAAGGCTTATTTACCGTGGATAAATATGGGAAAGAGCAAATTTGTAAGTGGATTAAAAAGAGTTGAAATTTCAGGATGGTTATGTTTCTAACTTAGGGAGATGTGTTGATTTGAGTGAATAAAGCGTATGGAATGAAGAGTCACATGATTGTCATATTTTTATCGCAGGAGGTTAATTCAGGTGCATTTCGTGAGTATTACTTTTAAGATGGCAAGCTTTGTGAGAGTTGAGCATTTTTAAAGGTTGCTTGCTATAGTCATAACGAGGGATGACATGAAGCGTTTGGAAGAAGATATTCCCATTGTGCTATATAAGTTAGGGCGCATATTTCCACCAAGTTTTTTTGACTCCATGGAACATCTTCCAATTCATTTAGCTTATGAAGCAAGAGTTGTTGGCCCGATGCAATATAGATGGATGTATCATTTGAGGCGGTGAAAGTTTAAAAACTATTATGTATTGATACATATTAATAAAAATTTATCTTATGTAATAATTAATATCAATGTATTTTTGTAGTACCTTCGCAAGTTAAAGAATAATGTCAGGAATAAAGCTAAAGTTGAAGGTTCAATATGTAATGCATACTTGGTTGAAGAAGCTTCATCATTTTGTGCACATTATTTTCAACCTGCCGTATATACCACGACATCAGTGCAGCACTTAATAGTGATGGTTGTGGATTTGATTTGGAAGAAGATTCTGAGATGCTTTCCATATTTAAATGTGCTGGTCGATCATTGGGAAAAGCAAAACTTCAGACGTTTAAGCGTATGAGTACAATGCGTCGAGCATTACATATTGTTAAATTGTGATGAAGTAAACCACATACATTCGAGTAAGTAACTAACTACATTCTATATTTATATACATTTTTTTAAATTTTGCAAAGCATAAATATAATATAAAATAATAACACTAAATTTACTTTATGAACATAGAATCTTTGGAAGCGAGTTGAGAGTTTGGCACGATGTGAAGCTTCGAAATTGATGCGAGAACTTGAGACCGAGTTTGCATTATGGTTTGAGAATTATGTAGTAGTTGATTTTTGTAGAATATAAAAAATGAAACAATATGCAAATATTTCTATAAGTAATTAATTTCTTATAATTGTTATATATAAGGCGTCTACAATCATGTATCTCTAACCAAATGATCAAAAAGACCTTGCAAGGACCACTTTATAGGGTGAAAATCATTTTTCGATTATTATGTTAATGGATATAAGTTTCACCTGAAGGCGTGGTTCGAATAGTGGAAGCGATGAATAGTGGAGTGTGCATAAAGGTTCTAGCCATAGTGTAAATGAGCTGAGGTACTATGGTCGGTGCAAGAAATTTTGGGTTAAGTACCTGCTCTACCAATAAAAGAATTGTACTATTCAAGTGTTCATGGTTTGATCCGTCTTGAATCGTGGTACAGAATTCTGCAGTACAAACTTGTAGATGTCGAGAGTGGAAGAGTATTGATAAATATGAACCATTTATTCTTCTTTGTGCAAAGCTGCTTAAATGTATTTGCATCTTATCCTACTTTGAAGAGAAATGTGAATGATTGGTTGAAATTTGTTTTGCAAAATAAGCAAGAGGTGTGGAGTACCAAGTCAAATCACATGTCTACCTTCGATATGATGGTGAGAGGATGTTAAGCGATCAACATGGAATTGATCTGTACTATGAATGTGAGACATGAATCTCTAATTGAAAATGGTTCATTTGTTTATGGATAATATTGAAATTGAAAAATCTTGAATTAGCCAGGTGAAGATGATGAGAGACATCGATGTAGAACGGAATTTGATAATGATAAGTGAAGACACAGATGTAGAACAAGAATTTGATGATGATGATGATGATGATGATGATAGTGAGGGAGACCAAGAATTTAATGATGATGACGATGACTAAATAATTATATTCATATTTTGTTGTAATTATTTCAAACAATATATATGAACCTTACTATTTAATGTTATAATTAATGTAAGACTGTGTTAATATTCTTTACTTAAATTTTAAAGTATATTCTTATATGTTTTTGTTTAGCTATGAAGCGGCATACCGACCATGGTGCACACATGGTGAGGATGTCACTCGCCCCACTACATTATCTCCGGCCGCGTACTCTGAAGGCCTGGTTCTTGACATCATCTACTGATGGAACAAGCAGACTATTGATTAGAGTTGAAGAAAATAAGTAAAGAATTTTTCTATATATAATTTTATGCTATGTATTATTGTGGGTGTTTGTTGTGTGTGTATGACATTGTTGTTTTCAAGTTTGTGTGTTTATGATATTTGTATCATTATGATTGATTCTTCCATTTATTTTTATGTTTAAGATTACTTTTTTTTTAGGTTGGTTCTGTAAAAATTATTGCTATTTCCTCCGAGGTCAGCGGTATCTACTTACATGCTTGAAAAATTTGTGAAAGACAAGAAAGCATTGCGTATAGTGGGAAACTTATCGAGAGATATTAAAGACTTTTATTAGGAGGAGTTTAAGTTAAAAATATTTAGTAATTAATGTCTTTTTGTGTGAATAAAATAAAATTTAATAAGGATTTCATAATTATTAATTTCTATTCTTGACAAATAAAATATTCTTATTTCATTATTTATAATTATTTTTGTATTGGAAAGGTACATGGGACTGATGGATGGAAGAGGCTATTAAGAATCTGTTGGTGGCAAAATGTTAAAACATTACACCAAACATGTCCACATTTGGAGGCATTCTAAGGATGGCAAGCCCGGTTGTGTGACCCAGAAATTTCAGGATAATTAGCGACAGCATTTGAACAACTGCGAATGGAAAGAGAGGCTGAAATCGCAGAATCGATACAGAAAAGTGAGGCGGGTGGTCACAGTGCTTGGAATCACGACTAAGCATACGTGTGGATCTCGATCTATGGTGGAGCATTCTTTAAAAATGGTAAATTATTAATTATTTAGTGCTCTGATTTTAGTTTTAGATTCTTTTCTTTTTCGATTTAAAGCTTTTAAACATGTAATTACTAACTTGTTATTGCTTGAAGGCGAGTTGCAGCGTCGACCCAATAGTTGGGGTTATTCAAGAAAGTGCACATGAAAAAAGACGGAACATTTGTGGATGCCAAGTCAAAGCAAGTGAATGTAGGTTCATCTTTTATTATTTAGTAATTTTAAAGTTATTTAATAATTGTTAAATCATAAATTTTAATATTAACTTGAAATTTTTTTTAATTTAGGACCGCATGGAGGAGTTGGTGTCTTCGGCGTCTCAGCCTTTAGATGATGGTTCATAACCTCCACCAGTTGATATAGACACTCTTTATTTTGAAGCTGCAGGTGGAGAGAATAGGAGACGTGTATATGGTCTTGGCTCACGGGCTGCATCTATACATCCTTCCCTTATATCGTGAAGTGCAGGGAGCTCACATTCATCGGCATCTGCGGCTCAAGTTAGAGATTGTGCGCGGGGCTCGCGAGATGACGAGAGATGGATAGAGCAATTCTTTGGAGTTAAGTGTTGAAGAGAAAGTTTTCATGAGATCACGAAAACTGATGAAGCTGTGAGCGGATAAATCTTAATTAACATTTAATGGATCAGGATCTTAAATTTTAAACTTTGATGATGATGTTTTTTAATCATGGATGTGTGTGAAACACAAATATTATTATTAGTTATGCTTAACTTATATAACTTTTTATGTATATTATTTAATGTTTTAGCATATGAAAGACATTTTTAATTATTGAATTTTAATTTGCTTCTAATTTTATTAAAATGTATCAAAAGATATTCTAATTAAAAATAACATTTAATTTATAAAAATTATATAAAATATAACAATATGATAGAAAATAATAATGACGAGATAATTAGCGTTAGTGGCCAGTTTTGTCACTAATCAAAATCACAAAATTATAAAGATTTCTATCACTAATTCATCACAAAATTATAGGCGGATTTTGTCTAATCAGTCACAATTTTTTGTGATGGAATTTAATCACTGATAAAGTCACAATTTTGTGATGAAATTTTGTCACTATTCAGTCACAATTTTATGACCGAAATACCTTCATATGATGAAAATTTAGTGACGGAAACTATTTCCGTCACAAAATTCATGACAAAATTCTGATCCACAAAATGTCATAATTTTTGTGAAATGATTTGTGAAGAACAATAATTCCTAGCGAGTCAAAAATCCGTCACAAAATTGTGACGGAATAGTGACAAAAGTTCATTACAAAATTGTGACGAAATAGTGACAAAAATCCGTCACCAAAATTGTGACGGAATAGTGACAAAAACCCGTCATAATTTTGTGACGGAAACACCTTTTATTACTACGGAATTTTTTGTGACGGAAACTATTTCCGTCACAATTTTTTAACTGATTTCCATCAAAAATCCGTCACAAAATTTTGTGACGGAATATTTTTCCGTCACAAAGTTTTGTGACGGAATATTTTTCCGTCACAAAATTTAGTGACGACCAATATTGTGACGACGAAAATTCCGTCACAAATTCGTCACTAAACATAATCTGTGACGGAATTGTGACGGAAATTTTCGTCACTATTTTGGCTTTTTCTTGTAGTGGAATATGAGTGTTCAAGAGTTTTATTTTGCTATGACAGATCTTTGAGATCAATTGGCTCTTAAAGAATCAAATGAATTAAAGGCATGTGGTGCCTATATTGTTCATGGAGAAGAGCAAAAGATTAGTTCACTTCTTGATGGCTCTTCGTAGTGAATTTGAAGGACTTAGGGGTTCAATTTTGCATCGTTCTCCACTTCCGTCTATTGACTCAATTGTTAGTGAGTTATTAGCTGGAGAAATACATCTTAAGTCACATTATGAAAAGGGAATTCTTTCTACTCTGAAGCCTTCTGTGTTGGTAGTACCTTCTAAGTCGTCTTCTAATAATTAGAATAGGACCTCCATAAGGTCACGCACACTTGTAGGTAAGTCATTTTTGTAGTAGAAAGGTCATTTGGAAATTTCAGTGTCCTAAGCTAAGAAACCAAAATCAGTCGCAGCAACAATCTTAGGCTTGGAAGCCTGACAACTAGACACAGTCCAATGCTAACAGACCACCTCAAGGCTACAAACTTCCTCAGGGCTATAGACCACCACAGTTTGATACTACAGCAGTAGTTGCATCAAGTTCTTTCCCTAATCCTCGTACCCAATTTGAGTGATTTAAAGTTCTCATATAAATACCAACTATGTACCTCTTCTTTCATTAGAGTTGCAATTCTTCTAAGAACATATCATCTATATGGATTACATAGATGATCTGGTGTTCTCATTCACCATCTAAGATTATCTTGTTACCTGTATCATATTAATCTAATTCTGTTAGACCTAAATTGCTCTGTACCTGATGGTGGAGTGTTACCTAAATCTTCCTCTCCTCTCTCTCTCTTTGTGTGCCTCATGTTAGAGACCTCACATTGAATATTTCTTTTGTTGGTTAGTTGTTTGATTCTGGTAATTTAGTCACCTTTTCTTCTTATTGTTGTTTTGTGCAAGATTTTCAGTCTTATAAGCTAATTGGGAGAGGCCATAGGAAGGGGGGATTAGATGCTTTAGATGAGTTAAAAGTGCTTACTACTGCTGCCACTATTGATTTGTTAGCTTTTTCGTTTGAGTCCTTCTTCTTCTAGTTTTTGTATATGGGATTCTCGCCTTGGTCATGTTTCGTTTTCTCATTTGAAATTTTTAGCATCCAACAGGCTTTAGGAAAGTTACAAACTCACGATGTTTTTGATTGTAGTGGATGTAAACTAGCAAAATTTTTAGCTTTACCTTTTAATCGAAGTGTTTATGTCTCTTCTTCTCCATTTGATCTGATTTATTCTGATGTATGGGGGCCTTCACCTGTTCCCACAAAAGGAGGGTCTCAATATTATGTTTCTTTTATTGATGATCGTACTCTCTATTGTTGGATTTATTTGATGAAACATCATTCTGAATTCTTTGAGATATACAAAGCCTTTCATGCTCTTGTAAAAACTCAACATTCTGCCATTATTAAATGTTTCAAGTGTGATTTTGGTGGGGAGTACACTTCTAATAAATTTTTTGAGTTGCTTGCCTTAGATGGAACAATGCAACAAACTTCGTGTACTAATACTCCTGAGAAAAATGGTGTTGTTGAAAGAAAACATAAGCATATTGTTGAAATTGCTCGATCTCTCTTATTGTCGGCTTCTGTTCCTAGTGAATTTTGGGGAAAAGTTGTTCTTATTGCCATAACTTTGATTAATACTATTCCTTCCTCTCATAGTTCAAGTATTTCTCCTTTCGAGAAATTATACGGGTATGCCCTAGATTATTCTTTCTTTAGAGTCTTTGGTTGTACTTCCTTCGTTCTTAAGCCTCATGTAGAACGTAGCAACTACTCAAAAACTTTATGTCTCTCATTATGTTGTTTTTCTCGAACATATACCTTTCTTTTTTATTCCATCTTCTATTCATGACTTGACTAGATCTTATCTTATTCATATAGATCCATTTTCTGAGGATTCTAATAACTTGTCATCTCAAGTTCCTAGTACTTCATATATCCCTTCTCATGTTCTTCCTCATTTTCCTTTGCATCATACTCAACGTGTTGTTACTAATAATTATGTAGGTATAGACATTGTGCTCTCTTTGACACCTGAAGCTCCCTCTTCTCCTATGGTCCCTCAAGCTCCGTCTAAGATTGTAAATCCACCTCTATGTCGATCCACACGCTTTTGTAAGTCCACGAAATCACCAGATTTTTCCTATTCTTGTTATTCTTCATCTGTTACTTCATTTTTAGCTCTGATTCACTATTTTTTGGAGCCTTCTTCCTATAAAGAGGCAATTCTTGATCCATGTTAGCAGCAAGCTATGGATGAGGAACTTTTTGCTTTACATAAGACATGTACTTAAGATTTAGTTCCTTTACCTCTTAGTAAGAGTGTTGTTGATTGTCGTTGGGTGTATAAGATTAAGACTAATTCTTATTGATACATTGAAGCCGATTCAAGACGGATTGGTTTCAAAGGATATTCTGCTTGATGCGGTATGGATTATGAGGAGACTTTTTCTCTTGTTGTGAAAATGACTACAATTCATACTCTTATTGCAGTAGCTTCGGTTCGACAATGTGTATCTCTCAACTTGATGCTAAAATGCCTTCTTAAATGGAGATCTTTAAGAAGAAGTTTATATGGTGCCCCCTCCTAGTTTTTCTCATGATTTTGGGTATGTTTGCAAGCTTAGAGAGGCATTATGGTCTCAAACAAGCACATAGTGCTTGGTTTGAGAAATTTCGATTGTGATCTCCTCTCTTGGATTTAATGCTAGTAGTTATGATTCTGCTCTCTTTGTTAAGTGTACTAATGCAAGTCATATCATTCTTTCTTTATATGTTGATGACATAATTATTACTGGTGATGATGTTGATGATATTTCAGTTTTGAAGGCAGAGTTAGCTAAATAATTTGAAATGAATGATCTAGGTCCTCTACAGTATTTCTTAGGTATTAAGGTAGTTTATTCACCTGGAGGTTATCTTCTTTCTTAGTCAAAATATGTTATAGATATTCTTAAGCGGGCTAGACTTACTGATAATAAAATTATTGATACTCCCATTGAGGTTAATGCAAAGCATTCCTCTTTTGATGGTGTGCCTTTATCAGATCCTACATTATACCATACTATTGTTGGGAGCTTAGTATATCTTACTATTACTCATCCTGATATTGCTTATGTTGTTCATGTTGTTAGTCAGTTTGTTGCTTCTCCCACTACAGTTCATTGGGCAGTTGTTCTTCGTAATTTGCGGTATCTTCAAGGTACAGTCTTTTATAGTCTTCTACTTTCATCCACCTCTTCTTTGGAGCTATGTGCAAACTCTGATATTGATTATGGCAGTGACCCCATTCATCACAAATCTGTTACTAGTTTCTATATCTTTTTAGGTGATTCTCTTATTTCTTAGAAGAGTAAGAAACAACCCATTGTTTCTCTATCTTCAACTGAAGTGAAATATCGTGCTATGGCATCTACTACCAAAGAGATTGTTTGATTACATTGGTTACTTCCATATATGGGAATATTTCTTTCTCATCCCACTCCTATGTATTGTGACGACAAAAGTGCTATTCAGATTGCTCACAACTCGATTTTCATGAACAAACCAAACACATTAAAATTGATTGCCACCTTACACGTCATCATTTCAAGCATGACACCATCACTTTGCCTTTTGTTTCTTCTTCGTTGCAGCTTGCAGATTTCTTAACCAAGTCGCATTTTTTTTTTCTGTTTTTGGTTTTTAGTTGACAAACTCTCGATGTTTATAGCAGCCGCATTGTGAGTTTGAGGGGTGTTAAAATTATTTCCTTGCTGTTGTAGGAATCCTTTTTTCATATCACAGCACTCTAGATTTTGTTTCCTTTTAGGATTCTTCTAGTAAGCCTATGCCTATATAAAGACCTTTGTTATGTAACTTTAATTAATTTATTGGAATAAGATTTTCATTTTTTCTCTTGTTCTCAATTGGGGTTTCCTAATTTTAACACCTCCCTCTATACTCTAGAATTTTCTTTGTGAATTTGGAAACAAAGGTCGGCAAGCATCAAAAAGTCACTAGGAATCTAATCATCTTCTTGCTCTTTTGTTCCTTGATTCCCTTGCTTATCACATGGCTTCATGGTTTTGAAAAAGGTGTTAGAAAGAATTTTAACTTTTATGCTCCAAGTTGTGAGAAACCTAATCATCTCCCTTTTATTTTGTCTAGCATTGTGTTTAATATGGATAACCCTTTCGATTATGGTGGAAGAAGATATGAAGTTAATCATTGATGTAATGTTTTTCAAGATATTTATGAAAGGAAGAGGAGGATGATTGTATAGAAACATGACGAGGAGATTGTTTTTACGTGTTAGGCTTCTCTTTTGTCAAAGATTTTGTAGATTGGTTAAAGTCACAAATTGAGGGGCTCTAATGTTTTTGTGTTTGGCTTACATTGATCTTGTTTTGAGACTTTTTTCATGTTAATTATATATTTCCTATATATTTTGAGTGCTCGAGTTTGGCATCTCTCTTTAATCAATCAATGCATGCCTCATTACTCCAAATAGTGATCATTTTAAGGCATGTTTGTTAAGATAATGACAATTTAATTTTTAGTGGCCATATGCATGAATTTTCCCCCACTATTCTCTATTTACTATGAATAGGTTTTTAATGTGTTGTGGCATGTGGCTCATATTGAGGCTAGAAGGGTTAGGCAAATGCTTAATCAAAGCATAGCGAAGGGGGCGCAGCAAAGGCATTTACCCTTCATGCATAACCTTTTTTGTTGGGGGGGGGGATGCGAAATAACAGGTTAAGGGTTCGCCACTGCGGTATGGTATGGCATATTTAGGGTATATGGGTATTTATTTAATTTGGTAATATCCAAGGTTATTATAAATACTCTCCTATGTAACCCTATTTTGGTGATAGTGAAGTTTTGAGTCGATGTTCCCGTGGATGTAGGCACACTACTGAACCACGTAAAATCTGTGTATTGTGTTCTTCTTGTTTTTCTTCTCCGATTCTTATAACCATTGTTGGACGATTCACAACAACTGGTATCAGAGTGTAGGTTATGATGGTTGCGATCTCCCTTGCGAGCATAGTAAATTACGAAGGATCTGGGAACTTCAAATTGTGGCAGAGGAAGGTTAAGGATGTGTTGTTGCAGCAAGGTTTGGTGAAGGCGTTGAGTGGAAAACAACTCTAAGGAATGAATGTCACGGATTGGAAGGATTCGAAAACGAGGATTGTGTCGACTATCGAGATAATGAGGTGATGTACCATGTCATGGATGAGGAATCTCTAGTAGCAATCGGGTTGAAGTTGGAGAGTTAGTATATGTCAAAGTCATTAATGTACAAGCTACTTCTTAAGAAGAAGTTGTATGGTCTAAAGATGGTAGAGGGGTCGGCACTAGATCAACACATAAAAGTGTTTAATCAGATCATTAGTGATCTGAATCGAGTTGATGTGAAGTTCGAAGAGTAAGACATGACATTGATTTTAGTGAATTCTCTACCCGAGTCTTACGACAATTTGGTTACTACTCTGATGTGGGGAAACGAAACCCTAGAATTAGAGGAGATCATAGGTGTCTAATTAGCCTTTAATCAAAGGAAGAAAGCCAATGATGGGAGTTCATAGGGTAAAGGGCTTATGACCAAGGGTAATCAGGAGCATGGGAGAAACAAGTCTCGGAGTGAGTCGAGTAGAAACAAATCTCGATCAAAATCGAGGAGAAGGAAGGATATTCGATGTTACAAGTGTAGGAAAAAAATGGCACATAAAACGAGAATGTCTAGAGTGGAAGAAAGGGAATACATAAAACATAGAGGGTTCATCAAAGTCTGCGTATGTAGTAGAAGAAGGAGACTCAGGGAGCGGTGATAGTGATATGCTTTAAGTTTCATCCAGTCGAGATCATCTGACGAATTCTTGGATTATGGATTCAACATATTCTTATCATATGACACCCAATAAAGACTAGTTTGACACTTATAGGTTAGTAAATTCTGATTTTGTTCTGATGGGTAATGATGCTTCATGCAAGGTTGTAAAAATAGGGAATATCAGAGTTAAGATGTTTGATAGTGTCACTAGAACGTTGTGTGATGTTAGACATGTTCCTGATGAGGAAGAATCTGATTTCATTGGGGACTCTAGACAGTAATGGTTTTAATTACAAATCTACCAATGGAGTAATGAAGGTGAGTAAAGGTGTCTTAACAATGATGAAGGGGCAAAAGCTGGCAGGGAATATTTACAAATTGATGGGTACAACAATTGTAGGTGGAGTTGCAACCATAAAGCCTGAGTTAGACAGTACAGCCTTATGGCATATGCGGTTAGGGCATATAGGTGAGCATGGGATGATGGAGCTTCATAAGAAAAAAATATTGAAGGGTATCAAAACATGCAAGCTTGAGTTCTACAAATATTGCATTTTTTGGAAACAAAATAAGGTACAGTTCAAGACAGCCACACACAAGACAAAGGGGATTCATGATTATGTTCATACGTTTGGGGGCCAGTACGGACAGCATCTTTAGGAGGCAGTGTATATTTTGTGAGTTTTATTGATAACTACTCACGAAAATTTTAGGTGTACTTCATGCGGCATAAGTCAGGAACGTTTGCCAAGTTTAAGTTATGGAAAGCTAAAGTGGAAAGCTAGACAGGAAGGAAGATCAAATGCCTCGGGTCAGACAATGGTACAGAGTATATGGATTCAAGATTCTCATAGCATGGAATTAAGAGGCACTTCACAATTTGGAAGACACCACAACAGAATAGTGTGGGAGAGAGAATGAATAGATCTATAGCTGAAAGAGCTCGATGTATCATATTGAATGCAAGGCTAGAGAAGAAGTTCTGGGCAAAGCTAGTGAGCATCGCATGCTACTTGATCAACAGGTCACCAAGGGCAGCATTAGATGGAAAAGTTGCAGAGGAGGTATGGACAGGTAATTAGGTAGACTACTCAGGGTTGAGAGTATTCGGATGTCCAACCTATGCACATATTGCTGGAGATGAGAGATCGGAGCTTGATGCAAAGTCTAGACAATGCATCTTTCTAGGATATCATAAAGGGGTTAAAGGCTTCAAGTTGTACGATCCGATTGCAAAAAAGGTGGTGATCAGTGGAGATGTGATTTTTGATGAGAAAGCCATGTTGCAGAATACTCAAAAAGTAGAGAAGCAGGCTCTGAAAAATCATGATAGTCATGAATCTGTGGTACAGGTAGAGCTAGAGACAAGGAGAGCTAGTACTCATAATGCAAAGGATGGTACTCAGAATGCAAGGAGAGCAAGTATAAAAGATCAGCAACCTTATAGTATAGCCACAGGTAGAGACAAGCGGACAATCAAGCCACTTACCAGGTATTGTTTTGAGGATTTGGTTTCTTATGCACTAATCACTAGTAGTAGGGATCCTACTAACTTCTAAGAGGTAGTACATAGCCAAGAGAAAGTTAGATGAATGGGTGTTATAGAGAAGGAAATGCAATCTCTACATAAGAACCAAACATGAGAGTTGGTGGAACTTACTAAAGGAAAGAGGGGTATAGGGTGTGATAAGTCCTAAACTCATCTATTTTTAATCCATTTTTTGGCATATTTCTAGAAGTTTATGATTCGTTTTTATGCTGAATTATGGAATATTCTCCAATTTCTTGTTTTGCAAGTTTTAAATGAAAATGAGATAATTCCAGCAAGAAAAGCATAAAATTGGCCATCTCTAAATTCTCTGTCGCGTACGATTTCGAGAATGTCGACGAATCTAATAGAACCAACGGGAGTTATGTCGCAGCAAGGATCCAAGCTAAACTTAGCTAGAAATGAATCTTGTCATGACATATTTTAGAATAGGCTGATTGATTTCTATCGCGACAATGGATTTTTATGTCGCGACAAAGCTGGAGAAGTTCATAAAGAAGAATGTCGCGACATTCCTAACTCATGTCGCGACACTGATCAAGCACACGGCAATGAAACTCATGTCGCGACATAAAGAATGGAAGATAGCATAAAAGCTCTATCACGACAAAAAACAACTATGTCACGACACAAAATCCACAGTCAGCTTTGAAGGGCGGGCTGTCGCAACAAAAGAAATTTTAAGTTACGACGAAATAGCGAAACAATGAGATAGATCAGAATAAGTGCACAGGACGAGAATTTTCCATGTTGCAACAGACATTTCAGCTTATGACAAGACCAAGGCAGATTATATGTCACGATAGAAAAAAAAAACTATGTCGTGACACAACATTCAGAGTCAGCAATGAAAGATAAGAAGACTTTGTTGCGACATAGAATTTTTAAGTCGCGACAAACACAACATGAGGTTGAAGTAAACTCTGTTCTTTGACAAAGCAGCTACTATCATGAAAGCGAAGTTGAGAAGAAGAAGACCGCGAAACTTATGTTACGACACGAGTAAAAACAAAGCGAGATATCTACATCGCAACAAAAGAAGATTATGTCATTCTGATAAAAATTCTTGAATAAGAGATTTCTATCCCACTGACAAGGAGAAGTTTTATGTCGTGACAAAAAAATGGAAGAGACATGAGACCCTGACCAAGGCGGATAATATGCGTAACAAAGACTTTAATGTGCAATAAATGGTTCAACGAGGACCGAGGTGAGGCGATTAGGTCGCGACAAAGAAAAAATGCATTGCGGCAACCGAGCACAGGCAAGCTGCGAAACTCTGTCCGCGACAGTGAGCACACCGGTCGCGACAAAGGTTGAAAAGAACCACAAGAAGAATGTCGCAACACTCTTTACTATGTCGTGACAATGAATGAAGAACTCAAGGCAGAATCCTTTGTCTCAACAACTGGAAGCTAGGTTGCGACATGAAAGAAAGTAGAAGACTAAGGAACTCTGTCGTGACATAAAAATTCTATGTCGCGACACAAAGCAGCGCAGCAGAAGGAAACTTAGTAGTGAAAAAGAATTTCCTGTCACGACATACTATTCAAGTATTCAAGTTGTAAGGTATCCAAGAATTGTCGCAACACAAAAAAATCTCTTTCGCGACATAAACCAGACAACCTCAACAGAACTATGTCGCTACATTGCCAAATTATGTCACTACAGAATTCAAGAAGGGAGCTTTAAAACATGTCACGACAGAAAATACATGCCACGATAAGATGCTGGGTGACAGAGATGAAAACTATGTCGCGACATAACTTTTTATGTCGCGACAAAGTTACTAATTGGGCCATAATTTTTGGGGATCCACAATTAGTGCCTAGAAGTGCAACCCATCATTTGAAAATATATAAATAGACGCACATCTAGAGGCACTATGTATATGGAAACCAGGAACTTCTAGGTATCTGGAGACTCTTGTATATTATTTTCTTTTTGTTTTTTGTTTTAGTTTTAAGAAGTAGCATTTTAGCTAGTTCTTTTGGGATTGAACCTTCGATCTAGTGTGAGAAGTTTAATTTGGAGTTCGTAAGAATTTGTTTTTTCATTCTTTGTCAGATTAAATGAATTTGGAAATTTTCTAGAGTTCATTTATTTCAGTTCGTTTGCAATTTCAGTGAATTTGCCTGATCAGTTAGTCACTGTTATTTGTGATCCAGCTTTGAAAAACTTAGCTCCATCTAGGAATGGATCAATGTTGATTGTCTTTTTACGCTCCAACTTGAAGAAAGGTCCCTTAGTTGAATGTTGGATTTATTTAATTGGTATTGTTCTTGAAGTTACTAGTTCAAAATATTAGTTGCTTGTACCCAGAAAATGACTGTATCTTGCTCTAATTTCCAGGAAGCCCTTTGAGTGACACATAGATGGCGATTCCTGAGAGTGTAGAGCAGTTACTTTGGGGTATGTTAGACTAATATTATGGAGCAGCTGAACTCTGAAAAATCACTTAGATAGATCACTGACTTACTTATAGTGTGAGGATAGTTGGATGATGTATCAATTTAATTGATCGGATATTCTCCTCCCAATATGATGAAGATCTTGATCCCGTGTTAGCATAGATCTAATCAAGGAAATAGAAAATCTCATCAAATTAGACGGATGAGTTACCAATTAGATTGGAGAAGGCTTGCAATATCCTGTCTATAGGGGCAAGAAGTCTTCAATCCTAAGAAATGGGTATGAAGTACTGAAAAGGAAAAACCCCCAGATTTTAGAATGAGGTTTCTATTCTACAAGTAACTGATTAGACCCATGTATCTAAGAAAGGAATGGATCTCTAATTAGTGAAATGTATGGTTTATGGAGAAATTCAAACTATACTACCTTGGATCTTTGACAAGTTCATATTTCAAACTAATGGCTGAAATATGTTATAAAATGATGCAGAAATTCATAATTGTACACTGATCTATTTCCCAATGTTACTTTACCCAGTGAACTTTCAATCCGTTGTTGATTAACACATGTAGTTATAGAGTTTTATCTAGTTTTTACTTTACTTAAGTTTAGAACCAAACCATTTTTAACTTTGGAGTTCAAATGGCAAGATCTTAATTAGATGGGGTACTTGATCTTTAAGATTTATCATCAATCCTCAAGTGGGGAATATCTAGACTTAAATCATTTATTACTTGTATGACACAGTGAACTTACGGTCGATTCGGACCAAAATCCCAATTTTAATGGATCCTTTTTCAAAAGGCTAAACACATATTTTAATCAAGAAATTTAGTCAAACAAGTTTTATGGCATTCCAACTGGGGACTGAAAAGTCTTTGGATGGAATTGCTAATTACTTCATCAGATTTGGTTTATGTTTAAAAATCAGTCAATCAAGTTTATGTGTTGTTGCCGGGGAATGAGAAAGTTATGAATTTAAATATCAATATTCCAACCAAAGAGAAAATTGCTAATTTGGACATTTTTCTTTATTTTATCATAAATTTCAGAAAATCACAAAAATAGTTTTTAACAACGATGGTTAAGTCTTCACTGGAAGTACATCAATCTTAAGTGAACAGTTGTTTTCCACATATTTAATGTGATCTCAGTGTGTTTCAATTTCAGGAAGATCTACATGCATAGAAAACCCCCGACGAGTTCTTTTGCCTTTGGATCTGACTGGAGAGAAATGAGAAATGCGAGAAAAGTTAAAGGTGTTGAGGCGGCAGCTATGGAAAGAATTAGAGGAAAAGAATGCAGCCTATTCCGGAAGAAAGCGGGCGAGGACCTGGAAGCCCAAGCAAATGCCTATGGAGGACTGGCGCCAGTGATTCAAGATGAATACCCATCGGGCGGAGAGATGTACCGCCATTGAAGCCAATACCTTGAATCAAGCCGCCTTGATCACAATGGTGAAGCAATAATGTTCCCATCGGCATCTCATAGTGGAAGATCCTTAATGACCGCGCGGGAAGATTCATGAGGATTCGGAGCAATATAGCCGTTCGAACTGCATTAAACTAAAAGTGATCAAGCTTCTCACAACTATTTGGTATTTTCAATGGTAGAGATGGCAAAGAATTTGGTTTCGGTTACCAATACTGGATTAGTGAACGGGAAGAGTTAGTGGGAGGGCTTACATGAGCGTATATTCTTCTCTCTCCTCGCCCCTCACTCTAAAGGAGAGAGGTGAAATTATAGTTTCTAAGCAGGAGGATGAAAGTCTCCCACATTGCTAATGGAAAGATACAAAAACATTGCTGAAAGATACCCTCAGATGCATGGAATAGATCTCAACCACTCCGATGGATATTTTATCATAAGTAATTATACCTCCAAGGGTAAAATTGATAACTTGATGGAGCTTTTAAGAGAAAAAGTGTTGAGGAGGCAAAGCAATTGATAAAGATTCAACACGTAAACTGGCAAGCTCCATCCAACTTCAGTGGAGCAAGCAGACAGTTAGACCGCAAGGATGCATACAGAGTCGGGAACCTATTGACCGCTTAGAGGAAAAACGATACATTGATGAGCAAATGGGAATCATGAGAGGAAGGATGCAATTAGCAAATGAAGTGGGAAACAACTGATGAAAATGAGAAAAGTGAATAGTGTTGGAAGAGGGACTAGCCCAGAGGGTCCCTACTAAGTCAGAGGAGGGAACAGTGTGATTCAATGCTACTAGAAGTTACACCTTAAGCCTAACTCAACTTTACAACCCATTACACACCAACACTTAGAACCAGTTGAGAATCCCTCAGCGCGGGGGAGGAGTACAACAAAGTCACATACTGCAACTTTTCAATAAACATCATGCTTCACCTGGTTCCAAATAACAAATGTTAAAGAAAGTCAGAGGGTAGAAAATTAGGGACAAAGGAGATCTTCTTTCTTTAAAGAACAAATGCTAATTTTCATAGAGAAACAAGATACGTTAATCCATCCACAAACTTAATTTGCTCATCTAGGCAAAGATTTCAGCACACACACCGTAGAGCCGTGCCAATAATAATGCCTCAAAGAATCCTGAAACACAAGTAGGGAACTAGCCCTAGCTATGCGTAATCAACAAGGATACTTCAAGTGGTACAAGGAAAATCCAAAGGATTGTGGCGCGGTGGTTACACTAAGAAGTGGAAGAGAGATAGAAGGCAAAAAAGAAGAAGAGAAGAAAATTGAGAAAGAGAAAGAAGAAATTGGAGAAGAATCACGCATACCTAAAGTGGCCAAGAAGAGAAGGTAAAAAAGCAAAGAAAAGCAAGAAAAGGTGAAGCTAAAGAAGGAGTTCTAAAGAAGAATGAAGAGGTTCAAGCTTATAAGCCTCAAGTCCCATTCCCTCAAATGCTGTAAAAGGCTAAGTTAGAAGAGCAATTCTCCAGATTCTTGAATATGTTCAAGAAAATGGAAGTTAATATCCCTTTTTAAGAGGCATTGACTCAAATGCCTCATTATGCTAAATTCATGAAGGATATTTTGAGCAGAAAAACAAAATTTGTTGAAGGAGAGCAGCCTAACAACAACCTTTCTCAAAGAGGTGCGCTTATTCAAAGGTCCTTACCAGAAGTCAGCAGGATCCGCATGCCTTCACTCATTCCATGCACACAGGGAATTCGAGATAGGAAAAACACCGTTGATTTCGAGCCAGCATCAATTTGATGTCTTTATTTGTAGTTAAGAGATTAAGTCTGGGGAGCTCACCCCACATCCATGACCCCAGACAGCGCATGTACCTTAGCTCAACCTGAGGATATTCTTGAGGATGTGCTTATCAAAGTGGGAAAGTTCATTTTTCCAGTGGACTTTGTGGTTATTAATATTGAAGAAGACAAACAAGTCCCTCTGCTGTTAGGAAGACCCTTCCTTGCGACAAGAGCAGCTTTGATTAGTGTGAAGAAAGAAGAGCTTACTCTAAGGGTTGGAGATGAGGCAGTGCACTTCAATCTCAATCACAATTTGAAACAGCCAGAATTTTACAATGTTGATCAGAAGATCAGAGAAACGAAGTACCCATCGGCTTTCAACTGATAAATGATTGTAAAATCTAGAATTCAATGAATGAAAATGAGATGAATTTCGTAAAGATCTTGACGTTTGATGTTGAATTTCGAATCTGATTTTGAATCAAAAGGCAAGATTCATAATTGATGAAACAAAGATGTAAAAATGTATTCATGAATAAAAAGGTAAGAAATTAAACAAGTCGTAAGGGTTAGCCTTGAAGGAATTACCTAATCAATTAAAGTATGCTTTCTAGAACAAGAAAGAGCAAAACCGCTTATTATTTCAAATTCGTGATTGACATCGACTAGACAGAACATTGAAATTCTCGAGCATGCAGCATTTATCAACGATGAAGATTGTGTGAATCAACTGACTCACTGTGATCTGAGATAACACTCATGAACATATATGCAATCTCGAGACTGACCCTTGGGTGAGCCAGTCATGTGGTTCCCGAAGGGTGGATTCAACTGTGATCATAAATGAGAAAGAATGAATTAATTCTTATAAGAGCTGTGACGGGAGGAGATTGTGTATAGTATAAAGCTAAGCACTCTTGCGGAAAGGATCATTATCCTCTACCTTTCATTGACCAAATGTTGGACAGGTGATGAGTGTCCAAAACACTCATGTCATACCCGTGTCTTTACTTCGTTTCAGTTCTATTTTATAAATTAATAAGTGCATTATTGCCCTATATATGATTTTTGGGTCTTTTGTGCATTATTGGTGAATATGGTGGTTTTCGGAAGCTTTTCGGAGATATGAAGAAGAAGAAGTGAAGACCCAGCACCAACGTTGCAACGTTGCAACGTCGCAACGTTTAATTGACAAAGTAAAGCGAAGATAGCTCAGCGTCATGGCGTTTGTGATTCTTCGTTATAATTATAAAAGTCACGGGAGATCGATTTTCGAAATTGTCGGTGACGTACGGGCGAGCAGAACCTGACGGGAAGCGACCCGAGATTGTAGCTTCGTGTCTTGGTAATTCTCTTCTCGAACTATCAATGATTTATAGAACAATGTTTGTAATAACTTTCATTATGTTCTAGATTTATTTCTAGGGTTTTGTTAAACCCTGCTACAATTGCATGGATTAAGGTTTAATTCTATTTTGTTTAGTTTATTCATGAGTTATATCGATTTGCTCTATGTCTGTGGTTTATTTTCATGTGTCTTATGACTGACATTGACATAATCTTCTTTGAGTATCAGAGATCGAGAGATAAGGACTCCAAAGGATATGAGTAAATGACATACTTGGTGACTCGGTGAATAGAGATATCCGGTTCGAGTGTGAGATTAGGGTTTGAGCATTTAAAAGGCGTTTGAGTCTAGGGTGGGCGAGATCTTGACCACACTAGTGAGATAGGTGGATATACCTCGGGGGGGATGTATCTCGTGAGCACGATCCTTGCAATCGGCGAGAATTCATTAATAGGCCGAGATGAATAATTCGTCTAGGTAAAATCCATCAATATTATGACGGGGGAAGGCAAAACCACAGTTTTCATAAAGTAATTTCTGAAGCTATTTAGATTTAGTTTTAGTTCTCCACATTAATTCGAATTTCATTAAAATTCTAAGTGTAGATAATAATATCCTTAAGTGATACAGTATTGACACACTTCTCCACGTGGATGCGATATCCGTACTTAGGTACATTGTATTGCTGATCTGACTAGCGTGCGCGCGCACATAGGCGCTACCCGATTTATCTGATTTACATCACGCATTTCTTATTTATCAAGTTTTGGCATTGTTTTTCGAGGAGAAGTTTAGGTGTTGATATTGTGATAGTGCGATTAGATATTACTCTGGATTTTTTTCCTTTTCATTTTATTTTGTTTATCACAGTGCTTGCAATTTAGTCTTTGCGTTTGTCGTGTGATTCTGATGAAGATTCTTTGTGAGTGTATGTGCAAAGACGAGGTCGAGGATTGAACTACTTCGTTAGATCCACAGGCAGGGAAAGAACCTTACCATAGGTCTGCGGAGAGCAAGAAGCACATCAAGGGTGTGACAAAATGCGAATAAGGGCGAGAAAAGCGAGGCCCGCAAGGGGTTAGAATGGAAATAATGGTAGGAATTATGCGCTCAGGCCGTTTATACAGCCAGATGATCCGTTTATGTTGCTAGAAGAGTTCGCTTTACCACCTACGGTTGTTCAGTCTGCTATCCGAAGACCACCTATTCAAGAGAACAATTTTGGTAGCGTAACGTACGGATGCTTGAGATATTGCATTCCACGAATTTGCTAAGTAAGAATCACGAACATGCATCTAACAAACTTCATGTCGAAAGTATGTGACACGTCAAATCTGATAGAATTAGCGAAGAAGCGCTCGGCCCCGAGATTGTTTCGCTCTCACTAGGTGATAGAGGCAACCTTCAGTTGACGAGTCGACCAGGATTCATTACCTCATGGAACTCACATTGGTCTGAAGTTCTAACAAAGTTCTTCAGCCTTTGAAGATTGCTTCTTTGGTCTGAGATCACTACTTTAGACAAATTTGGAGGGAGAACTTAGGCATTTGAAGCATGGGAGAGATTTCATGAATTGTTAAGGAGGTGTCCACACACCGGGCTAACGGATGGATCATAAGTCCACACTTTTTTATAGCGATGCGAGGATACGGCGGAACGATTATAGATGCCTCGAGTAGAGTGCACTAATGAAGAAAACTACGGACCAAGCATATGAAATCGTAGGATGCATTTCTTAATAGCGTCGGTGGCGGGATAGGCTTACATCGGGAAAGGCTGTGGGAGGCGCAGATAACGAGGTCCTCAGCAATTTAGTTAATGATGTTGCGCAGCTCACTAAACACTTCACTAAACAACAAGGTACCATAAATTTCGTTCGGGAGCGACCCGTGGGAGTTATGCGGGTGTGGAGGACGACATGATAGTGCGGGAAATGTCATTCGGGGCCAGTAGCAATTAGAGCATGCTTTCGATGTTGTCAGTTTAAATCAGCCTGCTTGTGAGGTCAGTATGGGAGCAACAATTATCATAATCAAAATCAGGACTAAGGGTAGGCGCGTAATAGCAGACGGCGAATTATGGTTCTGGAGGAACAATCGAACAACATACCACCACGAGTGAAGCGATAGCCATCGAGAGAAAAAATGGACTTTGAGCAAGCCCTTGCTCAAATGCTTCTTCCCATACCTCCTTGGAGAGATGAAACAAAGGCGAATCGCAAAAACGAAACCACAATTAGCAATCGGCGAGTCTGGAAATGGGGCCCGAATCATTAATATATTGGCCCGAGAGCGCGAGTTCCTTGCGAAGCGATTGAAAAACCCGTGGGGTGAAGGTAAGAAGGAACATGTTAAAGGCTATCACGTTAAGAGTGGTAGAGAGTTAGCTACGAGGCTGACCACTGAAGTAGTAAGAAGAGAGAGGCGAGGTTGTGGACTAGTTCGAGCTGGAAGATCGGATGCGAGGGCGACCCTAAGAGGAGGAAGCCGGCGAGAGAGATCGTATGAAAGGAAGAGATTGAGAAACGGTGGATTACAATTTGAACCACATGCCTTTAGTACCATATCCCCAACGTTTGAGGAAGAATAAATTGGATACGCAGTTTACTAAATTCATGGAAGTGTTTAGAGCGCATCAACATTCCATTCGCGGATGCATTAGAGCAGATTCGGCTACGTCGAATTCATGAAAGATATACTATCCGGGAAAGAAGGTTATCGAAATTTAGGCAGTGAATCTTGCGAGGAGTGCGGTGCTATGCCCGGATAGAATTGCCCACGAGTTTAAGGATCAGCGGCTTCACAATCCACATAAGATGAGGAACTGGTCTTGAGAGAGCCTATGTGACTTGGGAGCCAGTATTAACCTAAATGCGCTTTTATCCGTTTCGAATGACTAGGGTTGGGTGAATGCAGACCTACTACGGTCACCTGCAATTTGCTTGAGATATATCGTGAAACATCCTCGGGGAGTGATAGAAGATGTGCTAGTAAAGGTAGATAAGTTTATTTCCCAACTGATTTCATAGTGTTAGACATGGAGAGATACCCATCATACTTGGCAAATCATTTCTAGCAACTGGCAGGGCTATGATTGATATGCAGAAGGGCGAACTGAAACTAAGAGTGTAGGATGATGAGGTCAGATTTAGTGTATTCAATGCGGTAAGGCATCCAACGGAGAGTGATGCAAGCTTTATGATAGAGCGTGAAATTTGTAGTGCTTAGCCGTGATGGAGTTGGTAGACCACTGGAGAGAAATTTAGCCTTGTCACGAGAGGAATGCTAAGGGGCACTAATTGGAAGAGGTCGAAGGTAATATGAAATTAAGATCAGACTCCTTCCCCCCGGCCGAACATGAGGAAGTATTATGAGACATTGAGAGAGAACACTCAGACTTCAGTGCCTTTGGTTGAGCGACCACCACAGTTGGAGCAAAAGCCGCTCCCTAGTCACTTGAGGTATGCTTGCAGGGAATCCTCGACCACACCGGTTACCATATCGGCATCTCGGCGGTAGTGAAGAGAAGCTTTTGAGAGTGAGATCCTTAAGTATGCTATTGGGTGGTCTTTGCCGTGAGTTTGAAAGGATCAGCCTTAATGTGTATGCAGAGATCTGACAGAGGATGGGCCTGAGCCTTCGAGTGGAGGCTCGAAAGGGGCTGACCCGATAATGAAGGAAGTTGTAAGGAAGAGGTGTTGGAAGTGGTTAAGATGCGGGGAATGATCTGCCCCGTCTCGGATAGTTCGTGGGTGGCCGGTATAGGTTGTCCCAGGGAGGACCATGGTGATAAGGTTGAGAAGAGACACCTTCTTTACCTTCTTGAGCGGTTATGGGTGGAGGAATGCGCATAGACTAGAAATTAAATAAGGGAGCAGGAAAGGGATGTTTCCCTTGGGTTCTGGATCGAATGCTAGACCGGTGGCGGGGCATGAGTATTCTTGGAATTTCTTGGACCCGGGTATTAGGTTATGTCGGATCACTATATTCTGGGAGGACCCGAGAAAACAACATTTACGTGCGTATGGTATGTTTGCTGGTGAATGCCGCTTTAAATTTATGCTTACTTAGGGCACGTTTCGGCGTTGTATGATGGCCGTATTCTCGGACACAATTCGAGAACAATTGAGGTGTTCATGGATGATTTCTCTATGCTAGGGAAATCCTTTGATAATTGCCTGGAGAACCTGAGACAGACATTGATAAGATGTGAGGAAACTAACCTTGTGCTGAACTGGGAAAAGTGTCACTTCATGGTGAAGGAAGGCATTGTACTGGGGCACTGGATCTCAAAAAGAGGAATCGAGGTAGATAAAGCCAAGATTGAAACAATAGAGAAGCTACTGCCCCCATCTTCAGTGAAAGGAATAAGGATCTTTCTAGGTCACATAGGATTTTATAGGAGATTCATAAAGGATTTCTCCAAAATAGCTAAGCCCTTGTCGAATCTGCTTGTTCAAGGAGCGCCTTTGAGTTTGATGATCAGTGTATGAAAGCGTTCTTGTTTCTCAAAGAGAACTTGGTATCAGCACCTATTGTAGTAGCACTGGACTATAATCTTCCTTTTGAACTAATGTGTGATCACGACGATTCTGTGATAGGCGTGATCTTAGAGAGCGAGGAAAGAACGTTTCGGATTATCTATTATGCGAACGGATGTTTAATGATCTGTGACTGACTATGCAGCGACTGAAAGAACTTCCACAGCTATTGTGTTTGCATTTGACGAGTTTCAGGCCATGCTTGATTAATTAACAGGGTAATGGAGTGCACACAGGCAATTCAAACCCGTAAAATTGCACGATGACTAAGAGAGGGCGGTGAAGCGGGAATGCGATGGAGTGGGTGTTACTACTCCGGAGTTTGACCTAGAAATTAAAGATAAGAAAGGTATTTGAAAATCTAGTAGTAGGCCATCTTTCATGATTGGAAGAGTAGAGTAAAGAAATTCATATCATGATGATTTCCACTGATAAGCGACTCTTAGTGATTGAAACCGAAAGTCGATTACCTTGGTTCGCCGGATTTTATATGAACTACTTGGTGGCCAATGCTCCACGGAGGTAGTTATCGACGAAGAAGAGATTCTTCGCACAGTTGAAGCACTACTACTAGGAGGAGCCCATCATGTATAAGCATTGTGCCGATCAGATGATAAGAAGATGTGTCCCATATGAGGAAATGGAAAGTATCTTAAATCATTGTCACACACTAGAAAGTAGGGGGCACTTTGGGGGAAATAGGATAGCTGCAAAGGTACTTCAATCGGGATTCTATTGGCCCACCTTATTCAAGGATGCACACCAGTTTATTTCCACTTGTGACAAATGCCAAAGAATTGGGAGCATATCAAAACAAGATGAGCCGCCTTTGCAACCAATTTTAGAGGTAAAGTTGTTTGATATCGGTGGATTTTATGGGTCCTTTTCCTTCATCTTTAAGCAACCTATACATTCTCCTGGCTGTAGATTACATTTCCAAATAGGTGGAGGCCATACCTACCTGAACTAATGATGCGAAGTAGTATAGCTTTCTCCATGATCAATATATTCACCAGGTTCGAACTCCAAAGGCATTGATCAGATGAAGGAACACATTTCTATAACAAACTTGTTGTGACGTGTTGAGAAATATGGTGTCGACATCAATTTACCTGCATATCACCTGAGACTAATGGCCAAGCAGGAGTGTCAAACAGAGAAATCAAATCTATCTTAGAGAAAACGGTCAATAGCTCGAAGAAACATTGGGTGAAAAAGATAAATGATGGGCTCTAGGCATATAGAACAGCATTCAAGACACTATTGGGAATGTCACCATTCAGGCTAGTGTTTGGGAAAGCATGTCACTTGCCAGTGGAATTGGAACATAGAGAATACTGGGGCAACTAGGCAGTTGAATATGGATAGTAAAATGGCCGACGATAAACGCATACTACAGCTCAGTAAATTAAAGGAGTTCTGCAATGAGGCGTATGATAAGGCGAAGATATATAAAGAAAAGACAAAACACAGCACGATAAGACATATTACAGGAAAGGATTTGGGTGGGTTAACGAGTCCTCTATTTAACTCAGAGCTCAGAGCTTTTCGGGGAAATTAAAGTCAAGGTGGTGAGACCATTTCTTTTGTATTTCGGGTTTTTCCGTATGGAAGAGCGGAAATTATGCACCCAGAGAAAGGAACCTTTAAAGTTAACGCACAATGATTGAAGCCGTACTTTGGGGGCGAGCTTCATGCAAGCAAGCAAGCCATTGATGAGTCTTAAACTCATATATTTTTAATCCATTTTTCTGGCATGTTTTTAGTATTTTCAAAGCTATTTTAATGCCAAATTATGGAGTATTTCCAAACTTTGTGTTTTGCAGGAGTTAATTCAAAAATGAGAGATTTCCAACAAGAAAGAAGAGAAAAACAGCAATTGCAGCGGTCTCTGTCACGACAGAGTTTGGTGTGTTGCGACAAAAGTCTAAGCAAATGGCTAGAGAATTGTGTCGCAACAATATTTTCTGTGTTGCAACACAAGATCTAAAAATTAGCAGATGAGCTATGTCGCAACAAAAGAGAGCCTGTCGCGATCAAAAATGGGAAGAAGCCAACTGAGACAAATATCAGTTATGTTGCGACATAATGAAATATCGGAAGAGCGGGAATCCTATGTGTATGGGAATCTACTCTGTCACGACAACGACTCTTACTGACTATGGAGCTTGGTTGAGACAAAAAGAGCCTTTGAAGAAGAAGTTCGGTCGCGGCGGGAAGGATTTATGTCACGACGAATGATGCTCACTTTCGTTGAGCCTTTGAAATTATGAAAGGAACCAGCGTTGCAGCATACTTCGTGAGGAATAAATTCACATGTCCACGACATGGATTAATGTCGCAACAAAATAAGTTGAACAGAGAGAAAGCGAGGTCGCGACAGAGACTTTTCTAGGTGGCAGCAAGTTTCTTACAATGCAAAGAAGTTACGCCGGCGACATAGCTCACGTGCCAGATTCGCTGACGAGCTTGATTAAAATTTGAATAAAGAAGAGTCTTGTCGCGACATGAAAGCGGGTTCCGACTTGACCAACCTTGACACGAAGCCATGTCATGACATCCATATGAGAACATGACCATAAAATTGACTCGGGTGGCAAGCAAGCCTCTCTATCGTGACGGACTTTCTGGGTCGACAAAATGTAGATAATACAAAGCGGTGTTGCAACATAGCACGACGAGAGATGATGTCACGATGTGGAAACTTAGGTCCACGACGCAACTGCGAGAAGCTGCAGAGTATGTTTGAGACATGATTATCATCATTGCAACATAATTGTTTGAAGAATGCACAAAATATTGTCGCGACAAAAGAAACTCTGTCGCGATAGAGTTATCATACTAAAGAGGAAGAGGCGTCGACAAAATACACTGTATCCTGTTTGAAGCAAGAAGAAGCGCGGATCTTAGTCAAAATTGACAGGGGCGACTTCATACACATAACAAAGACACAAACTCTATTGCGACCATGACTTCTAGGTGTGTGAAGAAAATGGGCCATAAAATTTAGGGATTGACCATGCTTTGAATTTTAGGGCCCAAACTAGGAGCTCTTTATAAATGAAACATTTGCGGAAGAGAGGCGGTCAGTCGATTATCGGACGAACAGTGCACAGGGGGCTGAGGACTCTTACATATTATATTTTCTTTTCATTTTTCTAACCATTAGATTAGATTTAAGCGTAGAATTTGTTTAATTTGTTACTAGATCCGAAACAGTAAATTGTTCAGAAGTTTTGAAGTTAAATTTAAATCCCACGAAGTCGATTACGATTCTTGTTTGAATTCAATGAACTCCGGACAAAAATTTGGAACTCATTCTTCGGTTGATTGCGATTCTGAGTGGAATTTTCCTGATCAGTATTTCAATGTATACTGTAATCTAGTTTTCGAGAACACAACTTCTACTTGGGAAAGATTTGATGTTAGTTATGGTCTTTTCTGCACATTGAGAAGAAAATTTCCTAAGTTGAGGTTTTTGAATTTATTTTAATGGTGTTGTTCTTGAAATTAATTGTTCCCAATTTTAGTAGCTTATTCCCATGAAAGGACTATTGTCTGGCTCTAATTTCTAGGAGGCCCTCTGAGTGACATAGAGATGGGAATTCACGAGTATAGATTGGTGCAGGGTATGCTAGACTAATATTGAAGAACTAATGAGCTCTGAAAGGTTACTTAGATATTCCTCAATTTACTCATGGTTTGAGAAGGGTTGAGTGATATATCAATTTAATCAATTAGAGATCTCTCCTTGGTTTGGAGGAATGATCTTGATCTCGTGTTGGCGAGATCTAATCAAGGAAAGAGAAAACTCTTTCAGATCTTAAGAATGGGACATCATTCATTTTGAAGAAATCACAAGCACCTTACTATCTTGGGAAGCAAGAAATCTGCGATCATAAGAAATAGGTATGAAGTATTGGAAAGAAAATACTCGAATCTTATAGAGAAATTCTAATTACAAATATTAGATTAGAATCATGATTCGAAATGAACATGGAATCTACTCGGTAAAGTATGGTTAGATGAGGAATTCAAAATATACTACCTTGCCTCTTGACAAATTCAGACTCCAACTCAGGAGAAAATAGAATTAGATAATGATGCAGGAATTGATAATTTCACAGCAGTGAAATCCTAGTGTCTACTTCCAGCAATAATCTGGTTCAGTCCAATTTATATTTAGGATTTAATATTTTTTCCCTTTATTTTAAATATAGGATACCAGTTATTTAAATTCTTATTAGGTTACTAAATTTTCTCTGAAATGGAAGTTCAAATAGTGTAGAACTTGAGTAGTTAGGGTAGTTGAAGTTTAAATTCTTTTCAATCTCTGTGGGAACGATATCCGGACTTATTGATCCACTTTATTACTTGTACGACCTGTGCACTTGCAGTTTTTAAGACCAAATTAAATCTTTAATTGATTTCAGTGACAAAAATTATTCTTCTTATGAGCATACCAGTTATATTTGGTTTTAACAAGTTTTTGGCGCCATTGCCAGGGACTAAGTAAGAGTCTTGGGCAGTAGTGTGCTGAAGTTGTATACACATGAATCGGCCAAAATATAGATTTTGCGATTATGGGGGTTTAGTCGATCTTTATAATCCACTGAATTGAGTGAGTGTGATCAATTGTGTCATATCAATATAGATTATAAGTTGTTAGTGATGATTATCTAGATTTAAGATTTAAAACAAATATTCCCGATAAAAGAAATATCAAAATTTGGGCCTTTATAACATAAGCTAATCCAAAGCTCAAGCCGTTTTAATAAGCAGTGAATAAACTCACCACAATCTTTACTTCAGCATAAATCGATATCTCATTTTGTTCTAGGCTCTCTTTGATCTCGGTGTTTCGATTCGGAAGGTGTTAAATGCATAGAAAATCGAAGCGAGGCTGGCGCCTACAGATATAAATTGAAAGAACCACTGAAAATGCGTGAAAAGCTACGATTATAAAGATAAGAAGTATGGCTAATCAAATAGAAAGATTACGGACTATTCCGGTAGAAAAGACGAAGAGACAACGAGGCTGACTGATGGAGGAATTACGGAGGCCCGTCATCGAGAAAGAATACTTTCAACGTAGTGACCCCACTGATGAAGCGACAATTTTTAAGGCTGAAGCCGGCTTTGATTACAATGGATTCGTAACACCAATTCATGGCCGCATACGAGAAGATCGAATGAGCACGTAGGGAGATTTATGAGGATGGCGAACAATGGCCCGAGATAGAGGAGTAAGACGAAATGTGATGAAACTGACTCTTCCCATTTCATTGAGGCATGGCGGCCACATGGTTTGACTCACTTTATGATGGGATCGTGAATACTTGGGAAGAAGCTGGTGGAAGAGCATTCATAAGAAGGTTTTTTCCCTCGACTCTCTTACTAGAAAATGAGAAATCATTGTGTGAGGGGATGAGAGTCTCTGCTTGCATGGGAGGAGGTTGAAGATTCTTGAAGGAATTACTATCATGGGATAGATATAATGATTCGAGGATGGACATTTTCTGTACCGTAGATTATACCTCGAGGTACAAATTGATGCATCTATTGTGGAGGTTTTAAAGAAGAAGTGTAGAATTCGAGGCAAGTTATTGAAGACCTTGCTGAATGCAGCTACAGACTCCATACGAATCTTGGGGCGACGGGATGAGGGAGGTATCGAGATTGGATTAGACGAAAACTAAGTACATAGAAGCGAAGCAGTCACGGTAATGAACAAAATTGAGTAGCAATGAGAAAAGGATGCACAACACACGTAAGTTGGAAGCGGTGAGAAGAAGAATAGTGTAGAGGGGTATGAAGAAGAATAGCCCTACCGGGTTGAGGGGAGCACGGTACACTAAATGCAAACAAAGGTTATACTTTTAAAGCAGTACAACACACTACCTTCAGTCCGGCGCTAAGAAACCATGAAAGCTTTTCATATGGTGGAAAAGCACAGCAGGGAACCATATATGAGCAGAACCTATCGGGGCTTATACTTTCGGCACAGGTTTCTTGGCAGCGACAATAACGTGACCAAAGGAAAGCCGCCCAGTTATCGGGGGTGAGAAAAGGACTCAGTCCTTTGAAAATCATATGCTTAATTTCATGTCGAATGTGAAAGTTTTGAATTTGCATGAGAAAAAATTTTCTGACCTTGAAAATTTCCAAGCAAACACAACAGTATTTCAAGCAAACACTAATGCTTCTTTGAAGAATCTGGAGATGCAAATTGGGCAATCGGCTCAAGCTATGCAGAAAGAGCCTAAGGATTGTATGGCAGTGACTCTGAGAAGTGGCAGGGAGTTAAATGAAAGAAGAGTAGAAAGGAAGAATACTGAGGAAGAGAAACAAGCTGAGATTGGAGAAAAACATAAAGCGAAACGATTCGAACTACGAGAGAATGAGAAGTCGCGAAATGCATCCCGACGAGAGAAGGAAGGAAGGAGTGAAAGCTTATAATCCTCCAGTTCCATTCCCTCAAAGGTTGCACAAGGCAAAACTGGAGGAGCAGTTCTCTAAATTCTTAAACATGTTTAAGAGATGAGATCGGCATCCCTTCTCGGGCGTGAATTCAAATGCCTCATTGTAAGAAAAATTCATGAAAGATAGATTGAGCAAAAGAAAGTTTCTTGAGGAAGGGATAGTGAGCTGTCTGACTGCGGTCTGATAATTAAAGTCAATACGGAGAAAAAGGCGGGGATCCGAGGCGGCTTCACTATACCTTGCATAGTGGGAATCTTGACATGGGAGCTTCTTGTGTGATTACGGAGCGGCATCAACTTGATGCCCCTGTCTGTGCTAAAGACAAGTTTGGGAGCTTACTCCCACAGCCCGCGACCATGTAGATGGCGGGGCAGGACGATAGCCATCTTGAGGGTATCCTTGAAGATGTGCTAATCAAGGTGGGAAAATTTGTCTTTCCAGTGGACTTCGTAGTCATAAATATAAGGGAAGACAAACAAGTCCCACTGCTGTTAGGAAGACCCTTCTTAGCAACAGGAGCAACATTGATTGATGTTAAAAAGGAGAACTGACTCTCAGGGTAGGAGATGAAGCGGTGCATTCTGATCTGATGACAGTCCCGAAGCAACCCCGAGGAAACTTCAGAAAGTGCTGACTATGAATTTGTAGAAACAAAAATTCTGTCGATTACGAACGGATACTTGATTATAATTTTGAGAACTAATGAATATAGAATAGAGATGAATTTCCAATTATCTTAGTTGAATTTCCTAAACTTCAATTTAAAATGAAAAGATTTAGTGTGTTATTAGAGGCAATGCAGATCCAGCGGTTATGAAGAAGAAGTGGCTGAAGAAAATAAAAGTTTAAAAGGTTTAATACTAAAGGAATTGCCTTAACATTTAAAATATGCCCTCTTACAACTAGAAAAGGGAAAGCCAGTAATCATTTTAGCTGTATTAACTAATTTGGAAGAAGCCTTGCTAGAGACTCTCGAGAAAATATAAAGAGCGACAGCTTGGTCTATAGAAGATTTGAAAGGAATCGGTCCTTTAGTACATGCCTGAGATCATGTTGGAGGAGAATGCTAGAACTTATAAAGCATCGGAAGGCTAAATCATTAATGAAAGAAGTAATTCATAAAGAAATCTTTTGAAATGGCTATGTAGTACATATATGAAATTTTAGACAGTCCTTGGGCGAGCCTAGTACATGTGGTTCCCAAGAAGGGAGGATTCACTTTATGTCCCAGTAGAGAAGAATGAATTAATTCCTATAGGCGTGAAAGGATGGAGAGTGTCATAAAGCTACGGGGAAACTTAACACTTGCTACCCGGGAAAAGAACCATTATCCTCTACCTTTCATTGATCGAATGTTAGACCAGGAGTTTATGAGCCTCATTGCTTTCTTGATGGATGTGGTTATAACCAAATTCTGCAGTAGTCTCGGAGGATCGGGAGAAATCAACATTTACATGTCCTTATGGTACCTTTGCCTTTAGAATGATCTTGAATTTGGATTATGTAATCTTTCGCATACCTTTCAAAAGATGTATGATGTCATATTTTCGACTTGGTGGAGGAGTTATGGAAATATTTATGGATGACTTCTCGGTCCCATGGATCCGAGTTTTGAAGATTAATAGAGAAACTTAGAAAGCGATACTTAGTGCAGACAAAAGTGGCTTTAAATTGGGAAAATGTCATTTCATAGTAGCGAAGAATTATTGTCTTGGGACCTGAGATTCCTGCTTCTTTGGATTTAGTGGTCAGCCCAGATTCTTTGATATAAAAACTCTCATACCACTACAATAGGTGAAAGGGCATAAGAAGCTTCAAGGACGTCTTTGGATTTTACGGAAGATTCATTAAAGATTTTTTAATCTCAGACCATCGTCTGCAAGCTTCTTTGTAAAAGATGCAAAATTTGATTTGATGAATCATGCGAGATGCGCATTTGAAGTCGTCGGATTAGTATCGACTCAGTCATCTTGGCTGCTTGAAATTTGAGTAATGAATTTGAAGTATGTGTGATGCTAGTGATTATTATGCAATGGGAATTTATATTGGGACGAAGAAGCGAAAAGATCACTTGAGGCCATATACTATGCCAGTAAAACATTCAATGAGGGACAAGAAAACTACTCCACCACAGAGAAGGAGATGTTGGCAATGGTTTTTTCCTGTGAAAAATTCAGGCCTTATATATTAGGATCCCATGTTATGATACACACTAATCATGCTGCAATTAAATATTTAATGGCAAACAAATTGATGCAAAGCCATGATTGATCAGATAGGTGCTACTGCTGCAAGAGTTTGATCTTGAAATCAAAGGCCGAAGGTAGTGATAATGTGATGACGAGATCACTTTATGCAGGTGGAAGAGCTAGCTGGAACATAAAAAGGGGCAGATATAGCAAAAAATTTCCTGATGAGAAACTATTGATGTTGTCAATACAAACATCCTGGTATGCTGATATTGTCAATTACTTAGCTTATGGAATTATGCCATGTGGTTAGCTACACCAGCAAAGAAGTGAGGCGATTCACGAGTTATATATATGGGTTATTGAAACTCTTTGGATAGAAGAGGAGTAAACATGATCATAAGGAGATGTGTCCTAGAAACAGAACAAGGTGGTATTATGGAAAAATGTCATGCTTCACCATATGGAGGACACTTTGCGAGAGTGAGGCGACTGAAAAATTCTCCAATCGGGATTTTATTGCTTTACTACGTGAAGCTTGTTTTGAATCGGTAAAAACATTGCGGCGCTGCTCGGAGAATGGGCGACATAAGCGGGAAAATGAAATGCCTATGAGGTACAATTAGTGCAAAATTGCATGTATAGGGCCAAGACTTTATAGGTACCTTTTCCATCATCATTTGGCAATATATACATTCTCTAGTTTGTGGATTATGTATCGGAGTAAGTTGGAAGCAACGGCTTTTCGAAATGATGCTATTACATTGTTGGGTTATCTGAAACATTTGAGAAGCTGATTTGGGGCACCGAACAATCATCGGTGATGAAGGAAGCCATTTACAAATAAGTATTTGAAAACTCATGGCTTGAGATATGGAATCAAATATGATAGGATTGGCTTATCACCCTCAAATCAGATAAAAGCTATTTGAAATTTCGATAGGGAGATAAAGAAAATTATGGAGAAGACAGTAAATGCAAGCAGAAAGGACTAGTCTATAAAGCTAGATGATGCGTTGTGGGCTTATAGAATTGCTTACAAAACTCATATTGGAATGTTCCCACACATAATTGTATATGGAAAACCTTGTCATCTCCCTTTAGAATTGGAATACAAAGCTATAGGCCCATCGAGAAATTGAGCGTGATTTCAGTACGCGAGGAAAAGAGACTACTCAATGGATGGTGAAAGGGTGAAATGAAGCATGTGATGCGGAATCTGAGGAAAAGACGAGAGATGAAGCTGATCATATCTAGGAGGAGTTCAAGGCGGGAGAACAAGTTCTCTTATACAGCTCACAGGCTGAAGCTCTTTCCAAGAGCGAAATCAAGATGGAGTGGTCCATTATACAGTGTTAACAAATTACCCCTTTGGAGCGTTAACACTAAGTGAATCACGGAAATGAATTCAAAGTAAATGGTCGGAGATTAAAGCATTATCTTGGAGGAAGCATCCCCGGGGAGGTAGAATCAAATTTTGAAAGAGAGAAGAAAAAGTTGAAATGAAGGCACTCATTTATGTCTTCAGGACATTAAATTGAGTAGCTTCTTGGGAGGCAACCCAAGCTAAATTTAATTTTTATTATTTTTTCTTATTTGCTTAGATTGATGTTGGTTATTTTTTCTGTGATTTGGGATTATTAAATTTGGATTTGGTTAGAAGTTTTTGGACGCTTGGTAATTTGATAATATTTTCTATTTATTTACTTTTGGATAAGAAGAACAAACTGGAATCATATTTTATTGTAAGCACCACCTCCAAGTTGGTGTGCGAGAGCCGGCTTCTGAGGGAGTATTTCTCATTCCCTAAACTTATTTGTAATAACAATACATATATTAAGTTTGGGGGAGTTTGCTGACAATTGCTTGAATGCTATTTTGATGTGTTTTAATGAGATAGTTGTTCATGATTGAATTGATGATTTTCTGTTGCTAAATATGTCTTCACAATGCTTGAATTGAAAATTTTGACTGAGTTGTGGGTGATTAACTGAATTGGAAGGCGGTTTTAAGTTGTAGAAAGTTGAGGAAACAATTACTTGGTCGTGACAATAAAAATTGTATCGCAACACTGTTTTATAAGTGAGGGAAAAGGGTTGTCGCAACAAGGAATTGATTGATTAAAACAATTTATAAGAAAATTAGGTTGTGACATTAAAAGTTCGGTCGTAAATGAGAACTCGCTGAAATATGATGTAAGTGACCACTGTTTTCTATTCTGACAGGCCGCAACTAAAGTAAGTAAGCATGAGAAAGCAGTCATCGCGACCACCTTTAAACACCACCCATTTTTAGTTTCAGGGCGATCTCTGTCGCGACGGGAGAATTCACTAATCGCGGCCCCGGTTATGTTTGTAGACATTTATTGGGTCCAATGACGTGTCGCGGCAAAATTTTTTACTGTCAGGATAAGTCATTGTTGCGACAAACCTAAAGTGTGTCACGACATGGAATTTTAAAGAATGGGGTAAAAATTTTCATTTTTAAAGTCCGCAAAAATTCCTGAGTAAATTCAAAAGATATTGTTGTGACATAATCATTAATTGTCACGACCCACGAAGAGAAACTTGATCATTTATTGAGCCATGGCCGAAGAAGTTCTCTAAAAGCGAAAAGCCCTGCCCTTCTCTCGGTGCTTCATATCACTCATACTCTCACTAAAATCCCACTTTCCTATCTTTGACTTCTAAAAACCCTAGACTTCAGAGACCTTAAACGAATCAGATTTCATGATAAAGCGAGAACTCGAGCTGATCCCGAATCTCAATTAGATGATGGAAGGTACGGTGCGAAGAGGAGGTTCATACGGAACCTCATCTTTGAGACAGCTTGATAAGCGAGGCGAAAGTGCGAAAGAGACCTGAAAACCCGACTCGTAAAGAAAAAAACCGGAAAAAATTTGAAAAAAGTAGATTTGGCAGTAAAGAAGCGAGAAGACGATGGAAGCTTTCATTTTCATATGAAACTACTCATACGGAAAATAATCTAAGCGAAAGGGTTTATTGGAGAAAGGGGGTTCGATACGTTCATATCATCGTTTGCTGAGATAATCAAAAAATGAGGAGCAGGTTTGTTATGACCACGAGCCACTTGGGTTTCTTTGTAGTGGTCGAGGTTCTATTCAAACATGATAGATATGAGGGAGGGGACTCGTTGCAAGTCGGAGGTATGGGTCCCCATGGGTGTGAAAGTTGATGAGGTTCTACAAATCCAAGATCCCCGAGAATGGATCTAAGTTCAAGAGCTGCTTAGAGGGCAATCATGGCAGAGATTCGACTTCTGACAGGGAGGAAGGGAAATGGAAATTGACAAAGAAAAATCCTCATGAGAATCCATCCACGAGGATCCCTAACGAAGAAGCCAAGATTACAGTTTTATTTTATCGCACGTTGTATTCACTACTATTTTGAGCACAATCCCGAGGGAGAATGAAGCCATTCTCTTGTATGCCTGCGAAGGGATCCTGAGTTTGTGGGAAAATTATTTAAACATCTATCGAACCTTCCTGGTGTGAAAATTGGGTGATCTAGTAACAACTATCACCGGACTACGTGTTAAATTTGGAGTGAAAGGGATATGGGCAGAGGAGGAAACCTATCCTAAGGTTTCTCCTTTGACATTGACAGGAGTGATCAAGGGACCAAAGAGCATAAAAATGAAGGAGATGGAAATTATGGAAGTAGTAGAGGAGCCCCAGGAAGAAGAATATGAACTAGTAGGGATGGAATAAATCCCAGTTAGGGGCCAACTGCCATTGGAGGATGAAAAGCAGAACATAAGGAGCCCATTGATTAATTCTCCTCCTAATGTAAGGGAAACTTTTTCTGAACTAATAGAATGTTCAAGGAGCAATGAAAGAAATGCAAAGATTATGAATATGTTGGTGTCAATAAAGAAAGAAATGGAGGAGAGAGAGAAAATGTGGGAGCAGTAACAGAGGATCAGAGAAGAATTTCTAGAAGAATTTGATTCGAGGAAGAGAGAGCAAAGATGGGAACTATTACTGACGGAGGGATGAAAGAGTGGAAAGAAGAAATGGAGAGGAGAGAAAAGAGCATTAATCTGAAAATTTAGATTCGAGATAAATACTTCTACAATGAACAACTAAAGGGATGAAGATGTGCGACCTTTTAGAAAAATAATAGAAGAAATATGGAAGGTAGTATCTTTGCGAGAGGCGAGGAGGGGGTTCAAGTATCTGAGGAACGAGTTCGAGGAATTTCGAAGTTATGGAGAAGAGGACGAAGGAGCTAGAGATGGGCTGACAATTACGAGACAAAAGTTGTGGAATGAAAGTACGGATCAGGTGGAATTCAAATTTAGTGAACATGCACACTATGCTCAGCCCCGAACTTGGAAGAACCATGAATAACATAGGTATGGCCAGATGAATTGATCCTTTCAGGTGGAATATACAGATGATCATTGCCTCTTGACACTGATTTCCTCCATCTTTAGCTAGTTTCCACCTTGAGACCTCTGGCCTAAGAACTACGAATCTTACAAAGAAGGAGATGAACCCTGACAGCACTCTATCTCTCAAGCGAAATTGTAACCATCCCTCTTAATAAAAAATAAACATCAATTTTCTGAATGATTTTGTGTGAAAGTTTTTTTTGTCTGGTATTAATTGCTTATTAGATTATATTTTTGTTTTGAATAAATGAATGAATCTGATGTGAAAAATGAGTTGGTCATTGATGGTGGATTGTCTAGATACATTGGATTGAGTGAATTAAGTTGTTGATGTCATTCCTGGTGTGTTTGCATGATAAAATGATGTTTGATTGTGTAACAATACCTGAATAATCCAAACTAGTAAGTGTAATTGAAATTGTGGTAGGCCTCATTAGTTGGAAAGGAAGTTGCATGAAAAGCTCATGAAGTTTAGGTTCAGATTTAGGAAGATGTATTAAACAGACAACACAAATAAGACTTTTGAAACTGTTGTATAAACAATAAGGTCGATGAAAGTCCTGAAAAACAATGCACATGGTCAAAATGTTCTTTAACAAATTGAGAAAGTTAGGAGACGTCTTACGGGTTTAGTCACGAGTCGAAACGGTCAAGGTCTAGAACTTGTTAGATTATTAGTCGAAGAAATCCTAGAAGCGATACCAGCAACGAGGAAGTGATATAGGCCATCCTTAGAAGTTTGAGCCCCTTTCAAGCCTACCCTCATACTATGCATAAGCATATACCACAATTCATATTTTAGCGGAATTATACAGTTTCTTCATTTAACTGACAATTAGAAGTCTCGAAACCCTCGCTTTATTCTAATCTTATAGTAAATAACCCTTATTTGCCCAGGTTTCGAGGATGGAACTTCAAAATCTGAAAATGATGACAAGTTTGGGAATGTTATGAGTTGGAAGGAAAGCAAAGTGAAGGATGGAAAAGAAAGAACAAATGAAGAAATGGGAAAAGAATCTGAGAGAAAGTCAAAAAATTGTAAATTGTCAAAAGAGTTAAGTTTGTCTTGTGGCACCACTCTGCTGACGATTAAATTCTTAAGGGTGTTTAATAGCACGAATACTATCTTGTTGATATGGGATTTGCTAACTGAAAGTTCTCTAGAGCGGTAGAAGCACAGAAGAGCAGACATTGCACTAATCCCCAAAAATATTTGACAAGTAAAAGAAAAGCAAGGGAATCTTCTCTACAAGATGCAAAGCTAAGAATATGTATTATGATAAATGTAAGGACAAGTTTGGGGAATATATTTTTGAGGAATTTGAAGTAAGAAAAGGATGAAGGATAGAGCAAAGATACACTTAAAGAGTGGAATGCAGGTAAATTTTAGCTAAATTCTCACTTATCTACTGATTACCCAAGCCAAACTCTCTGAGCACAAAGGCACAATTGATCTTGAAGGTGGTACTTGCCTACATTAGTGGAGACTAATATGAAAAACAAGCATATGGGACTGAGAGACACAAAGAAGTGCGATCCTTGTGTAGAGTCGAGATGATTAGGTAATCTGCGAGAGGAAGGGAAAGAAAACCATCACACACACACGAGTCAGTTAATTGGCTACATTGTTTTACATTTGAAGTCATCCAATTACGTTTTGTGATAGTAGTGAAAATTTTCTGATGCGGGTGAAACTAAATTTGAAAATATAAACATGACTAACTAGTTTCAATTCAGGAGGCTGATTAAAAAATGATTGCAGTGCAAAATAGAAAAATAAAGCTAAATTGTTTAAGGACAAACAAAATCTTCTTTTATTTACTTGGGGACAAGAAAACTTTAAGTTTGGGGGAATTTGATGAGTCTTAAACTCATCTATGTTTAATCCATTTTTCTGGCCTGTTTTTAGTATTTTCAAAGCTATTTTAATGCCAAGTGCAGGTATTTAAACTTTGTGTTTTACGGGAGTTAATTAAAAGATTTCTAGCAAGAAGAAAGAGAAAACTGACAGTACAACCAGTCTGTCATGACGAGTTAGGTGTGTTGCGACAAAGAAAGTCCTAAGCAAATGGGGAGCGTAGTGCAGCGATATTTGCGATAATCGCGACCTGAGATCTAAAAATTGGTGGATGAACTATGTGCGACAAAAGAGAGCACATCGCGATCGAAAATGGGAAAAGCGAGCGAGACAAAGATCGATTATGTTCTGACATAATGAAATATTAGAAGCGAGAATCTATGTCCTTCTTTACAAATCTACTCTGTCGCGACATTGACTCTTACTGACATATGGAGGGTGGATTTGAGACAAAAGGAAACGAAAGAAGAAGTTCGGTCAGCGATAGGGAAAATTTATGTCGCGACAAAATGGCTCTTGTTAGTAGCTGGATTTGCAACAAAGGAACAACGTTGCAACATACTTCAAGGCGAGGAGATAAAGTCTATGTTGCGACATGGATCATAATGTTGCAGCATGGAAATAAAAGGCTGAACATGAAAGCGAGGTCACGCGGACTTTTCTGGAAGTCGCGACGAAAGGTTTGACCAATATGAAGTTATGTCGCGACATAACAAATTGGGTCGCGATATAACGATTAAGCTAAATAAAGAAGAGTCTTGTCGCGACATGAGGCTGGGTTGGACATTGAATATTGTGACAAAGCCCGTGTCGCAAGATCGGAACAAGGCTGCGACCCGGAAGTCGACTCGATTGCGAAACAAGCCTGCGTAAGTGAATAGGACTTTCTAGGTCGCGACGAGGAAATCTGGATAATACAAGACAGGTGTTGCAACATAACTGAACGGAGAGATGATGTCGCGACATGAGCTTGGGTCGAGCGACTTGCGGAAGGCACTTACTTTGAGCGTGTTGCGACATGATTATCGATGTTCGCGACATAGTGAAGAATGCACAAAATATTTGGCTGACAAAGGAAAATCTGTCAGTACCTGAGTTATCAGTAATTAAAGGAAAGAAGATTGTCACAAACAAAATACGTTGTCGCAATCGAAGTGGGCATGAGTATCGATTCAAGTCATGACACGATCGCATACCTCTAGCAGAACAGCATGAGACAAAAACTTTTATCGCAACACAACTGTGTCGCTGGCTACAAAGAAGGCAAATCTAAATATAAATTTTAGGGATTCCACACATAGCCTAAATTTTAGTAAGGCCTGGTAAAACTTAGGGTTTCATAAATAGAACGAATCGCGGAAAGCTTATATGTACTGGGCCATCGATCTAAACTTAGTACTTGGGAGCTGAGGACTCTTTTGTATTACATTTTTATTTTATTTTTTTCTTCGTATATTAGATTTAGCGTAGGACTGTTTAATTAGTTTACTAGATCTAAAACAGTAAATTGTTCAGAAGTTTTGAAGTTGAATTTAAATCTTGAAATTCATTTACTTAAAATCAAGTTTAAATTAAATGAACCTGCACAAAGCTGAAACTCATTTCTTCATTGGATTGCGCTACAAGTGAATTTTCCCTGGACAAGATTTCAATGTATACTGTGAATCTAGTTTTCGAGAACACAACTCGCTGTAGCATCTCACGTTAGTTATGGTCTTTTCTAAACATTGAGAAGAAAATTTCCTGAGTTGAGGTTTTTAAATTTATTTGAATGGTGTTGTTCTTGAAATTAATTGGTTCCTAATTTAGCAGCTGCCCATGAAAGGATCTACTGTCTGCTCGATTTCAGGAGGCCCTCTCGAGGACAAAGAGAGATGGAGATTCCCAGAGCATGGATTAGTTAATAGTGGGGTGGTATACTAGACTAATATTGAAGAACTAATGAGCTCAAAGGTTACTGAGCAAATCCCCTCAATTTACTCATGGTTTGAGAAGGGTTGAGTGATATATCAATTTAATCAATTAGAGATCTCTCCTTGGTCTAGAGGAATGATCTTGATCTCGTGTTAGCTAAGATCTAATCAAGGAAAGAGAAAACTCTTTCAGATCTTAAGCATGGGACATCATTCATTTTGCATAAATCTAGCAACTGCCCTGTCTTAGGAAACAAGAAATCTGCAGTCATAAGAAATAAGTATGAAGTATTGGAAAATAAAAATACTCAGATCTTACAGAGAAATTCTAATTACAAGTAATTGATTAGAATTATGATTCAGAAATTAACATGAATCTCTACTCAGTGAAAAGTATGGTTAGAGGAGGAATCCAAACTGGAGGCTCACTTGTCTCTTGACAAATCTCAGACTCCAACCTGTGGAGTAAAATAGAATTAGATTATGATGCAGAATTGATAATTTCACAAAGAAAGGAAATCCCAAAGGTCTACTTCCAAACATTAACTGCTTCACTTAGTTTTTATTTAAGATTTAATATTTTTTCCCTTTATTTTAAATAGTATACCGCCAAAATTCTTATTAGGTTACTAAATTTTCTTCAAATGGAAGTTCAAATAGTGTATCCTGAGTAGTTAGGTAGTTGAAGTTAAATTCTTTTCAATCTCTAAGTGGATCGATATCCGACTTATTGATCCACTCTTTATTACTTGTATGACCTGGCAAGACTTGTAGTTTTTAAGACCAAATTAAATCTCTTTTATTTAATTGATTTGACAAAATTATTCTTCTTATGAGCACACCTGTTATACTTGGTTTTAATGTTTTTGGCGCGTTGTCGGGACTGAGTAAGAGTCTCGCAAGAGTGCTCTGAAATTTGTATACATGCAAAAATGGTCTAAACAAGTTTTTGGCGCAGTTGTCGGGGATTTTAATACTATGTTTATAATCCTCAGCAAGGCTCGAATTTTATATATATCATTCGGGTCTTAACAACCATACATCTGAGCACACATACAATAGTGTCGTAGAGAGTTTGTGCAGTCCCGTTGTCTCGAGAACATTGAGATTTAGGGAAGTCGAGGTAACGACATTAAACAAAGCGCTGCTTGGGAGGCAACCCAAGCCTTTTGATGTGTTTCTTTTTGAAGTGTAGTTTTGAGTGTTTTTGTTTTTTTGTTTTTTTTTTTTTTTTTTTGCATGTTTTTCTGTTTCTGTCTCTTAAAAAAAAAAGCACATTTTTTCTTGGAACACATAAAGCCTAATCGAAAATGTTTGTTTGTTTGTTTTCAGGATCCAAGATAGAAGCTGCAGTAGAGAGCTAGTTCAAGAAACTCATTCCATGAGTACGAAGGGGTTGGAGCTTCATTCAGGGAGTTTTCTCAAACTTAGAAAGTTTTGTAAAAAAATTGAAATTGACCCTCTCTGTAACGTCACGACGTCGAAAAGACAAGCCTCTGTCACGTTGCGACGTTGAGACCCAACATTGCGACGTTGGGTCTCAACGTCACGACGTTGGGTCTCAACGTCGAGACATTAGAAGACCACGTTTTAGAGCCCTCTCTGTAACGTCGCGACATTGGCCTTAACGTCGCGACGTTGGATTTCAACGTCGCGACGTTGGATCCCAACGTCATGACGTTGGATCCTAACGTCATGACGTTGGAAATTTCACCTTTTGGAACATCGCGACGTTGGATCTCAACGTCGTGACGTCAGCAATTGAACTCTCGAGAACGTCACGACATTGGCCTGAACGTCGTGATGTTGGCCCGAACGTCGCGACGTTACCATGTGTTTATGAACTTGCACGAACACATTGTTTTCTCACTTTCGAACTCCAATTCTTTGAAAACATAACTCTCTTCTCTTGGATTTGCAGATTCATCCATCCAACCTCTTCCAATCTTTTCCTAATGCATTTCGAGACCTTCAACAGCCTAAGCCTCACCTTTGATCCTCAAAAATCTAGGGTTCTTCCGTTGTTCATCGATAACCTAGAGAATCGACCATGACCTACAGCCGTTGAGTCGTATATCTCAAAGTTTTTAGAAACTGGATCCACTGAAGCGCGGCGTGTCGAGTCGGTGCCTGTAGGACCAACCATTTCGCCTGAAGACTCCATGCCTACTCAGTCACTGTTGTTCTGGCAAATTGACTGAGTGGGAATTTTCACACCATTTAGAGACCATGATTTAATTATACATCGGGAGAGTCTAGGTGCTCATAGGATTGTTCAAAAAGCCAAGCCACCAATTCTACTCCTAACTGACCTAAGTCCTGTAGTGCATGTCTTCGAAAGACAAAAGCTACTTCTCAAAAAGAAGTTTATAAAGTGGAAGAGCCTACTCATAGTTACTGGCCATGACAATTTTCTTGAATGAGCGTCTAGAAATGGCCTCATCTCAAAGAATAGGTCCTTCATCAAGGAGAAGGGGTTTCACCACCCCGATGACTTCTTTCGTAAAACCATTGCGAACAAGGGATGGCCAACACTTTGCCAACCTCCGAGCCCAGCTGCCACAAGTGTGGTACGAGAGTTCTACGCCAATCTCGCATCCCATATACTAAAAAAGGTCAAGGTGCGCGGAGTGTTGCGATCACACGATGCCCATCAATCGCTACTATGCAACTCCAGAACCATAACCCTGAGGCCTATGATAGGCTCCATGAGCATCCCAACTATCCCGAGGTCCTTAGGATGTTGACCAACGGGAACGGTGAGTGGAAACATAACAGTGAAGGGCACACAGTGCACTTCAAGGCCAAACACTTGGCCTACATTCCTAAGGTATGGCATCACTTCATCACATCGAAGTCCTCATTCCGACTAATTAACGCAGGTGAAGTGATCGTCAAGAGGGCCCCGCTTCAATTATGACATTATTCAGGACATCCCATTTGATGTTGAATGTTACGGGAGGATGCAATCCTTCATAATACATATGGAAGAGAATCTCGGCACCCTTCCTTATCTTTACGTTTATGCAAGCAAGACGGTGCCCTTTAGAGGATAATGAGGCTCGATACACCGATCACCAAGGCGATCATGGCTACAGAAAGACAAAATCAAAGTGTGTGACGCCCCAACCCAAGACTCATGGGTGTCGTTTAGGGCGTCGCACTCGGATCGACTCTTAACCTTTCTCGTGAGTCGACACTGCACTGCTTTCTCATTCATATGCACAATTTCTGGCAATAATAAAAATTTTTACATATATATTATACATACCACCATAGTGGTATTCATAAATTTTATACATCGAAGTCTCATTACTCAATAAACAAAGCTTTTATACTCTATTCAAAAAGTCATGATTTATGAAGCAAGGGCAAGGAGTACCCCATTCTCTCGAGTCGCTCAAGCTCGCTGATGTGAGATGTCATGTCCCTGTCTTGTTTCATTAGACTTACACGGATGAACCCGTATAAGCTTTTACTTAGTGGGAAACATATACAGTGACGACTAACAACTATGATCGCTCAACAAACATACTCTATCTTATCATTTTCATATAACATACACTTCATCATGTGACGCTTGACATATAACCTTTCATATCATTTATTTTTATTCTAGTACTTATCATTGGATCTTATTCTCTTCTAATGGTTCATACTTATATCTTGTTCCAGGTATGTCATATTCGTATACATATTACTTCATGGTTATATACTATACCCAAATTGTTGTCTTCATTTCATGCATCATATCATATACTGTGATTCATGTTCCTGTTTTATGTACTATTTTCATATATTGTTTTCCTGTTATACTTTTCATATTACTTTCCCTTTCATGTACTGTACTTGTTCATATACTTTTTGTGTATTGTACTTTGTACTTTCTATATACTTATTTATATTAACTTTCGATCATTTTACATTCTACATTTTTATATCATATCGTATCGTATAATCTCATGTTACGTAACTTATCATCACATAGCAAAGGCTATGCTTCGTGATCATATAATATCTTTTCACATGTCATACGCAAATCATTTGTTTTATGTTTCATGTCCCCATAAACCTTAGAAGTGATGCTGAAACCATAAGGGCCCGGGCATACCACTCACCGCGGCGAAACAAGGGTCTACAAGGGCCCGGCGCCGCCCATTGTGCAGACAATGACCATCTATATGGGCCCGAAGGTGCCGTTATCATCAGACGAGACAACTAATTATCTATAAGGGCCCATACGAATGACCCAAACGGGGCCAACTGAACAAGATGGGTCACAGATCATTTTTCCTAATAGGCATGCCAATCTATCCTCTACCGTGTTCTAAGCAGATAAATCAATTTTATTACATTTTTCACATATCTCATCTACGAATAACTATCATATCATGTGGCGTTACGAGATATACTATTATTTATTTCGCCTATAATACCTTCACATATTTCTTCATAGCTTCGCATTGCTGTTCTACATTTCATACCACGATATCTGCTATCTTTTCTTATCATTTAGTTTCATTTTCAGATCATATATGTAACTTATCATATATCATGAATGCATTCTACGCACTCTTATATTCATATATTCATATATATATCTTTATTTATTCATATCCCTTTATATTTATGCATCATATCCTTTATGCGTTTCTATCATGATTTGTTTGGTCTTATGTACTTTCTATATTTCTATCATGTATGCTTTTACTCATTCATGTTCCTACTATGTCTCCATCTTATTCGCTTATGTATGACAATCATATATTCATATTTCATATACTCTATATTCATATCATGTCCTCTACTTGTAATATCTTATATCTTGTTAACTTATATCTTCATGTACTTTATCGGACTATCATCTTATGACTTATACCTATACATTCCTATACTCTGTATGTTTTTCTTGTTCTTTATCATATTGTCCTATTCTCCCAGAGGAGTACAAACAAAGACTCTTCCTTGATACCTATAGGTACTTTTCTTATCTATACCCTTTACATATCACCCATATATATTGTTATTTCTTGTTCTATATTCACATCCTTTCTTACCACGTATTCCTAATTAACTTTTAACTCAAGCTGACAAGACACTCCTCAAACAACAACTAATTTTCAGATAAGATGAAAACCAAATGCCATTAAATAGCATATGGTTAGATTCTGTGACTCGATGAGCTTCCATCGAATCCAAGAATACCCATAACGGAGTCCTAATCGAATGAGTTATGCAACTGCGTCATGAAGAAAATCAGCAACTTGCAGCACCTGCAGCAGCAGCATCAACCACTGTCTTTTGTCATTTTCGTGTGTATTATAAGCTCAATATTATATCGTTATACGTGGACGATTCTAGACTCAAAGGGCTTCCATAGAGTCTAAGAACACCCAAACGAGTCCTAACGTATGAGTTGTGCAACCAGTGTCATGAAGAAAATCAGCAACTTGCAGCACCTGCTGCAGCAGCAGCAGCAACCACTGTCTTTTGTCATTTTCAGTGTATTATGTTCTCAATATTGTATCGTTTATATACTGATGGACTCAAACTAAAGGGCTTTCCATAGAGTCTAAAGAAAATTCCAAAACGATCCTAACGAGTTATGCAAATTGCAAGCCATGAAGAAAATCAGCAACTTGCAACAACTGTAGTAGCAGCAGCAGCCACTGTCTTTTGTCATTTTCGGACTTATTAAAAGCTCAATATTGTATCAAGATATATATGGATGGATTCTAGACTAAAAGTTCTTTCCATAGAATCCAAGAACACCCAAAATCTGGAGTCCCAACGTATGGAGTTATAAATCAAGAAGCCATGAAGAAAATCAGCGGTCCTGCAGCAACTGTAGTAGCAGCAGCAGCCACTGTCTTTGTCATTTTCGGACCATAAAAGCTCAATATTGTATCAAGATCTGTGATGGATTCTAGACTCAATGGGATTTATAGGTCTCACAAACACCCAAAACGAAGTCCTAACGAAGGAGTTATGCACATTGCAAGTCGGGAAGAAAAATCAGCAACTTGCAGCAACTGCAGTAGCAGCAGCAGCCACTGTGTTTTGTCATTTTTGGACTTCTTGTAAGCTTAATATTGTATCAAGCTATATATAGATGATCCGATCAATAAGTTTCCATGAAGTCCAAGAACACCCAAAAACGGAGTTCAACAAAGGAGTTATGCACAATGCAAGTCGGGAAGAAAATTCATAACTTGCAGCAACTGCAGCAGCAGTGGTTTTATCGGGGTTTTTCGTCATTTTTGGACTTCTTGTACTAATATTGTATCAAGCTATATATGGATGGATTTAGACTCAGAAAGGGCCGTATAGAGTCTAAGAACACCAAATTCATCAAAATGGGTTTATGGTACTTTCACATAGATCTTCAATCCTCACCTAATCAAGGTCACTTTTGTTTATTTGAAAGTCTAATCTATTCCCCGAGTTGATCAGGAGTTTAGAATCCATGGAATTCAAGTTCATTTTAAAACCACTTTGCAAGTATATCAAACAAACGGCATGTTTGGAACAAACTCAATTCCATCCAACCAAGCAAGGTCTTCGGTTAACTGCACTGACGAAACTCAAACGAGATAGAAGTGCTCCCGGTATAGCAACTCAAATATATTACGAACCATGAAATACCTCATGTCCATAAGGATACAACTCCATTCAAAATTTTCAACAACCAAACAGAGGTGGGTTACTAGGAATCAGCATAGAAACCGAAACAGCTCACCAGGTCTCTCAACAAGACGAAAAACAAACCCACATATTTTTCTCTCCCAGGTATTTTCAAACCAATATTCAATGTATCTATCTCCACTTCTGTATGTGTAAATGATAGCATATACCAAACATCTCCATACTAAAGCCTATACTCCATACTTTTCCATACAAAAATAAACTAGACTTCATGACCCTAACAAGTAATTTCACTCTAACACCTCAAATCTTAGCTTAATGAGGATTTCATATAAAGTCCACAAATTCACACTAACTCCATGCTAACCATCCATACAAACCACATAAATCTCTTAATTTCCATACTCAAAACCAAAACCACAAATCAAAGAGGGAAGAATCCATACCAAGGTACAACCATAACTCTAAGAGCTCTTATAAAACCAAGGATCCTTTACAAATTTACTACAAGAATCCATACCAAACTCCAAAAGATCCATACAAGTTCTACTTATCACATTCTGTTCAAGTGTTCATGTTTCATGCCTATTCCATATGGAATTTTATATACTTGTACAAGATGATGTCTATGTATCTTTACAATGATCATTCATAGTATTCTATTCCCTTTATGAATCTACTTTACTTAGAAATTGGAATCATTCCAATTGAAGCATCCAAACTAAAGTTATGACATTTCTATGTCAACTAGCCTGGCCACCGATTTTACCCGAGGGACAGTTTGTAATATTCATTTTCCAGTGCCTTGTATCCATATTTGACACTGGTTCTTTGTACTCCTTTAAAGTTAAGGTGCTAAAGGTTCTCCTCCAACTGGAATCACCCAAATCGGGAGCACCGGAACTCAAGTTACATCCAACAACCTTGGTCATCTATGATCAAAAACTGGGTTGTAATTATTTACACGCCCACGAGTGAATTTACACAATTTCTGTGAGGCAGAATTTTACAAGAAATTCATTTGAGGACTTTTGTCTTCCTGGAAGTCTATTTTTTTAACCATTAACTTGAATCACTCAAATCGGATAATAAATGAGAAAGTTATGGCTAAAATACGAAAAACTAGTTGAAATGTAAAAACAGTATAATTACATGTATTGTGTTCTCTGGAATTTGCCTGCACGTGGGCATTTCAAGACTTTTTCCATATTTTTCTACCCAATTCAACTCTATACTTATCTTACACCCCAAAACCACAATTCACCATCTCTTATAATCTCAGCATTCAATTCATCTTTCATTACCTATCTTTCTTCAAAACTTTTCCATGAATTTATCCCAAAACTATCTCTAGAATATGGGTGACCCATACTCAAACTAAATATGATGATTAGTTAGGTTTGTTCTAAACCCTAACTCAATTACTCTCACTAACCCATGAATCCAAATTTAAAAGAGGATTCTATAACTATCTTGTACCATATGGGGTTTTACCAACCCTAATTTCAATACATCTTTGGTTAGGATGAAATCCTAACAAACCCTAGATTTGGAACTCCTAAACTTTTCTAGAATCCCATACAAAATCCATATGATCCATAATAGAATCCATACCCAAGGTTAGTTCCATACCTTTTTTATCATGGCTTCTCTTCTTCTCCTCTTCTTCTTCTCTTTCTCTTCCTCTTCCTCTTCTTTCTCTCCTTCCTTCTCTCCCTCTCTACTGCTTCTTCTCTTTGGAGACCAAATTTGGTCTTCTTTATCCATGTTTGTTAAGGCCATGTTTCACAAGTCAAAACTAATTTTTGCTTTTAACTTTCTATTTTGCACTTAAGCCCTTTAACTCATTATTATTTCTATTCCATATTTTCTAATTGCCTTGAATCCTATAACTTATTAAATTTCTATTTTGACATCAATCTTGTTAACTTATGACTTTAAGTCCCTTTTGACAATTTAAATATTTGTCCTTAAATCTGTAAATTTCCGGTCTCTGCCTATGTTTTATTTAACTCACGCCTAAATATTCAATTACGCTTACAAAATACCCTAAACATGTCGAAAACTGCTAGGGTATATTTTGGGGTATTACAAGGTGTACCAAGGCCAGAGGAGGTATACGACTCGGGCAATGAGCCCTCCGATGAGGATGAGCTTAGAGAGTACCAATCTAGGTTTGGGATCCTTATAGGTACCTAGGGAGAGGCAGGCAGTCATCCACCACAGCCATCGCAGGAGAAGGACCTGATCAGTCCTTCCACTACATTGGAGGAATAGGTATAGGACCTCACCGCCCGATTGGTACTGGGATGAAACCCAGGAGCATAAGGTCATCATCGGCCAAAAGATATGATGCACTCAGGCCGATATGAGTTACGCTCATGCACAACCAGCACTCCATCCTTAACAACTAGCAACCATCCAAGAGCAAATTGCCCAAATTTTCCGCCTTTCACATGCCACCTCTGCTACCACCGCAGTTATCCGAGCACTCACTAGGGGAGTTTTCGACACCCTTCTTCTATTTTCTTGACACTGAGAACATTGTCCATTTTTATTTGGGGGGTATGGGTGATCGGGTTGGCATCATGTGCTTAATTGTCTAGGATATGTTTGCATCCTTTGTTTATGTTTATATTCGTATTTTGCAGCTGCTTCTGGGCCACGCGGTGTTGGGATGTCTCGCTTTGTTTCATGTTTTAGTTGTGTTAGCAAGATGTGTGAGTGATGCCATGATTGCTAATCAAGGATCCTTTTGACCTCTTCAAATCTTTTCGAAAAACACAGTGCAAGTCACAAGAAAGGATCTCAGGTTGTTGATGCTCATGAATTACATGTTCAATAGGTAAGTGACAGAGCAGCCACCTGTGTTCAAAACCAATTCCGATTAGGCTACCACACCTACACACATGGGATCTCTAGGCATGCCTAGGCTCCTGGGACTCACTTATTAACATTCAACGAACTCGGGGTTTCTCAACACCTACGATGGACACCTTAAAAAGAGGATCAAATCGAAAGCCCCAACTAAAAAAAGCAAGATCAAAAAGAAAGTGAATATACTGCTGGATCTTCTAGTCGGAACTCGCATACCGAGGGGCTTTTCAAAGCCTAATGCTCGGTTAACCGCCAGAGCCATCGACTTCACTACCCGCTACATGTGATGCAGGATGGAAGTTTCCACACTCAGTGGCCCTTAGGGTTCGCTGGAGGTTCGGGGTGAAGTTCGAGGGAACTAAATGCCTGGTGCCCTTAACCAACTGGTGGGGAGTCACCAACGAATCCCACTATAGGAACACTCAACTAAAACTTATGGGCACTAGTATTTCTTTCATGAGTAGGTAGGTTAGTATGAATAAAAATGGTGCATTCTTATCCTTCTGTAGTTAGACTCTTCAAAATAGGCAAGTTGAATTCAAGTTTGGGGGTTATCGGAACCGAGTTATATGCTAGAGATCATGCATTAAATGCACATAGACTTTTGGGAAAGGCCATTGAAAACCTAGGAGGTTGAATCACTTGTCAACCAAACCATGTTCAGTTGAATTCTTTTGAAAGTCGAACAACCTTAAGGATCCTCTGAATGTAGAAACAAAGGGCAAGATTTGTGAGTTCGGTTCATTTTGATCCTTCCTTTTGTCAACATGTGCATCACACTCGTGTTGTTGAGTTTTAGTATGTTATTTCTTATGTGTCTGGTTTAGAGTCTGTTTCTTGCTTGGGGACAAGAAAGAAGCTAAGTTTGGGGGTGTGATGAGTGTCCAAAACACTCATGTCATACCCGTGTCTTTACTTCGTTTAAGTTCTATTTTATCTATTAATAAGTACATTATTGCCCTATATCTGAATTTTGGGTCTTTTGTGCATTATAGGTGAATATGGTGGTTTTCGGAAGCTTTGTGGAGATATGAAGAAGAAGTGAAGACCCAGCACCAACGTCGCGACGTTTGGTCAACAAAAGTCAAAGCCAAAGAACAGCTCAACATCACGACGTTCCAATGTCGCGACGTTCCAACGTCACGACATTGCGACATCGCGACGTTTCCACGATTCTTGCATCATAATTATAAAAAGCACGGGAGATCCAATTTTCGAGGTATCGAACGACGTAAGGATGAGGAGCAGAACACGAAGCAGGAGAGAACCCAAGAGATCGTGAAAACTCATGTCTTTGTAATTCTCTTCTCAAACTATCAATAATTTATAGAACAATGTTTGTAATAACTTTCATTATGTCCTAGATTTATTTTTAGGGTTTTGTTGAACCCTGCTACAGTTGCATGGATTAAGGTTTAATTCTATTTTGTTCAGTTTATTCATGAGTTATATCGATTTGCTCTATGTCTGTGGTTTATTTTCATAGTAATGTATGGCCAACATTGACATGATCTTGCTGGGTATCCGAGATCGAGAGATAAGGACTCCCAGGGATATGAGTAGAGCGACACTTGGTCAATCGGTGAATAGAGATATCCTGGTTCCGAGTGTGGCGATTAGGGTTTAGAAACTGTTTAGTTTGAGGTCGAGGGTCGGGGGTAAGATGTTCAGCCTATGGCAGATGAGCGATCTTCACCTCGAGGAGATCATCTAAATCAGCATGATCTCTTATTGATGAAGTTGTTAATAGGCCCCAAATGAATAATTCCTCTGGGTAAAATCATCAATTATGGCGGGAAGGCAAAATACAAAAGTTTTCATGAAATTTTACAAACTATTTAGATTTAGTTTTAGTTCTCACATTAGTCGAATTTCATTAAAAGTCTAAGTCGGATAATATCATGAGCCCGATTCGATGATGACACATACTCCTATGGATCGATGCTCAGGTACTTTGGTACATTGTATTACTTGATACGTAGCGTGCGCTAGCATAGGCACTACCTGGATTTATACAATTTACACATCCACGCCAACTATAACAGGTTATTAAGACACATTCTTGTTTTCTTGATGGATATTAAGTTTATAACCCGATTGCTATAGCCGAGGATCGAAGAAAATGCTCCCGTGTTACATATATATATTTTGCTTTGGAGAAAGAATGTCATTTGGATTATGTATGCTCTTGCCACCTTCCAAAGATGCATGATATCTATGTTTTAAAACTTGGTGGAAGAGGCTATGGAAATCTATATGGATGACTTCTCAATATATGGATCCAGTTTTGAGAATTGTTTGGAAAATTTAGAAACGGTACTTCGGAGGTGTCAAACAAAGAATTTGGCCTTAAATTGGGAAAAATGACATTTCATGGTAACAGAGGGTATTGTCTTAGGATTATATAAAAATTTCTAGCTAGATTAGGGCAGGTGACAGATTTTCTATCATAAAACTCTCACTGCACTACAAATTCAAAGGGATGAAGTTTCCTAAGACATCTTGGTTTTACAAAAGATTCATAAAGGACTTCTCAAAAATCTCTAGACCATTATGCAGTTACTGAAAATTAAGTTGATTTTGATGGGTATACAAGGTGCATTTGTTCAAATTCAAATCACCATATTAGTTCTGACACCCATCCTTGGTAACTTTGATTGGAATGTAATTTAATTATGTGTGATGCTAGTGATTATGCAATGGGAGCTATATTGGGATAAAGAATAGAGAAGATATTCAAGGTCATATACTATTACAGTAAAGCCTTTAATAGAAGCTCGAAGACTACTCTACTGCTTGAAAAATAGATGTTGGCCATGGTGTTTTGTAATGAAAGAATTCAAGCCCCTTATATATTAGGGTCAGTATTTATAATACACATGATCATCTGAAAATTAGATATATGATGGCAAGAAAGATGCCAAGCAATGCGATTAGATAGGTATTATTACGCAGAGTTTGATCTCATAGGTTAAAACAAGAAAATTGGTAATAATGTAATTAACTATCATGTCTAGATTGAAAAGACTGAAAAGAAAAAGGAAGTGAGCTAGAAAACTTTCTTGATGAGCAAGCTACATTTTTGTTATGGAGTCAAACACCACATTATCTGAAATTGTGGTGCTCCAGCTTGTGGACTTATATCATATAACTGACTCTGTGAAGGTGAAAAGGTGGTGTAGTTCCCTATGTTGGGATGTCCACTACTTTGCGGAAAGAGGAGCGGATATGATTATCGAGAAGATGTGTACGAGAAGCAGACAAGGTGAAATCATTGATGATATGGCATCACCATATGGAGGATGACATTTGCAGAATAAAAGCAGTCCATAAATTCTCCAATCATGAGTTTTATTGCCTACTCATTAATGACTATTTGAATGATGAAACATGTGTGAGTAATGTCTGAATGAATGACATAGCGAGAGAAATAAATGTCTAAGTGGTGATTGTAGATTTTTTATGTTTGGGGGAATAGACTTTACTAGGACACTTTTCATCATCCATTTGGAAATCTAAATTCTCCTAACATGGTTATGTATCCAAATGGTGGAAGCAATAACTAATTCATGAAATGGATGTTTATCGGTTGTTGGGTTTACATACAGAAAAATGTTTGGAGCAGATTTGTGAGCACCAAACAATCATCAATGATGAAGAGGCTATTTTGCAAATAAAAATTTATAGCTTCGTGAAGCAGATATGGAATAAGACATGTAATAGGATTGAAGCACACCCCTCAGGTCAAATGGGCAAACGAAATTTCAATAGGAATGAGAAATTCTGAAAACTATGAATACAAGCAAAAAAGATTAGTCTATAAAGTTAGATGATGCATTGTGAGTATAAGTTCACTTGCAAACTCACATTAGATGATCACGATACAAAATTATGTTGGAAAACCTAATTCTATCCCTCCCTCTAGAATTTGGAATGTAGAGCTATGGACATGTGAATTGTGACTTTCAGGCACCAAAGAAAGATTATCAATTGGATAGACTGGAGGGTTGAGGGATAGGCGTATAGTAGTGTCCACAGAGATAACACTACAGGAAAATGAATGTTCGTTGATAAAAATTTTAATCTTGATGATGTCTATTATCACAAAATGGTTTAACCTTTGTTGATCACACATGGGCAAAGTGGCTAAAAGTGTGTGACAAGATCTTCTTAGCTATAAATTTTGCACGATAAAATGAAGATGTTACTCTGAAAGGTTTTTCATAATGATATATTTATTACAAAAAATAAAAAGTTGTGCAAAAAGAAACATAAGAATTTATCATCAATGTTTAAGCGGTATGAATTCTTTTTTGTTCCAAATTATTTTGTGATAATTGTTTTGTCTCTTCATACTTGCATTTCGATGAAGTTCTGTTTGTAATGAGTTTTTGTGATAAAATGATATTTTGTCCTAATGAATTTTCTTAATAAATATTTTCAATTATAAATAATAATGTTGTTATCAAATGATGACAAATTCATTTTGTTGTAAAATATTTTGGCAGCAAAATGATTTACTCATAGTGTGAGGATAGTTTGGATGATGTAATATTAATTGTTCAGAGTTTCCTCAATGTGATGAAGGATCTTGATCCCCATATTTAAGCATAGATCTAATCAGGAAACCAAATCTGTAAGTTGGATGAGTTATAGGTGGGAGAAACACAAATATCCTATCTTTAGGGGCAAGAAGTCTTGGAGTCCTAAATGGGTATGAAATGTAAAAGAAAAGGAAAAAACACCAAATTTGAGAAAGAGGTTGCTATTCTCCCCAAATGCTTGGTGTTTAGCATATATTGAAGGAATATGGATCACTAATTGAAATGTATGGTTTTATGGAAGTTCAAACTATACTCTTTTTGCATCTTTGACAAGTTCATATTCAAACTAATGGCTGAAATATGATGTTATAAATGATGAGGAATTCATAATTATTGCACTAATTTTGTTTCACAGTGCTGCAATGAACTTTCAGTCATTTATTTGAATTCTTTTCATGTAGTTGCCTAGAGTTTTACATATCTTGTTTTTTACTTTTGGCACCCCAGTTTTAGTAAACCATTTAACTTTGGAGTTAAATAACAGATCACCGATAGATAAATTGCTTGATCTTTCGTTATCATCACTCTCAAGAGGGCGATATCTGGACTTAAATCATTTAATTCTGTGATATATTTGCGTCGTTGGACCAAAGTGTTTAATGGATCTTTTTCAAAAAGACAAACCATGTTGTTATCAAATTTAATTAAACAAGTTTTATGGCGTTCGTTTATTTGAAAGTCATGAATTAAGATTATATTTCTTATTGATTTGATTATGTTTAAAAATCCAGTCATTAGAGTGCAGTGAAGTTGTGATGAAACAAAGTCATCTATTTTAGTCATTATATAGATTGGTTTAATGAAAAAGAATAATTAAGGCGTGATATGAAGAAACTCTAGTTTGGTGTTTTTTGGAGTATTAAAAAGAAAATGGTGAAAAGTAGTGTGTGAGACAAAATGCTGAGAAAAATGGCGAGTGAAATGAAATAATGTAACATCATTTGGGTTTGGTTCTGATCAGATCAGTGGTGGTACTAATTCAGAATCAGTCAGTCGACATGATTTGATGAACCAAAAACAGCTGGTGAAACATTCATACCATACAAACCAAATCTCTAATTGATCATTTTCAGTTTGGGTTTGAGTGATGCAAAGTCTACCGTTAAACCAGTAATAAATGAGTTAAGTCGGATATTAGTTGAGATCTGGAATTTTAAGTCAACTGCCTGACTATCAGTTTCCATACTATTTGGACCCCTAAGTGATGTGGATCCAACATTAAGATCTGCAGAAAGAGTCTTTCCAGTCAATGAAATAGCTGAAATGAACAATAAACGATCATCAAAAGATAAAGAATAAAATTAACAGTTGGAAAATGATAAGAAATTGAATAATTTATGTTGAAGGCACGTTCAGTTCAATCTGTTGTGATCATCATTCTGTTGTCAACGTTTTGTGAATTTGATTTCAAAATCCATTAAGCGATCATCAGTTAAATGGATCTCTCACCTCACATTAATTGTCTAATTTTGAGCTGGTTATCTGAATCAGAGATTAAATAACTATACTCTTGGGGACTTCCTAATTAGGTGGCCTGCTTTTTGTGCTTCTTTTATTTCTATGATTTAATACACATGGCTCCCATTCATAGTTCAAGCAAGGTCTCTTCTTAGTTATCTTATCAATTAAATGATCACCCTCATCCTTGATTGATCCATTAACTGGGATTAGCTATATTGAACAGTGAACTCTCATGTTGAAAATTGTTAATATTCAGCTGGTTCTAGTTCAGAACAGAAAGGTTATCAGTAGCTCATAAAGCTCATTAGATCTCTAATAGCGGACAATATACCTTCAAAAATAAATTCATAACCCCGGATTGTCATCTCTGTGTCCTCGGAGGACCTCCTTGAAATCGAGCAATGAAACGGCTTCTTATACGGGTATAAGAAACTGATATTGGTCAAAACCTTAAACCCATAGCAGAAAGTAAATTCATAAAGTGAAATTCGCAATTTCTTTGGAAATAACAATAGGAAAGATAATTTCGACAACATTCTCTTAATGAAAATTTGGGTTCCTCAATTGCGAATTACACACTCTGACATTCCTCGATCATAAGAATACTTGCATTTAGCCCAGGCCGAATTCGAAATTTATCGAACTTCAACATTCAGGTAGTAATTTGAAAAAGAAGTGGAATTACGCATTAGGCTTTATTTCAACGATAACATAGATTCGGGAAAAAAAAACTAGATCGATAAATCTATCTAATCTATCCATATTAAGAAAATAAAGAAAAGGAAAGAAAGAAAACTAAAAAAATGAGCCTTATTGCATCCAGACCTCTGTGCGCTGGCGCTGTCTTTCCTCCTTACGGACCATTTGCATTATTTATAGGGTTTCCCGATTGGAGCCCCTAATCCCAATGTAACTTCTTTGTGGATTTTAGAGTATCCGGGCCCAAAGTCACTGTTCAAATTCTGTCTCCCGATTTCAGCAGCCGCGACATCATCCATCCGCGACCTCGATCTCCGCGTCAGCGATCTTAGCTTCTGCCGGTGTTGGCTGATCTCATTTCAGTGATGATCTTAAACCATATTCTCTTAATCAACCATGGCTTACTTTATTACATGAGCTTCCACGTGTTATCACGATGTGGCGATGAACCTCTTGTCTTGACATATTCAGTAATTAATCTTTTAATGATATCTTTGATGTGACATAAGTCTCTTGTCATGACGTCAATATTGTTCTAGTTCAACTTTGATTACATTCTTGATTGTCATGTTCGTCATAACATTATGACTATTACAAATTCCATGCTATTGGATTTCAAATTATCTCTAAGTGGTATGATTATATAGTGTGACCTCCGATATATCTTGACGTCTTTTTATTGGATGAACATCAGTATCTTGTGACATCAACTAAAGGATCTGGTTTCATTTGTTTTTCAACGATGTCAGACATCGTATGTCAGTGACATCGTGATCTTGCTTTAAATCTTATATAACCCTGTCTTTTTCTTTGTTTACTCTTGTTCAAATGTGTATCAGTCCTGTGTGACATCACTTGTTTATCTAAGTCTCTAAATTGTTTTGTTCTGATGTTGGCGACATTCAGTGTGTCTTATCGACACCAGTTCAAATCTGTGGCACAGGTATGGTTCTGCCAGTTATTGGGCTTGATCATCAAGTGACCTCCGACTCATTTACTGACTCTCATGAAGCGATTAGGTGTGACCTCATGTCTTGTTGTTATCATGTGCGTTTTGTCAGTTCTTATATTCTGATGTGAACGTATCATGATGAATTTGTGTAACCCCAAAGCGCAACATAAGTTAGCCCAGTTGCTTTCATTTTACGCCTTGCTATTTACTGCATTTTTACTCACTTGATTCATTTTGTTGCATTTTCTTTTCTTGTTCTGCATAATATAGGCTGGTGGGTTTTCTTTATATTCATAAGTATTATCTTTTGTTGAAGACAGTGAAATGGACATGATGACTTTTAAACTGTCAGCTCACAACTTAAAATTTTGTGTCCTCAAGCAAAGAAAAAGAAAGAATTGTTTGTCCTCGAACAAAAGGACGTTTTTCTGTTTGTTTAAGTATTATTCAATTTTTTTTATTTTTTTCGAATGCTGAATTAAAATATCACTATTATTTCAAAATTCAGTTTAAAATGCAGGAATAGAGCATGGTATACTTCTATTACAAACCACCTGATAAACTAATGTATGTAAACAGTTCATTATTCAAGTCTTGTTTGTGTGTGTGTCTTGGTCAGCAATCCTTCTCCAATTTTGTATTAGATTTAGTCAATCTCAGGTTTCTGAAGTAACATTAAAGGTCTGTATCTTTGGTTTTCATGTGATCTTCTTCATGGTGGTTCAACCTTCAAATGTCCAGTCTTTTAGGAGCAACATGTCAGTAGGCTTAGGTAAGGGTAGGATGAATGGAATTTTTAGGCTGAGATTACCCAAAACTCTTTTTCTTTTCTCCTCAACTGCTATTTCCTCCTTGTAATTCCCAAACTCCCCAAACTTCATGTTTAGGATACTTGAATTTCTTCTTTTCAAAGGCTGTATCTTCGATTCTCTTACGTAATTCTAGCAGGGAAATTTTCTCTCTAATCACCTTCGGGAATTGTGCTTTGTTTTTTGTCTTTTAGGCTTTCTAACACTCTTAGTGAACTTTGGGTTAGTAGCTCCCATACAGATGGTATTAGTTAGTTGTTGAAACACCCCCAGAGCATTATTCAGAAAGTTAGGCCGGGGCAAAACTATTCTTAACTCACTCCTTTTGTATTTTCTGTCTTAGATCTTTCTTCCTTCACCTCCTCACGTACTTCTCTTGCTTTCCCAAATTAAACTCCCAGGCTTTATCTCTTTCCTCTCCTTTTTGAGTTCTTGAGTGTCATAGGTTCTTTTGCTGAAAATTAGTAATCAGGGATGGCTGACTTCAACGGATTATTCGAAAACATGGAATATCTTGGCTCCAAATTCGAGACTAAGGTGTATGCAAGCATATACATAATGGTGGCCGGAAAAGCTCTATTTGTTCAGGAAATAGCTGTATCATTTCTTGTCGGGTTGTTTTTCAACTAGGATTTCACCTTAATCAATATTGATAGATTCTAGGACTATGGATTATAATTCTGAGTTCCCAGAAAATTTTCCTAATTTCGGACAAAGTTTCAAGGTGTTGTTGACAGGTGTATTATTTCTTTCAAAACTTGTGTTTTATTCTTGTCTAATTTCATTAATCTGTTCGGGAATTCTTTACATAATAGCCAATTTCTATTACAACAAATATAAATTGAACATCACAAAACAAATACTCTTAATTCCGATTTTTTTTCATCTTCTCCATTCTTTTTTGGATATGATGAGCAAGCAAATAGCTATTAGTTTAACGAGAAAATAAACTAGCAAACTTCAAACCAATTCACGATCAGCCAAAGTTGTAATTCACTTGAAATTTATTCAAATATCAAAAGGACTTCGATATTGTACAAAGCTGATTTCCAGTACAAACATTTTTCATAAGTTAAAGAAAAACTCTATTTCTGCTCTAAAATCCTATCTCTTCTCGAAATTTGCAGCTCCCTCTTTGAATTAGTTCACGGACATGACTTCGATGAGTGATTCGATAGTTAACAAGTGCGTTCAACAAATTGGGGGGGCTGCTTCCACCTTTTTCTTTGGAGCTTCTTGGTTGATGGATTCTAACTAATCCATATTCCCTTCCCATCAACCGCTCTCCGGATGAAACTACGTTTTATGGAACACATAGTGGAATTGGTTTGTTTTCCGACTCCACTCATTCCATAAAACAGTGTTTGCATCCCTCGGACGCTCCTTTCACTCTCATTCTCCCTTCCCTTCATTCTTTCTGCTTGTTTCTAATTCCTTGTTCTTCCATCCCTTTTATAATGATGAGGTGTGTCTCTTGGAAGTGAGTCATTCTATGATTTCCTTCAATTTTCTATAGGAGGGATTAAGTGATTCTTGATTTATGTCCCTTTTGTATTTCGAAATCAGTTTGGAAGCTTTCTGGAGAATTTGGAACGTTTTTCTTGAATGCCTTAATTTTCCTCTGATTATGCTCTTGAAAGCGAGAATATTCCCGCAGTTGATTAAGATCAAAAGATGGATTACAATTTACGTATTTATTACTATTTATTCTCACATAAATTGAAAAAATTTGGGGTGAATTGTAGTTCCATGGACCTTGAATGAAACTAGACACTGGGTTTAATGTTTTGACATTGCCTTTGAGATTAATACATTAGCTAATGGGGCAATAAAGTCTAGGCATTAGCTCTTTGGAAGTCTCACGTTATCAGTTTCTAAGTTGTGACCTAAAAAAAGTGGAATTATAATGAAGATGTGTTACTATTTTGGTTATGATAAATTTCATCAATTTGGCTTTCTTTTCCACTTGTATTCTTCATTCTCCTCACATCCTTGGTCAACCCTCTCGAACCGGTGTTATGTCTCAAAACAATAAACAATCCAAGTGCAGCTTAATATCACAGTTGTTCAATGTCCTCAAAACAACCACAGCACAAATTTATTTTATCATGCGAAATTGACAATTTCTATTATTTCTCATATTCAATAGTTAAGCATTCCATGCAAGATAAAAATAAATTCCCCCAAACTTGCAATCATGCTACTTCAAATATAAAATCCTAACAATTATTTCAACTCAAATGCAATTAAAATAAAAGATAGAGAAAGGAATGAGAGACTCCCCTTTTTATTCCAGTCATGTTATATCAGCTGTCCTGAATGTGATTTTAGAGATTCTTCTTTCTGTGCAATCTTCATTCTTTCCACAACTCTGCTTCGTTTTTAGCTTTTAGTTGGACTTCCTTTCGAACAACCAATGTATCGTGCGCTCAACTGGCCTGTGGCTGATAAATTGTCCATCACATTCATTCGGCTCTCTTCCCGGCTCTTGCCATTTCTCTACGAGAGTCGGATGAGCTAATGTTGTGATGACAAGATCTTTCCCTGTCGGCATACATGTTCTCACTTTCCCATGTTTGGGAATTAGTAATTTCCCTTCTTTGTTCAGAAGGAAGGGATGGGGTAAAGAATTTGCTGAAATAAGCTCTCATCAGCTCCTCCCATGTGTTAACAGATTCATATGGTAGTGAGTTAAACCATGTTGCAGCCATATCTCGTAAAGAGAATGGGAACAACTGCAGCTGAATAACTTCTGGCTTCACACCATTCAATTTAATTGAATTTGCTATTCTCAGAAATCGCCCCAAGTGTTCATTGGGATTTTCAGTGGGATGACCAGTGAATTGGTTCTGTTTGGACCATAGTTAACGATCTTTGATTCGAACTCAAAAATCATAGCATCGATTCTTTGGTTGTTTTATTGCTACATATGTATTGTGGATGAGCAATTCCATAAGTTCTCCATAGTGTCATGCTTTCTTTGAGGACTCTTTGTGCACGTCTTTGGTTGGCTTCAGATCTAATCCTTTTTATCATATGACATACTAAAGGCCTTCACAGAAATCAAAGTACATGGAATCAATGGATTCATTCAGTCAATACCCAAACATTTTAATGGTTTGTTAAGATTAGTGGCAAAAGATAGCCACGGCGAAAAGCTATTTTTGGTCTTTTCACTTAAAAATGTCAAAGTAGTATTTCCTTCTTTTAATACGAATATTGTGATTTAATTAAATTCTTCGATCCGACAACGACGCCATAAAACTTGATAGACCAAGAACACATACAAATTTACCAAACCTACTACTAATAAAAAATCTCCTAGAGTAAATCATTTTCAAAGATACACTGGTTTGGTCTGATGTTACGCAGTACAGTGGTAAATAATAAAATGGATTTTAAGTCCAGATATCGATCCGGAGATCTCGAAATTTTAAATCCAACTTTACCACGACTACTCGATTTCCATACCTATTTGGACCACTAAATGATGGTAAAGATCCAGCATTAAGGTCTTTGGAAAAATTAAGCGAATCAAATGGAAATAAGCCTGAAATATGAGCAATGACTTGATGTAAGAATAAAGACCAATTAACTGGATTTAGGAAAATGAATAGAAATTGAATAATTATCAGTTTGGAGCATTAAGTTCAATGCTATTGATATCAATTCTGTTGTCAACTTGCAGTGCACTTTGAATTTAGTTTCAAAAATACGTCCATGTAGTTAATAGTTCAATTGGATCTCTCCGCACCTCACATTTCATTATCTAATTTTGACTGATTCTCTCGAATCTGAGGGAATTAGACAATCTTTGCGGAACTCCCTAGTGCAGGTATTTTTCTTTTGCAATACTTCATACCCATTTTATGGGTAATACACCTTAGCTCCCAAGTTATCGGTCAAGCAGGATATCGACTTCGAAGAGTTATACTATCAAAATTCAATGATCACCTCTATCAGGTTAGATCTCATTGCTGCGGATTAAACTCCATCTTCGAATTGAGGTGAACTCTTGCTTGTTTAAATTGATAACTCATTCAACTCAAGTTCTTGATTTCAAGTGAAGAGGATTTATCAAGTAAACTCACAAAGCTCATTAGATCTCCTAATAGCGAGTTAATATACCTTCTAAAGAAATATTCGCCTTGATTGTCATCTGTATCCTCGAGGACCTCTAATGAAATCGAGCAATGAAACGCTTCTTAATACGGGTATAAGCGAAATGTAGGATAAAGGAAACCTTAAACCCATAGCAGAAGTAAATTCATAAAGCTGAGAATTCGCAATTTCTTTGGAAATAACAATGAGGAAAGATAATTTCTATGATAACATTCTCTTAATGAAAATAGTTCCTCAAATTCTTTGAATTACACCTACGCCATTCTCAGTCGCCAGAATAGCGCATTTTGGCTGAATAGAGATTCGAAGTACTGCAGAACTAACATTCAATTAGTAATTTGAAAAGGGTGGATGCACGTCGGCTTTAGGCACCAGGTAACATCAGGTTCCGGGGAAAAAAAAAAAGCTAGATCGATAAATCTAATCTAATCTATCCATATTAAGAAAATAAAAAGAAAAGGAAGAAAGAAAACTAAAAAAATGAGCAGCCAATTATCGGTTCTCTAGATGCATGGCGCGACTATTTTCCTCTGCGGATAGGCTGGCATTATTTATAGGGTTTTTGGTTGGGCTAATCTGATAGCAGCCTGCTGTGGATTTTAGAGTATCAGGCGAGAATCCTTTATTCAGTTGCGACCTCAATTCCTTGTCGCGACATCATCCATGTCGCGACCTCGATCTCACGTCGCGATCTTAGCTTCTTGTCTATACAGTCTTGAACTGATCATTAGTGATGTCGCGACATCATTCTCTTGTCACGACATCAGCTTACTTCTTCTGTAGGCTTCACATATTTACTCGATGTCGCGGCGATCATTCACTATGACATCCAATTGCCGTAAATCGTCTTTTCAGTGATATCTTACGATGTCGCGACATCGATCTCTTGTCGCGACATCAACTTAGTTCTGCAGGGCCTTTGGCTGGTGTTTCTTGACGTCGCGACAACAATCTCTTGTAAGTGACATCGATCCATGCTGTGGATCTTGGTCTCTCTTCAAATCGCGTATGATCTCATGACTCGGCTCATGTCTTCTGCAGCATTCAACTTTTCTTCGGATGTCGCGACATCGATCTCTTGTCGTGACATCAGCTAAAGGATACGCGGGTTTCAGCGTTTTCTCATGATGTCCACGACATCAATATGTTGTCGTGACATCAAGCTGATCTGCTTGCTTGATCTTGTACATGCCTTATCTTTCCTTTGATTACTCTGCTTGTCGCGACATCGATCACTTGTCGTGACATCACTTCCCATGCCTCCACAGTCTCAATTGTTTGTTCGTGCCGGCGCCAATTATCTTATCGCGACTTGATTGAAATACGTAGCTGGATTTGTGGTTCTTGATGTCCCGCGACCGATCTCACGTCGCGACCTCAGCTCATTTCTTTGCAGCTTTCTCATGAGCAGTCTCAGGTCGTGACCTCAATATCTTGTTATCTATGTCGCGACCTGCATCAGATTTCCTTCTATTTCACGATATTGGCGACCTCAGGCTGATTGTAGCAACCCCAGCGTAACATAAGTTAGCCGGTTGCTTTCATTACCGCCTTTGCTATTTTACGCATTTTACTGCGCGATTCTTGCATTTTCCTTGCATTTTCTTCTTTCTTCCATTCTACTACTGTAACTATTAATGGTGGATTTCTTCATATTTACTTGCCAAAGTAATTGTCTCTTTGATGAAAGTCGCGAAGAATGATTTAAAATGATGTTTAAACCCGTGCATGAATTAACTAAGATGAGGTCCAGTGAGGCACTCGGCGCGAAATGGCGAGGTGTCGGCGGCGTGAGATCGAAGTCGTGACATCAAGAACCACAGTTCAAAGCTACGAGTCATGGTCCAGTGCGTGACAAGATGCGATGTCGCGACATCGAGGATCAACAATTGAGACGTGGAGGCATGGTGATGCCGCGACAAAGGATTGATGTCGCGACAGCAAGAGCAATCAAAGGAAAGATACAGATGGCGTAAGTTAGAAGCCTGGCGAGAATCGATTGATGTCGGCAGCGCGGCTGATGTGCGATCATGAAGCGGTGAAGCTGGTCGCTGGGTGTGTCGCGACGGCGATGATCAGAGACGAATGCTGCCGGCGGCTCATGAGCGGGTCGCGGCGTGGGCCGGTTGGGAAATCCGCAAGCGTGACTTGGAAATGTGCGACAAGTTGTGTGCGTGACACCGGCTGGCGGTTGAAACGGCGGCTAAGTTGACTGTCCGCGACAAAGAGATCGATGTCGCATTTTATCGAACACTTCGAGATGGTGAAAAATGAGCTTCTTTGTCCGCGACAAAGAGAGATCGATGTCAGCGACATCGGAAGATTCCGGCCCGATTTGAGGTTTTGTTTGGTTGATGTCACAGCAAGGAAAATTTGAAGTCCACGACTGCATCCGCAATGATCAGTTCAGACTGTATGGTAGAAGCTGGAAATAAGCGACGTGTCGAGCGATAAGCGACATGGATGATGTTGGCGACAGCAGAACGAGGTAAGCAACTGAGAACGTGACGGGCCTGGTCTGCAAATCCTGGCGGCATTGGACCGAGACGGCGAAACCTGCAAGCGCGGTATCGAGAGAGAAAAACGGCGACTTGGCGGCCCCGCGGAAAGATACGGGCTGCTGAAGGCTCGACACAGTTTCTTTTAACCTTTCTTTATTTTCTTTAATAGGATGGGTAGACCAGACTATCGATATCTGGTCCTGCGGGGCTCGGTGTTATGGATTTTGACTAAGGCCCGAATGCGAAGATTCAATTCTTTTCAGGTACGCAGTGTTGAGGGTTAGGGCAGATTTACGGGTCGACTATCGATTTATGCGTGTGCATGATCGAGGTGATGTGAGTGGTCGTGGTGAGGAACCCCGGCTCGTGAGAGGGCAATCGAAGTATCTTTCTGTGTTGACTCCGGCACAGGGTGCGGAATTTCAGTTTATGGTACTGGAATGAGTTTGAGGCACATACGAATATGGGTTTTCTTCTTACCCGTATAGCATTTATGCTAAATTTCAAGGTTCTGCTCATTGTTTGAAAGATGTTTAATCTTTAGAGCCATAATGTTTCTGCTGAAAATGCCTCTTTGTAAAATCTATTAATTTGCGGTAAATCATCTCACTGAAAATAAAAAAGCAGACCAGCTGGTTATCAGTATTTGGCAGTACCTTTAGTAAAATAGTGTAACTATCCGGCGGGCTAGCTCGAGAAGGTGATCTGTACAGCGGAGGAAAACTTTGAAGACCCTCATAGCGGCAGCAACTTGAGCCCCAAATTACCGATCCATAAAATAGTATAATATACCGAGCAAAGTCCTGAGCAAAAGTAGTTATCTATCTTTTTGTTGAAAATAAGTCGAAAAACAGATAATGAATGTGGTGTGGCGATCGGCGAACCAATGCCGTAGGCGGTAAATGCGAGAATTCTGAAGCAGAAACACAGTTGACAACAGATAATGCTACAATAACGTGAGGCAATCGTTCTCCCAAACGTGAATATTCAATTTCTATTCATTTCTAACTGTGGTATTCTTTATTCTTTATATTCAGAAGTTGACCATTTGATTATTTCCATTTGACCAGTTCAATTTCCGGCACCTTAATACGAGATCTTCACTATCTAGTGATTCCAAATGAAATATCAGTGAGTTCAATGAGTGGGGACCATTCAAGTGCGGACCTGCAATGGTGCGATATACGGGCTTAAGCCTCACGTTTTTTATTACTTAATAGGCTTTGTCTGAAAATATCGAACCAAAACAAACACAGATGTTACTCTAGGAAGACCTGGACTATATAGTATGTGTCAACAATTTATAGGCGCCGTTGCGGGGATTAGACAGTCCTTTGTGTAGTGTCATAAATTTGTATGTGTTCTTTAGTGCATCAGCGAGTTTTATGGCGAATTCTTGTAGTGGTCGAAAAAATTTAATAAATCAATGAGATGAAAGAAGAAGTAATTTGGACATTTAAAGAAAAAGAACAAATAGATTTTCAGCGGAGTGGTTCATTTTGGCCACTAACCTTTAACGAACACATTGAATGTATTTGTTGATTTGAGCTAATCCTGATAATGGGAGTGTGTTTTGCTTCAGAAGAAAAACTTTGATGCATAGGAAGCAGAACAACGATCGATTCCGGTGACACGGAAATAGAGAGGCTCAGAGCTTGAGAAAGACCAAGAAGGCGAAAACTCAACCATGGCGGATGAAGAAGAGCGAGATCAGGTTTAGGAAATACATATAGAAGAAGCTTAGGAACCTCCGGTCATTGTCTGATGGAGGATTTGCGGAGACGATTATCTGAGGAAGAATACTCGGCGATCGAATGACTGAGTTGATGCTAATAATTTTAATTGAAGCGTACTGAGATTCTGGATTAAGTAGCTTGTAGTTTACTGGGTCATCACAGTCCAAATGAGCACTGGGAAGATTCCTCGGGATGGTAATAAGATTAGTGAATGGGGTGAGACCGGAAGTCATAAAAGCGCATCTATTCCCATTCTCTCCTAAGAATCGACCCAGTACATGGTATGAATCTATACCATATGTACAGTGACACTTAGGAAGGAATTAATGGAAGCCTACTTGGTGGATTAACCCCATTACCTCACCACAGAAAAGAATGAGGAAATCATTGTGTTCCAGCAAAGGGAAGATGAAAGCACAATATGTAGCTTAGGAAAGATTCAAGCGTTCTTGAAAGATGTCAAATGCATGAGATAGATACGAAAGCTTCGGATGGACATTGTATATCATGCTTTGAATGATATATCAAAAGGGATCATTGATGCTTCATGCTGTGGAGCATTCAAGCGAAAAAGTGCTGAAGAGCAAAGAGGCGATTGGAGCACGGCTACAAATGTAACATGAAAACTCCCTCACGAGCTTTCAAGAGAAGCAGCAGAGAAGAGGATGTAATTTGACAAGATGTGACCATGGAAGCCAAGTTGGATGCCATTATGCCACGGGTTGGACAAGCAAGAAGAAAAACACACACTGCTCATGAAATAGGAGCAATAGAAAGGGAGTTATTGAAGGAAGTGCGAGAGGGAGTAGCGAAGAGCGTTATGATCTTTGAAGAGGTTAATTATTTGGGTGAGCGAGGCTTACCATTTCAAACCCAATCCTAACCTTCCGGCTACATTATCACCCGGCCTCAAGAACCGCAAAGAATTTCTCGTATGGTGGAGGGGCTTCTCAAGGCTGAGCGAGAATGAGACACCGACTTGAAAGTGTCAGCTGACCACGAGGTTCCAGCCCCGACGGCCAGCCACGAGGAAATGAGCTACGGGGAATGAATACCGGGGTGGGAGGCGTCTCCCAGAAGAGCAGTCTTTGCATTTCATAGGGGATAATAAGAAACATTGGGCCTCCACGCATGGCAAGGTTGCAGAGTTGGAAACAACTACTACCAATTCTCAAATTTTCGAGAACACCATGATGCAGCCACTGAAGAACACGGAGACACAAGTAGAAGGAATGGTATTTTTAACAAAGCCGGAGGAAAGAATTCCTTTCCAAGTGACACAGGAAGGGCAAAAAGGCGCATGTAATTTTGTGACCCAGAAGCGGGGAGCTAGAAGAGGAAATGAAGAAGATGTTGCCGAGCAAAGGCGTGCGAAGATCGGAAAAGGGAAGAGGAATGGCGAAGAAAAGAAAGAATAGAGAGAGGAAGAACATCCAGGATCTGAAGCATGCGGTCCCATTTCCACAAAGGCTATGAAGTCAAGAATGGAAGAAGCGATTTACAAGGTTCTTGAAAACCTTCGGAAAATTTGGAGATAAGTATGCCTTTTCTTGAGGTGGTAGCTTCCGAAATGCCACTGTCTGAAATTCCCCGAAGGACATGCGACGAAAAAGAAAAATAGTAAGAGGAAGGAATGATAAATCTCACTCCATGATGTCGTGTCAGAGAAAATTACCGGTAAAGATGAAGGACCCGGGGGTTCACAATTCCTTGTATTGTCGGAGGAATTGAATTCAGGGAAACTCTGTGACTCGAGAGCTAATTATCCAATCTGTCCTCACTACACATTGCTAAGAAACTAAGTTTGGGAGTTGATTCCCCATTACTCTTCAAATAGCGAACCCAGATCGATGGTAAAACCTGAAGAGTCATTGAAGATATCTTGATCAGCATTGGAAAGTTTGTTTTCAGTAGACTTCATCATTCTGGACATGGAAGAAGATTCTAAGTACCCACCGCTGTGGGAAGACCATTCCTAGTTCTTGGAGTACCTTACGATTGATATACGGAGTTCTCATCTTGAGGGTTGGAGAAAGGCTGTACATTCAATTTGATCAAAAACATAAAAATATAGACGGAGATAAGGAAGGATGCAATGTAGCTGATTTTGTCTATACTTCCAACTCTGTTGTTAACAATGATTATGCGCTCCAGTTTTGTCGATGAAAAAGATGATTTGATATCTGAAAATTATTGAATTCATGGTGATTTCATTACATAGAAAGCGTGTTGAGCTCAACAAAAGCGAAAGCGATAATGGGGAAAAGTATTTGAAGCGGAAATTCATCAGAAACCAGTCATGAAGGGCTAGTTTTGAAAGAGTTGCCATGTCATTTAAGTATGCTTACCCAAATTACCAAGAAAAACGTTGATCTGTTGAGCGAATTAAGTGAGAGGATGAGGAACAAAGATTGTTTGAAAATATTAAGAAGCATAAGGAATCGCTACAGCTTGGTCCATTGAAGAGCTGAAGGGTATCAGTCCATCAATTTGCATGCATAGATTCTGCTAGAAGAGACTTCAAAACCATCTGTAGAACACCAGAGGAGACTGAATCCGGTGATGAAGGAAGTAGTCAGGAAGGAAGTACTAAAATTGTTAAATGCTAGTTTTATCTATGCTATCTCAGATAGTCCTTGGGTAGACACGATCCATGTGGTTCCAAAGAAGGGGTTCTTTGTGATCGAAATGAAAGAAGCGAATTGATTCACAAAACAGGTGGCGAGTTGGAGGTATGTATTGAATTAAAAAATTGAATACGGCCCGGCAGAAAAGATCATTTCCCTTTGCCTTTCATGGATCGGATGTTGGGCCCGAGGTTATGAGGACACCCTCACTTTTGTTTACGGATGGGCCGAGGATACAATCAGTTGCTATTACTGAGAAGGATCAAAGAGCCACATTCATGCCCTTATGGTACATTTGCCTTGAAGGATGCCTTTTTGGGTTATGTGCTCGGTACATTCAGTGTATGATGTCATATTCTCGAATGCCCGGTTGAAGAAGTGATGGAAATTTTTGGATGACTTTCTGTGTATGGATCCGGCTTTGATCAATGTTTAAACAATGCGGAAGCTTGATTACTTCTAAGATGCGAGACAAGCGATTAGCACATTGAATTGGGAATGCCATTTATGGTAGTGAGAAGGAATTGTTCTTGGGCATAAAATTTACGCTCTTTGGACTAGAAGTTGACTGATCTTGGGTATCATTATCAAAACTCTTGCACCACCTACGTTAAAGGGTAAGAAGCTTCTTGGGGCATCTTTGGATTTTTTTCACAGGGAGATTAAACCGAAGATTTTTCAAAAATAGCCAGACCATTATGTGATTCTTGGAAAAGATACAAGGTTCAATTTTGATGACTCCTGCAAAATGCTTGCGAGTGGCTACATTGATGAGCACCTAAATGTTTTACACCAGAATGGGATCGGGGATTTGAAATAATGTGTGATGCCCGATGATTTTGCTATAAGGACTGTGTTGGGGCAAAGAAAAGAGAAAGTATTGGTATTATACTATGCTAGTAAGACCTTCAATGCTAAGAGAACTACTCAACAAGCGAAAGGAAGTGCTAGCCATAGTATTTGAAAAATTTAGGCAATACATTTTGGGATCCCATGTGGTAATTCCTGATGTTACAGCGATCAAATACTTGATGTCGAAAAAGGAAGCCTAAGCGAGATTGATAAGGTGGGTGCTGCTTTTGCAAGAGTTTGATTTGGAAATCAAGGATAAAAAGGGATGTGACAATGTGATAGCCGATCACTTGTCAAGAGTAGAAAGAAGCAGTGATGAAGAAGAAAATGTTCAGTTAACAGAGAACTTCCCAGATGAGCAATTGTTTGTTTAAGGTTTCTGCACTACTTGACTTCCATGAGTATCTTTGATCTTGAGTGTCGAACTAGGTAAATACCGCCAGAATTCAGCTACCTTGAAGAGGAAACTTCAGGCCCGACGCCGAGATATTATATTTGGGATGACCCCATACAGAGTTGTTTTTGGCAAACCATGTCATCTACCTCTTGAAATAGAATACAAGGCAATGTGGGCCATTAAGTTAAACTTCGATTTCAAGGCTGCAAGGGAAGAAAGATTGCTCCAACTGTCTGAATTGGAAGAACTGAGAAATGAAGCCTATGATAATGCTAGAATATGCAAAGAACAAGACAAAAGAAATGGCATGATCGGAAAGTCTTGAGAAAAGAGTTCGAACGGGAGAGCAGGTTACGCTTTTAATTCTAGGCGAGTTTCGGGAAATTAAATCCAATTGGAGTGGGTCATACACAGTGGTATCAAGTACTACATTTGGAAGGCTGATAACTTGAAGCGATAATGGGAAGAATTCAAGGTCAATGAATGAAAGTTAAAGCATTATCAGCGAGAAGAGAGGGTGAAGAACTCAATGGTTCTTGAGGAAAAAGAAGAAGTACCACAACGTACGTCCGGCTAAGGACTCCAAGCGGCGACTAATGGGAGGCAACCCATGAGGATTTAAATTCGATTTTAAATTTTGAAATATTTCACTAACGTTAGACTAAAGTGAAGTTGATTTATTTTAGAAGGATGATTTGTTTTTTTAAAATGATTGTAGTTTAATTAAATTTTCTTGAATATTGCGGTGATCTTAACGAGGGTTAAGAACATGAATAACAAGGCAACTCACCGGGAATAATTCGGCAAATTGCAGAGAAGTCGCGACATGAGAAGGGAGTAACCTTCTCTAGCTTGATTCTGTAGATATATTTGAATTAATTATTAAATCTTTTACTTTAAAATATGCACGAAGAAATGTCTAGCAGTGAGATCAATAGAAATTCAAGGTTTTTGAAATCATTGAGTTAAGGGCTAAGGTCACGACAGAAGGGTTATGTCGCGACAAAGCTGTTGTCCTACAAAACATTGATGTCGTGACCAGTTTGGAAAGAACAATTGAATTCTCGAGAAGAATGCATATGACCTGTGATGTCGCGACAGTTAATTAAGTTTCAAAATGGAGAAGGATTGTCGCCACATCAAACAAATCCTGGAAAACCCTGTATTGTCGCGACATCCTAGGTATGTCGCGACATAAAATTATCTTGGCTGTGTGCCAACTATACTCACTTAGCCATAAATTTAATGATCTGAATAAAAGAGGCGAATTGAAGTCAGCGACATGTAATTGAAGCATTAATTAGCCCGCAAACATTGATTGAATTGCAGGTTGGAAACTATTTCATTCACTTCATTACATAACCGTCACACCTTCGTGTTTATACAGATCTCGCCTCAAGTACAACATCCGGCTTTAAGAAAAAGAGCTTTCCCTCTTGACGTGCTAGAATTCCACCTGGTCCCTAACCTAGGCAGTTATGAGGGGAACACGAACAATCGAAGAGGAAGAAACTTCGCGAGAGGCAAATGAGATGAGATTCGTCGGGAAAGAAAAAGCGGGAGAAATACCATCAGCACTTTCGAAGCTCTCGACTACTCACTTAGAAAAAAGCAGGAAAAAGAAGAAGGGAGGAAGGAGAGAGAAGAAAGAAAAGAAAGCTGAGAAAGATTTGATCTCGGATGAAGCTTGTTCCCGAGTGGAAGAAGTATTATACTAACAAAGAGTTTGTTGCGAGAAAGGAGATTCAAAAACCTGTGACTCCTTTCAAGGAGATGATAGACGAGAGAGGATGGGAGAGTCTGCGCACCCAACGAGGGTATACGACCTTTGGTAAGAGGAATTTATTCAAATATGAGTGGGAAGGAAGGGGTGATGAGTTTTTGGCTAGGGGTGGAACTCTTCTGACAAGCGCATCAAGGGAGGCTATCATTATGGGTTCTAAACATGTAGTTAATTCTCAGAAAGTGTTGGAAAAGCAGGGTTGGAAGGATTGTAAGAAGCTCACTGCTTGGTGAGTGCGAGTTGAACCAGAAGAAGGAAGACCAAGCAGTGAGCAGAGAGGAAGCCTCTTGAAGAGGCTAAGGTATGGTTTTATTTTATTTACGTTCTTGTCCCCAACAAAAACATGTATGCCTGATAAGAAACAGTTGTATTGTTGTGCCATATAGGTATAGATTGATATAGGAGTTATCATCGAATTCTATCATGAGATATCATGTGAAGGAACAAAAGAGGTCTTATTCCTCACCCGGCAACAATCAACGTTACGTGTGGTGAGTCAAAGGGCCACAGATCTGAAGAAAATGCCCAGAACTATATCATGACAATAGAGTTAGCAAGGACCAGAAACACGAAAGAAAAGGGAGTCTTTGGTGGAGAAACAGGAAGCGGCGAAGAGCGAAAAATGGGAACTCCTAGGGTTCTTGTCCGAGAAATAGAGCACCAAAACTCACGAGACAATAATGATTACATGTTTGCGAGACAATGCAGACGAGATGAAGGCGGTATTAGACTTCTCCATCCCTTGACGGGTTCTCCTCCATATGCTGACGAAACTTCCAACTGGAGAAGCTCAAGGGAGCACAGAAACATTTCCGATCTTTGGGGCTCTCGATGCCTTGCAAAGAGAATAGATGAAAGAGAAAAGTTGGGAGAACTACAGCGGGAGGTCGAAGCATTTATGAAAAAGAGGTGAAAAGAAGACCCAGCCAATGGGAGGGAAAGAGGCTAAATACAGAAAGAAAGGAGCATGAAGTGAGCTACGGCAAGAGGCAATGTGGAGAGAAGAGTTGAATAAGAGAGAGAAGAAAGAGAGGGCAGATGGGAAGAATTTTGGAAGCAACAAAGGGAAGAAGTTTAAAAAGAAATGAAGGGAAGAGATCTGTCATTTGCGAAGCTTCGAAACTTCAGTCATGAAGCTTTTTATAGCAACCCGGTTTAGTATTCTCAACTCTTAACTATGATAAAGGAAAGATCTGAAGCGGGAGGCCAGTTTGGGGAGCAAGTAAAAGGATTCAGTTTTTGTAAGTCTGGTTTGAAAGTGGATAGTAGAGATAAAGCGAGCCAGTCTGAGAATCCCATGTTGAAGAATGGTACGGAAAAACTTAGTCACGATTAGCAATCTTAAATTCCTAGAGGTTATGGTAAATGGAAAATACAATGAATGGCTTAGGAAAGAGGCAGGATGAGTTGAGCGAAGAGTTGATCTCTAATGAGATTTTCTTGAAGAGCAATGGAGAGAAACAGAAATGAGTCTGATGACCCGTAAATACGTCATTTCGACCACCCCAGCATCCTGCCATGTGTGCAAAGAAAATGGAGCGCCCATCATCTGGCACAAGTGCTATCTGGCCACCATAAAGCCGCTGCGGAAATGTCGGGTTAAGTGAATGGCAGAGAGTCACAGAGGTGGATTGCGATTTCGGTCACGTTAAAGTGGGGATCGTTGAGTGAGTGAGTTAGTCAGATGAAATGTGAATGTGAACAAGTGGATGAGGTTGGTTGGAATTGAATGAGTGGACAGGGCTGAATGACCGATTGGAGTGTTTTGAGATCGAAGTGCCAGTTCAGTCCAAGTCTGAAGTAAAGATATACAGCCAGATGACCATATTTTGGAATTTCTCAGTGAACAATAAGTCAGTTGTTATAGTGTTCAATTCACAACAAAACAGTCAGTCACCACCGGTCTTAGTCCACAAATATTCAAATTTGTTGGGTTGTGAAATCCTGACATCTGGTGACAAGAGATGATCTGAGCCATTCTTGAATGATTTGACCATTCTAGCCATCCTGTTGTATCTTTGATGCATATACAGTAGTTTCAGAAATTGAGCCAACAAGCCTATTTTTCAAAAATAGACCAATGGAAACTGACTCATCTTAAAACATCAATCCTTAGTAAGAACCCAATTGAGGAATTCAAGGAGGAAGAAAGAAATGAAGTTTGAGGGGGAGTATAGATTTTGAAGGAACTTTCGAGAATGAAGAAAAAGAATTTGCAAAGGTAAAGTGATGAGGAAAGGGTTTATAGGGATAGTTTTATCTTTGTATTTATATATGAAGATGAGTAATTAAGTTCTTAAGAACAAACTTCCTAATTGCCCTAATAACATCTGGTATAGAACTCTTGCTTGAGAAGTTCGCTGGAGTGTTAGAAAGCCTAAAAAGTTAAAACATTGCACTATCTCTGAATGTGGACAAACAAGGAAGTTTCCCCAGTGGAATTACAAGTGAGAAGTATGGGGCATACAGTTCTGGTGGAATTACAAGGAATTACAAGGAAGTTTCCCCAGTGGAATTACAACTTCTTGTTCTCTTGAAGAAATTAAAGAGATGTCCCAAACATGAAGTTTAGGGGAGTTTATTATAGAAACTCTGAAGAAAGATGAAGAGGAGAAAAGGTTCAGGGTATTCTTAACCTAAAAATTCCTTCCATCTTACCCATTACCCAGGCCTAACAATAAAAACCCAAAAGACCTGATTGATCTTGAAGGCTGAAATCATCTACATTAGTGGAGATCAATATGAAAAACAAGCCTATGGAATTTGGAAGAATAGAAACAATCAAAATTGTGAGGACTTTAAGGAGTTAAATGACTCAATATGAAAATGAGAAAGGAAAATAATCTATTAACAGGATCCAATGAATATGTTGTTTGTAAAACAATTTCAACCAGTTTAGTTTACATAGTATAAAGAGTAGAGACGACCTTGAGTTTGGACTTGAAGGCTAGATGTCTGAGAAAATTATGCATACCTTGCATTACTGATTAAATTGAATGCCCTGCTATGAGAACAAATCGAGAGAAAATGTCCTTTTGTTTGAGATGAACAAATCTTTCTTTTTCTTTGCTTGAGGACAAGCAAAATTTTAAGTTTGGGGGAGTTTGATGAGCTTAAAAGTCATACATTTTTTAGTCCATTTTCGATTGATTTTTAATGAAAAAAGGAATAATTAAGGCAGCAGAGATATGAAGAAACTCACCAAGTTTGGTATTTGCGGGAAGTATAAAGAAAGAAAGAAAATGCAGAGCTGGAAAATCTGATGCTTGGCGGAATAAAATGAAAGAAAAATAACGGCGAATAAGCAATGGTAACATATTGCGAGTTTTAGGGTTGGAGTCCGGTCGTGAGGTGGCGACATCGAGAAGTGAAGGAAATCGATGCAGGTCGCGACATGGATAACTAAGATATTGAGGTCCTGAGCCACAGAGATTACTCATAGAGCTTTGCAAAAACCAGTGAAATTCGCGTAGAGATGATGTGGCTTTGAAGACAGTTAAAAACTCTGGGAATAACCGAATCGAAGTCGCGACCAAGATCGGTCTTCGCGACATCGAGGAGACAAACAATTGAGACTTGTGGGCGTGAGTGATGTCGTGACAAAGGAGTTGATGTCACAGCGACGGCAGGCGATCAAGGAAAGGTGGTGTGACAAGATTGAAGCAGCGAGATAGGTTGATGTCCACGACAACATATTGATGTCGCGACATCATCGAACGATTGAAACACAACGAATCCTTTAGTTGATGTCACGACAAGAGATTGATGTCGCGACATCCGAAGAAAAGTTGAATGCTGCAGAAGGCATGAGCTGAGGTCGCGACGTGAGATCGAGGTCGCGACGTGAAGAGAACCCGATTGAAGAAATCCATAAAGTGACTAAGATGTCACGACAGAGATTATTGTCATGACACCAACTGACGGTTGAAGGCCACAGGAGAACTAAGTTGATGTCGCGACAAGAGATCGATAATACGGCGACATGAGGCTTTGCTCAGATGAAAGCTACGAAAGAAATGGGCTAGCATCACGACGAAGAGATCGATAATCGCGACATCGAGGAAGATTCCGATGTGAGTTTTATTTTAGTTGATAATATCCTGACGAGAGAAATTTGAAGTCGCGACATCACTAATGTCCCGTTCAAAGCGTATAGACAAGAAGCTAAAGGTCGGCGGCGTGAGATCGAGTCGCGACATGGATGATCATGACAAGGAATTGGAGTCGCGACGAGCGGTGACTTGGGCCTGGATACTCACAAAATCCTGGCCCGGTACACATTTGGATTAGGGCTGTGAAAAACCTATAAATGCGCGGCTATCGAGGAAGAGAACGACGGCTTGGCGACCACGGGCGAGTGCGGATGGCGAAGGCTCGACCACGGATTTCTTTCTTTCCTTTTCCTTTATTTTCTTTAATATGGATAAATTGATTAGATTTATCGATCTAGTTTTCTGGAATCGGATGTTATACGTTTTATTTAAGTTGAATGCGAAATTCAATTCTTTTCAAATTACTACCTGGAATGTTGAAGTTCAGACAAATTTCTGGAATTCGGCTTCTCTAGTTTCGAAATGCAGTTATTCTTATGATCAGAGGAATGCTGTAGTGTGTAGTGTTGGTGAACTTGGCTTTCATTAGAGAATGTTATTGTGAAATTATCTTTCCTATTGTTATTTCCGATAAGTGCGAATTTCGGTTTATGAATTTACTTTCGGCTATAGGTTTAAGGTTTTTATCCCGAATATCAGTTTCTTATACCCGTGTTATAAAGCGTTCATTGCTCACGATTTCAAGGAGGTCCTCTGGTGACCACGAGATGACAATCACGGGAGTTATGAATATTTCTTTGAAGGTATGCTTTGCTATTAGAATGCAATGAGCTTTGTGAGTTTACTTGATAAATCCTCTTCTCACTTGAAATCAGAAGCGAGTTGAATGAGTTATCAATTTAAACAAACTGAGGATTCACCTCAATTCGAATAGTGTAGCCAATCCGTGTTAGGCGAGATAATCAAGGAGGGGTGATACATTTTAATTTGGAGGAAGAGTAACTGGAGTTGTATATCCTTGCTTGGCCAGATAACTTGGGAGCTAAGATTGTGGAGTCCATAAAATGGGTATGAAAGTATTGCAAAGAAAAATACCCGAATTAGGAAATCCCATTAAAAAGTAGTTGCTTTGTCTAATTCTGTAGAGAGGAATCAAGTCAAAATTAGATAATGAAATGTGAGGTGTGGAGAGATCAGTGAGCTATCACTTGCCCAAGTAGACCAGTTTTGAAATAAAATTCTAAGCAAAATTTACAAGTTGACAAGATTGATACTTCACAATAGCATTGAACAATAGTTATCAAACATTAATTATTCAATTTCTATTCATTTTCCTAACTATTAATTATTCTTTATTCTTTATATTCAAGTTTATTGTTCATTCAGTTATTTCCCTTTGGTTCGTTTAATTTTCCGGCTGTATCTTGGATCTTACTATCATTTAATTGGTCCAAATAGTATGAAGTGAGTAGTCGAGGTAGTTGATTTAAATTAGCGGATCTCTTGTGGGATCGATATACGGGCTTTAAATCATTTTATTGCTTGTCAGGCACGTGCATGGAGATATCAGACCAAAACCAAACTTTGAAAATGATTTACTCTAAGAGATTTTGGTTTTATAGTATAATGTCCAACAAGTTTTATGTGGCGCCGTTGGGTTGAATAATGATCCTTTAGCATAGTGTCATGGTATATGTGTTCTACTGCGTCTATCAGATTAATAAGAAAGAAAAGAAGGGTTAAAAGTTCAAGGCACACCTAGTAGCAAAGGGTTACTCATAGAAGCATGGAGTTGACTACGATGAGATATTTTCCCCTGTGGTCAGACATACCTCTATCAAGATAGTGTTGAGTTTGATAGCGTATTTTGATATGAAGTTGGAGCATATGGATGTAAAGACAGTTTTCCCTTATGGTGAGTTGGAGGAGATTATCTACATGGTACAACCATAAGAGTTCTCTCAACATGGACATAAACATTTGGTTTGTAAATTGAAGAAATCACTATATGGGTTTAAGTCGTTCCCAAGGTAATGGTACAACATATTTGACTCCTACATGATTCGAATTGGCTATAAAAGATGTGAGTATGACTGTTGTGTTTATGCGAAGAGTCTTGGTTCATTTGTTTTCTATTTAACATGTGGATGATATGTTGATTGCACAAGGTAGGGAACATCAAATTAGCAAATTAAAGATTTTGTTGAGTTGAGAAGTAGACATGAAGGATTTCTGTGCGACGAAGATTCTTGGGATGGAGATTCGCAGAGACAGAGCTCTATGGATACTATGGTTGTCTTAGAGTGGCTATGTTAGGAAGGTGTTTGAGAGGTTCGACATGGAGAATGCAAAACTAGTAAGTACACCTTTGGAAAACCATTTCAAATTGTCTACTACATAGTGCCTAAGGATAGATGATGATGTACAAGACATGTCAAAGGTCCCATATGCAAGTGCAGTGGGGTGCTTGATGTATGCTATGGTTTGTACAAGACTAGATTTGGCACAAGCTGTTAGTGTGGTAAGCAAGTTTCTATCGAATCTAAGACAACCACATTAAGATGCAATCAAGTGGATCTTTAAATTCTTGAGGGGGACTACAGACTATGGCATCATGTTCAGTAGACAACAAAGTGATCCTTCAGTTATAGGATATGCGGATGCAGATTATGCAAGGGATTTGGATGACAGGAGGTCCACCATAGGTTATGTGTTCACTCTTGGTGGAGGACCTGTTTGTTGGAAGTCTATAGTACAGTCCTTAGTCGTATTATTTACCATTGAGTCAAAGTATGGCGGTAGCTGAAGCTGCCAAGGAAGCATTATGGCTTGTAGGATTAGTCAAGGAGTTAGGTATTCGGCAAGGTGGAGTTCAGTTGCATTGTGGCCATTAAGGTACTCATGCTGGCAAAAGAACCAGTCAGTATCATGCAAGGACCAAACACATAGATGTGAGATTTCACAAGATTAGGAAGTTGGTCTCTTCTATTGAGGTGTGCTTGAGAAAGATTCATATTTCAATCGAAGGACTATATTGTATTCAAACTTTGTTACCACATAAATGTTCAAGCACTGATTGGACTTGATTAATATCTCTAGATGCTAGATGTGAGATACCCCGACTTTTTGCCCTAGGGGGAGTTTTCAAGCCATGGTTGGTTTTCTTCAAAGAGGTGGATATTTCGTCAAGGTGGAGATTGTTGTGGCATGTACAGGGAGTTCAACACAAAGCACAATTGGTAGACCGGTTGAGCAACTAGTGCTCAACCGGTCAACCGGTTGCTCAACCGGTCAACCAATTGCTCGAGGCCCATTATAGGGAGGTTTGCTGATAAGCCCATTTTAAGGTCATTTTAGGTCCATTTAAGAGCTATAAAAGCCAAAAAGCCCTAAAAACTGGGGGGGTGTGGGGTTTCTAGGGTGGAAACACCCTTTCCACCCTAGGAACCAAGTCTTTGGAAGATGAGCAACTTGAAGAAGAAATAGAAGATTTTAAGAGAAAAGATACTTCATCTCCACATTAGTTTTATTTCTTCTCCTCATCTCATATTCCTTTATACATCTATGGTTGTATTTCTTCCATTAATCATGAAATGATTTTGTTTTCTAGGGTTTTAGATGTAGTTTGTTTATGATTTATGTATTTGAACACTGCTTTACCTTCTATTTGATATTTGAAGCACATTTCTGTTAAATGACCTATTCTATTCTTCATATTTGTTGATGATTGTACACCATTGACATATTTGTGAATCAATTCAAGATCTGAGAAGTGAGAGTTGAATTAGACATGTTTAAGGCATCACATTTCACCATTGATAAAGAAATTCTCATGGGTTTGTGTGGTAATTAAGGCTTCTCGGGTTTATTGCGCTCTTAGGGCTTTGGGGTTGAGTAGAAATGCAAAATACCTAAGTTCTATGGGTAGAATGTGGGTTATCGAGAGAGATCCACATGTGCAATAGTGAGGCTTACCATTAATAGGTGATTAGAATGTCATTTGGGAGTAACTTGGATCATGATGTATAAGGATTAACCAAATGAAGTCTAAACCCTAGGTCTTTTCCATTTTCACTTAACCAATTTCAAAGTTAGTTTAGGTTTTTAGTTAGTTAGTTGTTTCCTTTTCATTTTCATTCAATTCCGGGTGGATAAAGTTAGGATTACCCAATTTTAGTAGTTATTAACCTAATCCCTATGGATTCGACACTCTCTAACTTCTATATTACTTGAGGTGAAGAATGTACTTGCGCACATAGGCGTATTATTTTACATACACGCATTTGCTTCATCGAATGGACAGAATTTTGTGCACCACTCTACATCCTTAGAAGCTAAATTGGTTAAATTAACCTATAACCAATTGGTTTGAAATTCAAACAAATGGTCGTTGGGAATTAATGGAAATTGAAAGGAAATTTTGACTTTTAGGAATTAATGAAAATTGATTAAAAATTTGTTGGAAGGCTATTCAAACTAGAACTACTCCTGAAAATAAGTTGGAGCAAAACAAGTAATGTAGTGGTATTCACACAGGGGGAATCCGTGATTTACTGAAATTGAAACTTCATTTGTTCTTTATCATGGGTGCTTCTCTTCTGGCATACAAACCATAGATGGGTTTAGTATATAAACCAACTCTTGTCTTTTCCATGTGGGACAAGTTCTTTTTGAAAAAAAACTATTCTTTACTAACAATCCCCCACATTTTTCAAAAATATATTTTAATTTAAAACATTTTGCTTGGATTATGGATGAAGGTGTAAGTGCCTTAAATTTGGTGTTCAATGAACTATGAACCAAACATAGATGAATAGATTTAAATTACTGAGTATTGGTGACTTATAAGCTTCTGTTGATATATGATTATAAGTTAGGACCTTATCTTCTTTCACATCCTGATTCTTATGGTTCCACTTGGTTGTGCGTGATTAGGCCCAAATACCGTGCACGATTATCTTAGCCACCTCTGAAATTTTGCCAAACCATTTCATAGGAGAGGCCCATCCACACCTGGAGTGATTTCATCAAGTCACGCCAATGTATTTATAATATCATATTACTTAAAGGATATGAAATCATTAAGAGTATCACTCAAGCTCTTAAAATATGCATTCTAGCACCATAACCATACTATAGGAAGGGACAATTTTATCGGTGCTAGCAAGATTAGCAAGTAACTTGTCATTACCCATATGAACCTTCTTTATGGGATCTCCAATCACAAAGGTTGGGTTCCCATCACTGCTAATCTCTAATTGGCTTAAGTCTCATTCCACTTGATGTTTCCAAAATCAACTTTCTTCCAAGGGTTTAGTCAAAGGATCGTCCAAATTCATACAAAGGCTTTCCTGAACTCAATGAAATAATTTCATCTTTGCTCATTTGTTTCACAACCTCATGTCTTGGGCAGATATTGTCCTATTTTTCCCATTGAATGCTTTATTCTTTCAAATCAATATTGTTGGTTGGCAATCATAATGCATAGACATCGAAGGTGTTGGCTGCATTCCCAAAGGAATTCCTGACATGAAGTTTCTTAACCACTCAACTTCTTTACCCGCAGGTTCAAGAGTTGTAAACTCTTATTCCATGGTAGAAGTAGCAATAAAGATTTGTTTAGATGATTTCCAAGCAACAGCACCACCTCCCAATGTAAAGATATAACCACTTGTGGATTTTATCTCATCTGAATATGAGATCCAGTTAGCATCGTTGTATCTTTCCAACACAACTGGAAATCCACTATATAGGATACCATAGTTCATGGTACCCCTTAAGTATTCCATTAGTCTAGTTAATGCATTCCAATGATCATTATTGGGATTATGTGTATATCTACTCAATCTACACTGCATATGCTATGTCAAGTCTAGAAATTTTCATTAAATGCATCATACTCCCAGTAATTTGTGCATACTCAGATTGACCCACATGATCACCTCGATTTTTCCTTAAAAGGGTGTTAGAATCATAAGGGGTACTCATAAGTTTGGCATTGAAATATCTAAACCTCTTGAGTATTTTCTCAACATGATGGTCCTGTGATAGCCTTATACTATCACCCATCCTTGTGATCTTTAGACTCAAAATTACCTTAGCTTCACACATATCTTTCATGTCAAATTGAGAAGCTAGAAATCTCTTAGTACTATGTACCATATCTAGGCTAGTGCCGAAAATCAGCATATCATCTACATATAATGAAATGATTACACATTCTTTCTCTATACACTTTGTATAAACACATTTATCCACTTCAAAAAATAAAAACCCTTTATTCAACAAAGCATTATCAAATTTTTCATGTGCCACTGCTTAGGTGCTTGTTTTAAACCATATAGAGACTTGCGCAATTTGCAAACTTTATTTTCTTTCCAGGTGTAACACAACCTTCAGGTTGTAACATGTATATTTCTTCCTCTAAATCTCCATTTTAAAAAGTTGTTTTAACATCCATTTGATGGATAAAAATTTTATGAATAGAAGCTAATGCAATCAAAATACGAATGGAAGAAATCCTAATAATAGGAGCAAATGTATCAAAATAATTAATGATTGTTTTTCTTGAAAAACCTTTGCTTCTTCAACATACTTTTCATTTGCTCCATTTGGCAAATGTTTTCTTTTGAAAATCCATTTGTAACCAATAGGTTTTTCTCTTAAAGGTAAATCGACTAACTCCCAAGTTTGATTTTTTAAAATAGAGTCAAGCTTAGTTTTAATAGCTTCTTTCCAAAGCAATGCTTCAGGGAAATAAATAGCTTTAGAGTAAGAAGATGGTTCATTTTCTATCAAATAAGTATAAAAGTCATCTCCAAAGGAAAACTCTTTTCTTTATCTCTTACTTCTTCTCAACTCATCATGAGAGTTTTCCATATCATCCATAGTAATTGGCACATGCTCATCATATGAGTTTTCTATATCATCCACAGGTGACAATGGTGTATGAAATTTTCTCGAGGAAAGTGGGAAAAATATATTCCAAAAAACTCAGCATTTTGTCTCAATAATATTGTGCATTCCTAGAGAACATCTTTTATTAAACAAGAAAATCTAAGAGCGACACTATTATATGCAATAAACCTTAATCCCTTAGTCTTGAGTCTATTTTCTTTTTGGATGGGTGGCATAACCTTGACAAGACACCCCCACACTTTTAAATATTTCACGTTAGGTACATGACCTTTCCATAACTCATAAGGTGTCCTACCAATTTTCTTGTATGGAATTCTATTCTATAGATGACATGCGAATGATATAACTTAAGCCAGCAAAATTATCAAAATTTAAGCACTATGACAGATAATTCATCATCTCTTTAAGAGTCCTATTCTTTCTTTCAGCAACTCCATGACTCAAGTGAATAAAGAGGAGTTACTTCATGAATTATTCCTTCCTTTTCACAATAATCAATTAAAGGGATGTATTCGCCCCCTCTATCAGATCTAATCCTTTTGATTTTCCTATCAAGTTGATTTTCTTCTTCAACTTCATAGCTTAAGGACATATCAAATGCTTCATCTTAATTTCAAAGCAAGTAAACTCTAGTGAACCTAGAATAATCATCAATGAATGTCACATCAATTTCTTACCTCCTTTGATGTAGTTTCGAACGATCATAAAGTGGGATAATCTGATTCTAGTTTGGTTTTCACAGTCAGGCCACATATCTTTTTAGTAGCTTAGAAGTTGCACATATTTGACATTTGTAAGCTTTGAGATAATCCGTATTATTGATAAGGCCTAGAGATTCCATCTTCTTAATGTATCAACTACTAACATGTCCTAATCCCCTAGCATGTCATACATCACCAAGAATGAATTTCCATTCATAACTTTAATTACACGCATAAAGAGCCTTCCGACATAAAACCTCTTCCCCTCTAATAAAGACATTTTTTTTATCATTACAATCTTATAATATTCAAATGACACTTTAACCCCTACTTTTCCCAATAGAGAAACATAAACTAAATTTGCTCTAATATTAGGAACATGCAGCACCTCAATCAAAGCCAAATTCTTTCTCAAAGTGAGCTTCAGCATGACTTTGCCTTTTCCCAAAACTTGAGCAGTATGAGAGTCACCAAGGTAGACAATCTTTCACTATCCCCTATTGTAGGTAGAAGTAAAGCATCTATGTTTGCACAAATATGTCTTGTTGCACTAGAGTCTACCACCCAATTCTTGGAATTAGTCACCATATTAGCTAGTGAGACAACAACAACTATTATGTCTTTTCCTTCGACCAAGTTGGTTTTAGGAGGATTTCCATTGTTTCCAATTTTTACTCTCTTTCTGCATTGGGATGCATGATGGCTTGGTTTGCCACAAACATAACAAGTGTCTTTCTTTTTTAAAGTATAGGGGTTAGAAATTTTGGGTTTGTTATTAGAGTTTTGAGCTTTATGATTGTACCTTTTTGGGTTGGTTTTGACCAAGTTTGCCTTGGTGGTGATTTGTTTTGCTTTTGTTGCTTTTTGCTCTTTGTTGTTTGTATCTTCAATGATGATGTGAGTGATCAAATCAGCTAAAGTCAACTACTTATGTTTGTGTTTTAATTATTGTTTGTAGTCAACTTCATGAGTCAGGTAGTTTCTCAATCAATAATCCAGATACAAACTGTTCATGTAGTTCTATTTTTTCAGCCATTAATTCTTCCAACAATTTGTGGTATTCATTGATTTGGAGCTTAATGTCCGTATTGTCTACCATCTCCCACTTGTAGTAGTTTCCTACCACAAACTTTTGCTTCCCCACATCCTCAGCCATGTACTTAGTGAGCATTAACTCCCAAATTACCTTTGCTTCCTTATAGGCACAGTAGACATCAAATAACGTTTTAGATAATGTAGTTAGAATTGTATGTGCCTAGGCCTCAGTGTTGACATGGATGTTTGAAGTGGACAACAGCCATGCCACTCTATTCATATCTAGGGTGGAATATATGCGCTCCTGCCAATGTTTGAAATTTTGTCCAAAGAATACCTCAATTCTAGAGATATCAGGGAAGGGCTTAGTGTAGGCAAGGAGCATAGGAACTGTTGACGTAGAGACGGTAGAAGGGACAGTGATAATGGCGACTGGAGGGACCATAGCAGTGGGATGAGCTATTGTAGGGACCGTGGCAACGGTAGTGTCAGTAGCAGGGACTATACCAGCGGCAGAGGAATCGGTTTTTATGGTATAAAAGCTCATGGTATTCATGCGGGGGTGGGGGGGGCGAATCAATCGATTTGCATTGGAATCGGGCTTTCGAGCCATTTCTTGTACATGCAAGGCCTCCCCTCTTCTCAAGCCTTATACAAGCCCATAGATTGGTTTTAATATATAAACCCAAAAAAGCTCGTCTTTTTTACATGAGGGACAAGTTCCTTTTGGAAAAAACTATTCTTTACTAACACTTTTGTCCCTTGATTCCCTTGTTTATAGCATGGCCTCATGATTTTGAAAAGGGTGTCAAAGAGGATTTTAACTTTTATGCACCAAGTTATGAGGATTTTAACCTATATTTGCTGCATGTCGGTCCTCAAGATTTTTTTTTTTATAAAGTTATAAAAGATGTTGGTAGGTGCGGAAGTGTGGAAAACAAGTGAGTTGGAGTGATGGGAAGATAGAGAAAAAGACACAAATACAAAGAATATGAATTTTTTATTGCATACCATAGTTCTCATATCTTCTTTATTGTATATTGAAATATTATCATAGAATCTCCTATTTATAACTATTCTATTTATAACTATTCAAACAAAATAAGATAAAATCTCCTATTGAATGAAACTTTATAAAAACTTGAAAATTTGGACGGTTTGTTATATGTTTTTCAAAATTGTTAATAACAATTTTTGAAAACACAAAGAACATCATTTTAATTATTTTTAAAAACTATTTTTGTTATTTGAATTTTTTTTTTTACAACTAAACACTTTGTTACAAATTAGTAAACTATCCTCATTGGGACTCGAACCCGAGACCCCTCTTGGATGTCCTACCTTTTTAAACTTTAAATGACTAACCAACTGAGCTAGACATGTGAATTCTTATTATCTGAATTTAGTGTCTTTTGTGTTTTTTGAATTTTTTTAAAACAAAATAATAATAATAATAATGGGAACCAAAAGTCCGTCATGCTTTCCTTATTCTCTCAAAATAAAAACAATTTAAAAATCAGAATCAAACATGCTCCTTAAATATCCTTAAATACTCAAAATGAGCAACCAAATATAGTAAATAAAATAAAATATTCTTCAACATAATTTTAGAAAGTAATATAAGTCAATAATTTCTAATCAACATGATTCTTCAAAATATTATTAATTTAAATTGAAAAAGCGAAGCCGACATATACATGAAGATGGAAGGGGACCATCCTATGGGCTAGTAGCAATTCGAGACTATTCTTCTTTCAGCGCCAAAGGGAATCCTCTCGCCCTCTAAAAACCAGCTTTTAGGCACAGATGAATTGGACTTAGACCACACAAATTGACAAGTGCATAACCTTGCTATAGAATACTCTAGGCGGCAATAATTAGAATGGAGGATTCATTCCACCATTTCCTTACATTGACAATTCATGTCTCATTAATTAACTATCTGTCTCCAGCACAAGCAACCAAAATTTGCACACTGTTCATGGAAGCTGGGCAGGGGTGATGGGTTGCAAATGGTGGGTGACTAGTCATTGCCGGGAGTCGAATTCAATCCAAGCATGGGCCCTCCATTGCCTGCATTTATTGAATTGGATTTTAGCCTAATACTGACAAATAAGACTAGGGCGTACCACCTTAATAATGCATCAATCTAAAATCTACTTTGTTAGTGAAAGACTCGTAGCACATTACTGATTTTATTAAGTATATGATGTCATTTTTAGGGTTTATAGAGTTCAAAGGGATTGAGAGGTATTTTATAGTTTTTTCTAGGGGCGGAGCCATGATTACATGGTGATGAAGAGAAAACTCAACTCAATTCTTCTATTAACGCTGAGAACAAATATATACAGAGAAAGAGAGAATTCCAGAAGCATATAAAACAGTTACAGGAGCATCTAAGTTAGTTACAGGAACCAAAGCATCTAAAACAGAGAACTAAAGTCACGCAGCCTGTATGACTTCTGGAACCTTCAGTGATGCAGCTGTTGTATATTCATACATTCAACATGCCCCCTCAAGTTGCGCGGGGAGAGGCTCATCGTCAGCTTGTGACAGAGAACTTGAAATCTATTAAAGCAAACAGCCTTAGTGAGTACATCAGCAGGTTGTGCCTCAATAGGCACATATCTAACATCAAGTTTACCGTTGGAAATGAGATCTCAGATAAAATATACATCAATATCAATATGTTTAGTCCGAGAGTGATAAACTGGATTTAATGCCAAAGCTTGAGCCCCTAAATTGTTTCACCATAAGATAGGAGGTTGAGTCTGAGGATGAATACCAAGTTCAGCAAGAAGACTTTGAACCCAGATAATATCACTTGCAGCTAAGGACAAAGCGCGATACTCAGATTCTGTGCTTGAACATTCAACAACTTTCTGCTTGTGAGAACTCCAAGCAATCAAATTGGCACCAAGAAATAAACACATCCCACTCATAGATTTTCTATCGTCCAAATTATTGGCCCAGTCATCATCTTAAAAACCTTCCAGGTTGAGAACAACTGGTACGAAGTTAAGACCATAAGAGACACTCCCTTTGATATAGCGGAGGAGCCGTTTGCAAGCCTTCCAATGATTGATTGTGGGTGCTTGAAGAAACTGACTGAGTTTGCTTGCTGAAAATGATAAATAAGGCCGAGTATATGTGAGGTACTGAAGAGCACCTATGGTGCTCCGATAGAGAGAAGCCTGAACAAATGGTGCACTGTCATTAGAAGAAAGTTTGTTGCTTAAACTCTTAGGCGTAAGACATGGTTTAGCATTCTCTATATTAATCTTGCGAAGCAGATCATTAGCATATTTGGACTGACTAAGATGCATAATAGAGGACTGCCGACAGACTTCAAATCCCAAAAAATAATGCAAGGGTCCCAGATCTTTAAGAGCAAAGTGATGATGCAAATCATCAATAAGCTGTTGAATATCCGCAGAAGAATCTCCAGTGATGAGTATGTCATCAACATACACTAGGAGGAGAAGAATGTTGTTGTTCTTACGAATGAAGAACAAAGAAGAATCTACTTGCGAGTTATTGAAACCCCATTGAAGTAGAGCAATTCGTAGCTTCTCAAACCAGGCTCTTGGAGCCTGTCTATGACCATACAAAGCCTTGCGAAGACGACAAACATAATTTGGGCTAGTGAGATCCTCAAAGCCCTCAGGTTGGTGCACAAAGATAGCTTCCTTGAGATCACCATTAAGGAAGACATTATTAATGTCAATCTTTCAAATGTCCCAATTCTTAGTAACTGCAAGAGTAAATGATACAAATAGTAGATGTTGATTTGTCACCCGAATTAGGTTTTGGGCTTATATCCGATCAGAAGGTCGATGGTGTGACTTTTTTGAAAAGAAAAAGTTGAGAAAAAATATGGATCCGTCATGGTAGCAGAGGGGTTGTGCCGTTAGGCCCACGCCCGAAACCCACAAACTGAGCCTAAGGGGTGCAGGGGCTTACCCTCACTGTATGGACCTTTCTGCTTGGGTATTTTCATCAAATTAACATATTATGATTTATTCTCTATTTTCGCTATACTTTGTAATTACTCTCAGAGAAAAGGGAGAATCCTTAATTTTTATTATCTTAAAAACTAACTATATTACATATTGGACTTATATATATATATATACATGCTCATGGGACCCACAATACATAAATGAAATAAAAGGAAAAGAAAATTAATTGTACAATATCTAACACTCTCCCTCAAGCTGGAGCATATATGTCATATGCACCAAACTTGTTACAAATGTATTTAATTCTAGGACCTCTGAGAGATTTAGTAAAGATGTCTACTAGTTGATCATTTGAATTGACAAAACTAGTAACCACACATCCTGATGTGATCTTCTCTATAATGAAGTGACAATCAATTTCAATGTGTTTGGTCTTTTCATGGAAAACTGGATTGGATGCAATATACAAAGCAGCCTGGTTATCACATATGAGCTTCATTTGTTCATCATTTCCAAATATCAACTCCTGGAGAAGGTGTCTCAACCATATGAGTTCACATGTTGCCAAAGTCATAGCTCGATACTCAGCTTCAACGCTAGATCTAGCCACTACATCTTGCTTCTTACTCTTCCAGGATATTATGTTACCACCAATGAAAACACAGTACCCTGAAGTGGAACGTCTATCTATGGGTGAGCTACTAATCCGGCATCCGTAAACTAAATAACCCGGGTATGTCCTCTATTCTCGTACAAAACACCTTGGCCTGGTGTACTTTTGATATATCAAATAATGCAAATTACAGCATCCCAATGGTTATCACATGGTGACTATAGGAATTGACTAACAACACTCATAAGAAAGGAAATGTCTGGCCAAGTAATGGTGAGGTAGTTCAGTTTACGTACGAGTCATCAATATCTCCCAGGATCTCCTAAAGACTCCCTCTGTCCTGGTACAAGTTTGACATTAGGATCCATAGGAGTGCCTACCGCTACGCCCAACATACCGTCTTCCAAGATGTCTAAAGCATACTTCCTTTGGGAAAGGACTACACCAGAACTAGATTGAGCTATCTCAATTCCTAGAAAGTACTTGAGTTTCCCCAAGTCTTTAGTCTGAAAGTGGGTGAAAAGGTGTTGCTTTAGTTTCTGAATACCATCCTGATCACTGTCTGTAATGACGATGTCGTCCACATAAACAACCAGACAAATACACTGCCCCGAAGAGTTATGATGATAGAAAATCGAATGGTCTGCTGTACTGCAAAGCATGACAAATTCTTGAACAACGGAACTAAAACGGCCAAACCATGCTCAAGGAAATTGTTTCAAGCCATATAGAGAACAACGTAACCTACACACTAAACCAGACTCCCCCTGAGCAACAAAACCAGGTGGTTGCTCCATATAAACTTCCTTGGCAAGATCACCATGAAGGAAGGCATTTTTAATATCCAACTGATAAAGAGGCCAAGAACACATAGCAGCAATGGAGAGAAGTAGGCGGACATAATCAATCTTGGCAACAGGGGAGAATGTGTCACCATAATTAGAACCATAAACCTGAGTATATCCTTTAGCAACCAAGCGGGCCTTAAGGCGATCAACCTGACCATCAGGACCAACCTTAACTGTGTAAACCCAACGACAACCAACTGGAGACTTACCAGAGGGTAAAACAACAAGAAACCAAGTGCTAGTTAAGTGTAGAGCAGCCATTTCATCTACCATTGCCTATCGCCAGCCCGGATGGGGAAGAGCCTCATTGGTGTTCTTGGGAAGAGAAACATAAGATATAGCATAAACAAATGTAGAGTAGGGTGAAGATAATCTATGGTAACTCAAAAAATTGTAAATATGATAAGGATTATTAGTAGATTGATTACCTTTCCGAAGAGCATTATCAGTAGGAGGCAGAGCCGGGGTAGGAGAAGCTGAAAGGATAGGAAGTGAGTCAGTAGGGACCTCAGCAGAAGGGAGAGGAATAACGACATGGTGACGGCAATGATAAACCTGAAGTGGTCGAGAAGGCACAACATCAAATATAGGCGGGGAGATAATGGGAAGGGGTAAGACTTCAGAAACAGGAAGAGACTCAGAGGAGGAGAAGAAGGGTGACATCAGCAGAGAGAAAGTATCAATGAGTCTCAAGGGAATAACAACGATAACCCTTCTTAAGTTTGGAGTATCCCAAGAAGATGCATTTCGTGGCTTTGGCGAAAAGCTTATCTTGTCCTAGAGTGAGAATATGAACAAAGCAAGTACAACCAAAGACACAAGGAGGAAGGAAATGGTTGGTCAAGGAAAAGAAGTGAATGAGGAATTTGATCATGTAACATAGATGAGGGCATACGATTAATCAAATAACAAGTTGTATGAATAGAGTCCCCCTAAAAACAAAAAGGAACATGACAATAGAGGAGGAGAGTACGAGCTGTCTCAATAAGATGGCGATTCTTACGTTCAGCTACCTTATTTTGTTGAGGAGTATGAGCACAAGAAGACTGATGAAGGATCCCATGTTGGGACATAAATGAAATAAAGGGTGCAGAAAAATATTCTTTAGCATTGTCACACGTAATACCGAATAGAAATATCAACCTGGTCCTAATTTCAAAGATAAAATTTCTAGAAAATAGAATATAATTCAGCTCAATTTTTCATTAAAAATAACCAAGTACATCAAGAATAGTCATCAATGAAAGTGATAAAATACTAAAATCCTAAAGTAGACGCAGTCCGACTAGGACCCCCAAACATCAGTGTGGACAAGTTCAAAATGAGACTTTGCCCGATTATTCAAACGCTTTGGGAACGAGACACAAGTATGTTTCCCAAGTTAACAGGCTCACATGCAAGTGACGACAAAGTGGAAAAACGAGTGACCATCTTCTGGAACTTAGAAAGACTAGGGTAGCCCAGACGATTGTGGATGAGGAGAGGAGCATCAATGGAAACGCAAACTGCATGATATGAATTTGAGGTGAGGTGATAGAGGCCTTGAGACTCACATCCTATGTCAATCGTCTTCCTCGTACTCCGGTCCTACAAGGTCAAAATTTTATCAGAAAAAGTAATAGAGCAATTAAGAGTATAAGTGATTTTGCTAATGGAAATAAGATTAAAGGGACATTCATGAGTATAAAGGACAGAAGGGAGAGGATGTGCCAAACCAATACAGTAGGTAAAGCAGAGGTAGTAGTAATAGAAGAGAAAAGATCGTTATTACCATATATGTGATCAAAAGCACAAGAGTCTAGAATCCAGAGGGTCCAAGAGAAGATGTATGAGTAAGACAGCAGTAGGTATCACCATTCGGGCAAATGTATGAAATGTGTCGATTCAAGCCCAATAAACGAAGATAGTCATCATACTCACTATCAGTGGGGGGAATGCCCTAAGATGTTGATGAGCTCAGAGGCTGGAGCGATTGATAATCAGATGACTGGGCCATGTGGGCAGTGCGGGGAGGCCATCCATGTTACTGATAACAACGATCACGAGTGTGGCCCAGCTTATTGCAATAGGTGCAGTGAGGACCTCTACCCCAGTTACCACTACATCCTCCCCGAGGGTTAGTTTGAGAAACTAACATAGAAGAATCTGAAGTGCTATCATATGGCAAAGTCTGAGTTGAGGAGATAATGGCGAGGCAAAACACATCATCCGTTGACGGGATCGACGGACTCCGCCAAGAACTGATCTCTGATGGTCTACATCCGAATGGCGCCAATAAGAGTAAGGACCATGAAGAACTTGTCAATCTGCATTTGTTAAGCCCCAACATCACTAGTAAGAGGCATCAATGTCAAGAACTCCTTTTTAAGCGAGGCAATGTAGCCGATATAATTAGATAAATCCATGTCCTGTTGTCAGATATTGACAATAGCAGAAACCACCTTATAAAGGTGTTGGATATCATTCGTGTACAGGCCTTTTGCTCCGATTCCAAAACTTAAAACATGTTTTGTAGGCTCAAAGATGAAGCAAAATTTTTTGATCAACCGACTGCCATAATAGGCTACATAGTTGTGCATCTATTTTCTTCCATTGCACCTTTTCAACATTAGGTATAGCATCCTCCAGTGTAATAAGATGATCCTCATAACCTTGTCCCATGAACTAGAGTTCCATAGAAGCTAACCATGAAAAAAAATTCTCACTACCAATCAATTTTTCTGATGTGATAGTAGGAGATCCAGAGATAACAAATGTAAAAATAGGATTTTTAGTCGCCATAGCCACTTAACTGGAGATTGAAGAGAGCCCTAATATGAGGGCGAATCACGGCTATGGAACTTGAGATGAAGAAAAGTGACTCAAACAATGGAGAAAAGTGACTGGAGATGAAGATAAGGCCTTCCCAAGGCACACACAAGACTCGACAAAGGGAAAGAGCTCTTGTTGGAGGTCGAAGGGGACTGACGGAGGTGTCGCGGAGCCAAAATTGCCAAAAAAATGTGGAGAAGGAAGGCTCAGGGAGGACCGCCAAAGGGATGGATCAGCAAGACGACGCTGGATGAGCCTGGAGATGGAAACTCAGCGCCGAAAAGTGGGTCAAGCTTTGGAAGAAGATCGGTTCATAGAGGAGCGTGGGTAACTGTTTGTCGATGGGGTTTCCTCCGACGAGTAGATCAACCTCGTGCGCCTAGGAATCTGAGATCTTCGGCCGGAGAAGAGCTTGCCGAAGATGAGCTTGCCGGAAAATTTGGCCGGAAAAAGTCACCGACGGTGAGGAGATCAGACAATGATGACATTGTCCGAAGGGTTTCGGAAGGAGAATAAAGTGACCAAAAGGAAACACGGTCACCGGAAAAAAAAAATTAGGTTTTCCCCTTTGGCTCTGATACCATGTGAAGAGAGAAAAGGAAGAATCCTTAATTTTTATTATCTTAAAAACTAATTATATTACATATTGGACTTATATATATATACATGCTCGTGGGACCCATAATACATAAATGAAATAAAAGAAAAAGAAAAATAACTATACAATATCTAACAATAGTGAAGCTTTCTCCTTTGCCTGTGGTTTTTTCCTGCAAGGGTTTCGACGTAAATCTGGTGTTTTTCTTTGTTTCGTATTTCACTATTGTGCCATTGATTTCAACTATAGAGGGTTTTATAACAAGACTAAAAGTCTCAAAAAATTCAATGTCTAGTGTTTGTTGAAACCCCTTGGGTGATTCTTCAAGAGGGTAGAAAATTCAGCATCCATGGCCTGCTTCCATTTGGGATCTGCTAAGGCAACAACAACTTATGAAGGTTCATTGTGTACATCAGGAACAGAGGTTGTAGTAAGAAATGTTTTTGGTTTGAATATACCAGACTTGGACCTGGTTTGCATAGAGTGAGTAGACACAGGAGGAAGAGGACAGGGAATGGAGGAAGGGGAAGAAGAACAAGGAGACGAAGAAGACATAGGAAAAGCAAATGAAACAGAAACAAGAGGGATGTTATTGGTTGCGGTTGTATCAGTAGTAGCAGATGAAGAAGATGAAGTGGAATTATTAGAAATAGCAGTATCATGTTGTCAGTTAGGTATGAGTTGTGATCAAATCAGCATAGATCAAGCCATGGTCCTTGCATTCTAACTATGCATATACATTATGTTTGTAGATTCCTTATTTAGCTATACTATAATTGTTGTGCTGTAACTTCCTTATTTAGCTAGACTAACTGTTGACATTGGTACTTGCTGAAAATCAGCCTAATTTAACCCTGTAATAGCTGAAATACAGCCTTGTAATATTCTATAATACTCTACCAGCTTTTATATAATGATAGGAACTCTCATGGTGAGAGTTGAAAAAATTCAATTCAATTTATTTGACACATGTAAGTTACGACAAGGAGAATGAGAGGAAGTAGGCGGACTATCAAGTAGTAGCAGAATACGTTGGGCTGCTATGAGTATGAGAAGAAGAGAGAGGGAGATCAGAAGGAAATGGAAAGGCAAAGAGTGGAGTAGAGACAGGATGTAAACATGTAGTAGAGGAAGGATCAGGTGTAGAGGAACAAGAAAACAATTCTTGGTAAGGGAAGGAGTGTTCATCAAATGAGACACTACGAGCAATACATAGTCTGCTTGTTGGATGAAGGCAACGATACCTTTATGTGATGACCTATAACCAAGAAACAAGCACTTTGAGGTTTTAAAAAACAACTTATGCCCGTGATAAGGTCGAAGCAAGGGGTAACAAGCACCCAAAAACCCTTAGAAGAGAATAATCTGGTTGAAAGCCATGGAGAAGCTCAAAAGGAGGAGATCTTGAGAGTTAGAGAAGGTAATCGGTTAAGGAGAAACACTGCAGAAGAAAAGGCATCCCACTAGAATTTTAGGTGCATGGAAGCTTGGGCAAGGAGTGTGAGACCTATTTCAACAATGGAACTGTGTTTTCTTTCTACTCTACCCTATTGTTGATGCGTATGTGGACAAGGGTGCCGAAAAATGATGCCTAAGGATTGAAGATGAGGAAGGAGTATGTGATACTCTCCACCCCAATCAGTTTGAATACACTTGATGGAAGTGTTATACTGTCGTTCAACATGTTTGATGAAATGCATCACCAAAGAAGGTACTTCAGATTTGAGTTTAAATGGAAAAAGCCACACATAGCATGTAAAGTCATCTACAAAGGATAAGTAGTATTTGTATCCATCAAATGAAAGATGAGGGGAAGGTCCCCAAACATCAGAATGCACAATCTGAAACTGTTTAGCGGTTTTTAAAGGTGAAGAGTTGTAGGTAATTTGATGCCTTTTGCCAAACTAACAAGCTTCACAAAGACTAGGTACGGAATTAGAAGAGACTGAGATTTGAAGTTGATCAAGGACTTGACATAGTACATTCGAATTGGGTTGGCCAAGTCTATGATGCCACAAAGTCATTACACTACGATTTTTATTACAATGGCAACACGATGTAGAGGACACAACAACAATATGTCAAGCAGCTGGAAGCGAGTGCTTGTCCTAGCTTGCAATCATATGGGTATGTCTTTACCCTTTACGATATTCTATAAGGTGGAATATAATATATTTGTTGAATTGTGAAAGGAATAGCCCGAAGAGGCTTGGCCTTCTGTAATGTAATTCCGAACTTCTCACTCATGTCCATATCTTCTGGTTTCAGATCATCTTCAAGCTTCCAATCAAAGGAGTAAAGAAAAGAAGCAAGCATCATATGCACCATACTATGAGCTAAAGGCATTCCAGGACACATTCTTCTTCCAGAACCAAATGGAATCAACTCAAAATCTTTGCCTTTCACATCAATCTCACACCCTACAAACCTTCCGGGGACAAAATCATTTGGGTCCGTCAACGTGTTTGGATCTCGACCAATAGCCCATGCATTGACTAGGACTTGTGAATTCTTTGGAACTGTGAAGCCAGAGATCTGTACATCAGCTTGGACTTTACGGGGAAGTAGTAATGGGCTTGCCGGGTACAGCCGAAGGATTTCTTTAACTACAGACTATAAGTAAGGGAGCTTTGAGATGTCTGATTCTTGAATTATTCCGTTATTGCCAATGACTTCTTGGATCACCCTTTGAGCTTTTGCCATTGTTTTCGGGTTGTGTAGTAGCTCTGCCATTGCCCACTCCACTGTACTGGACACTGTGTCGGTCCCCGCCAAGAATATATCCTGATGCACAAATTGATGGAAGAGAATTTAAGGGCTCAGTTTTTTAAAACATAAAGAACATCATTTTTATGTTTTTTGAAAACTGTTTAAGTTCTCTGAATTTAGTTTTTATGTTCTTTGTGTTTTTTCAAAATACAAAAGGGAAACCAATGTATTCTTCGTGTTTTCCTTGTTCCCCTTGTTTTTCAAAACAAAAAAACAATTTTCAAAAACTATAACCAAACATGCTCTAATGTTTCCCACATGAAACTAGTTCAAAAAATTAAATTTTTCACTAAGAATGTTAAAGAAAAATGAAAATAGGAACAAAGAAAAAGAAATGAAAGAAGCAAGAAACAAGTAAATGAGGAAAAATCCACTATTCTAAATATGAGTACAAGAATAGCGTGTTGTTACTATGAGAGAAAAACTCACAAAATCCTATAATGTACAAGATTGACGAATCGTGACTATGAGTGAAAAACTCACAAAATCCTATAATGCTACACAATATCTTAGAAATATGCACAATACCTTATAATTCCACAAATCTTAAAAATACATCATATATTTATTGGCATTCTAAAATTAAACAAGCCTATTCCCTTATAAGATCAAGTGGGCCACGAGATTAGACTTATTAGCCCTGATCCTTTTGCTAAAATCGCTAAAAAAATCCATAATATCGCAAAACTTTTCACATTAAATTGAGTAGAATTAAGGTCTTCAAAATCTAAAAAAGAAAATAAAAGTGGTCATTTCTTGAATTCCAAAAATTGATGTTTCATTACTTTTTGAAAATATTAACTTGAAAATCAAAGGTGTGGAGAGGGAAAAACCACAATAGAGGAGGAGAAATTTGCTGTAAAAAACACTAGAATGGCACAATATTTTAGAATTCCCCACGACACCTTAGAATTCCACAAAATCCTAAAATATATTTCATATATTTATAGGAATACCCAAAACTAAATAAGATCGTGGGGCACAGGATTAGGCATATTAGCTCAATCACTTTACCAAAATCTCTAAAAAACGATGCTGCATCACTAAACTTTTTGAGTCAAATGTAATAGAATTCAAGTCACCAAACTCAAAAATAAAAGAGGTCGTTTCTTGTGAAGAAAGACTTAAGTCTTTGTATATTATACAGTTAGAGGAGGCCTTATACAGGCTATACAATCCTAGGAAAATACAAAATAAATCCAACAATATAATAATCTAACATCCCCCCTCAAAATCATGGTGGTTTAAGATAAACCATTCTGAGTTTGGAACCTAAAGCTCGAAAAGTTCCCTTGAGGAAGTGGTTTGCGAAGATATCGCCTAACCGATCCTCGAGATGAAACAGATCGGGCGCGAGTGTAAATTCCTAAAGCAGATGATGACGAATGAAGTGACAATCAATCTCAATATGTTTAGTACGTTCATTGAAGACATCATTATAAGCAATTTGAATAGCACTTCGATTATCACAGTGAAACTAGTTGCAATGGAACAGTCAACACCAAGATCCTGTAGTAACCAACGTAACCAAATAAGTTCAGCTGTAGTAGCTGCAAGTGCTCTATATTCTGCTTCAGTGCTGGAACGAGCAACGACTATTTGTTTCTAGCTTCTCCAAGAGATAAGAGAATCACCCGGTAAGAAACATCAATATCCCGTGAGTAGATCGACGATCGGGATCACTCGTCCAATCAGATCCGAATATGCAGCGAAGAGTTAATGAAGAATGAAGAAAATGAAGACCATCAAATACAGCCTTTCGATATCAAAGAACTGATCTCGATTTTATGCTCCATTTATCTGAATTTCGATATGCTAAGTGATGGAGATTTCGTCCGATTCATGTTATTTTTAATGGAGATAATTTCGCCTAAATGGGTCTACCACTAGAAGTTATCTAAAGGCCGTAAGTTGTGGTTTCTTTACGGTCTCCCGTGACCGGTCCCCTATTCCAAACAAGTGGACAACAAACCGGAGCCCCGCTATGCCATTAGGATTGAGGATTGGGAAAGTGTTAATCATCAGATTATCACTTGGTTTCGTAATACATCTATTCCATCCATTGTTAATGAGTTTGGAAACATTGATATTGCCAAAGAAGTTTGGGACTTACTTGTTACTCGGTATGCTGGATTGAGTGGTGCTCGCAACTTCAAGCTCACACGCGAACTTTATCAGATTCGTCAGGAACCAGGTGAGCGGATCACTGTATATCAATGCCGGCTAAAATCTATTTGGGACCAAATAGATCAATTAATTGCTCTAATACCATGAAGAAATACTCGAATCTTTGTATATTATAAACTGTAAATTACAAGTACAAGAGGGGATACTTTATATAGTTAGTTATACAAATCCTGTGGAAAATACAAATTACAATTCTAGAAAAATACAAAATAAATCTAACAATATAATAATCAAACATCTTGAATTCCAAAAATTGGTCTCTTGTAACTTGAAAACACTAAAAGTTGAAAGAAGTAAAAAGGGATCTAGGAAGCAAGATATTGTGATATGGTGCCTACTTACCAGAAGCAAATGGCAAATGTATTACATCACTGAAGCTCCGCTCATTGTTATCTCCCTTGGCGAGATCGAGTAGGGCATCCAGCACACTGGCCGCCAATAAAGCCTCCGTCTCCAACCGTCGGTCGACGATACCATGAAAAACATCACTAAACTTTCATGGCCCGCCTTATACCTTGTGGATCAATTAATCTAAAGACCGGGAAATAATCTGCAAAACTCAGCCTTCCAATCTTTTCCATCACACCCCACACAATGTCCTTGAAATCTTGCGACAATTCAGAATCATAATCAACCAAATCACTAGAAAAAACAGTGTTGGACAGCAAATTAAGACTCGTAGTGAAAGCTCCTTGACCAATAACGACGGCTTCACCTCGGCTGCAAGCCTGCAACTCTGACGAGCATGGTCAAACAGCTCCTGCACCTTGGCTCGGCGCAAGGCTAGAGTCGCGTCTAGCCGCTGCGGGGTAAAAAGTTGCATGACGGCCATTTTCCGAAGCGGAAGCCGACAACCACATCATGGAGTTCCGGTGATGGTCGAGTGCCCTGACGGCGTTGGGGACTACGCGGTCGGAGATGAGGTGGTCGTGTTTCCGCAGAACTTCTTTGGCTGTTTTTGAAGAGGAAATTATTACGGTGGGAATGCTTCCAAGCTTGAGAAATATTATGGGGCCATAAGTTTTAAAGAGGTCAGCGGGAGATTTGTGGGGTTGGTCATGGAGTTGGAAGAGGTTTCCGACGATCGGAAGAGGTTTAGGCCCCGGCGGAAGTCTGGCTTTTAGTGAATATTTACGGCGGAATGGACTGAAATTGAGGGCATGAACAAGTGCCCACATGAGGAAAAGCGAGAGCAAAATTGTAATGTAATACATTGCCTATGTCTTTCCTCTTATTTCCTTACCCATGCTTTGGGCATAATTGCTAGCTTTTTATACGGGGAAGCTTGTATTTTAGCCTAATTATCATTTGGGAATAATTGCAAATAAGGCAAGAAGAATGAAAAATACCTGATTTAGTATAATTTTATAAAAAATAATTATGTTTCATATATGAAAATGGTGAGATACTACTTTAATAGACTATAGGCAATGGTGAAACCGGGTTTTGTTGTCAGCCGGGGCATTTTAAGTTATTGAAGATGGGCTACGGCCAATGGTGGAATGCTCAATAGGTTCAACGGGGGCACAGCCTTCTGTTCAATGGGGGCAAAGCCTTCTCCTTTGGTTCAATTCTCCTCAAATATATGGGGGAAATTTTTTGAAAAAAATTTCAATAGAAGCAAGTGTCCCTACTTGGCTCCACCCCTGACTGTAGGTACTACTCATTATGGTAGTAAATAGAACTGTTAAGGTAGTACCTTTAATTTATTAAGATAGTATTTTACAACTTTCATACTTTTTTTTTATAGCTAAACACTTTACTTATAATATAGTAAATTGTATCCACTAGCTAGGAACTCATAACCTATGATCATTTCCATACTTTAAACACAATTATTTTATGTAAAATTGTACTGAACCATGCATTTTATATTTTTTATACCTTCTTTACAATTATTCTCAAATCAATAAAGTAAAACGTGTTTTCCTTTTATACACCATGTTTGTCTTCAAATCTTTATGCATGTACTTTGAGTCACGTTGATTCCATTTAAAGTATTTTTAGTGGAAGTATCTTCTTTAAACGTGTTTTTTAGGAGAACCATTTCTCTAGAAAATCCAATAAGTGATTTTTTAGTTTTTTTAAAAGTGTTTCATAAATTTTATCAAACATATGGTTTTTTACAAAAATATTTTTTTAGTCTAAAAACAATTTCTGAAATCATTACCAAACGAATTTCTACTATACCACCTAAAAGTGGAAAATTAAAATGATCATCTCTATTAAAATAAGGTTAGACATATGTGTTTATTCTCAAATTTATAGTCCTTTTAGTACAATTTAAATAGCAAAAAATTGAAGCTTTAGTTCATGAATAAAGTCATATTTGACAATTGGGACTTGTGTTCAAAATTGGAGCTATATTTAACAATATCAATTTCAACTTAAATTTGAAAACATATATTAATAATAAGAACTCCACCGTGAGAACAAAAAAAGTCATTTTAAATATTAAGTTTGGAAAAGTGACAAAAAATAAGTTTTATTTCCCTTACTTTGTCCCAAAACTGTAAGGGGGGTAACAATGAGTGGTTGTGACGTCAAAGTTGTGACAACTTGAAAGTCCAAAAAACTAATAAAAGCACAGGGGAAGGACTATTGACTTATGTCCCAAAACCATACATTATTTGGGGGTACAAGACAATGCTAGGGTTTTTCCTATATGTACAGCTTATTTAAAAAATAATATCTAAAATATGACGTTTAAAAAAATATTTCCAATTCTACGTTAGTTTTTGCTGATTAGGAGAGAGATAGTTGAAAATCATGTTTTGAAGAAACGATTTCTTTAATATCATCTTTTGAAAAGATGATTTCTTTTCGATTTATTTCTTTCTTCTGTATATTTAGAAACCATCTTTTGAAAAGACGATTTCTTCAATATTTTAGAAATCGTCTTTTGAAAAGACTATTTTTTCTTCAATAAAAAGTCGCGACTTTAGTCAGCAATTTGCCGCGAGACCTTGCTGTGTGTCGCGGCAACTTGGATTCTGCTCAATAACTTGTTTTCTTTACCAACTTGTCGGGATCATAATTTCTTCATTTTAACTCGGTTTTGAGCGTGTGAGGTGTCGTTGGAAAGCTCTTTGACTATAGAATGCAATCATAGGTGGAGTTGAACCATTTGATCTTCCAGATTTTACATAAAAATCCATTTTCCCAATGACGCGTTGTGAGACACCCGGTTGACTCTCCTTTTTTAAACATATTGCTTATTTCTTACCAAATCACTTGTTTTCCATTAAGAGTTCTACAAAATCAAGTTTAGAGAAAATGTTATACATTTTACATGAATATGAATATAAAATTAATAATAGTTGTTTCTTAATCCTTAAGTAGAAAAAATAATGAGAAATAACGATCAAAATATTCATATTGCGACGCCCAAAACAGCGCCCGGGCTGACCACCACAACCCGCGGATTAGTGGAATGCCGTAACCCGACATTATTCACAAAAATCGAGCAGAGTCTCCTTTGTACGGGGAGCTCTACCCAAATACAAAACATGTCCCAATCAACATCATGAGATATATATATATGAGTAAAAACGGCCACTTAGGCCCATAAACTAATACCCATCCAATTTATACCAACTATATACAATAGTTTCAAGAGTGAATAATTTTACTCTTATACAACATATATTAAAAGTTTTAAAACATTCTAATACATGTATCCAACTAAAACCAAAGCCACAACCCGCTTTCTTCAAAATCGGCCCTAAGAAGAAATGCCTCTAGCTCTGCACTGAAAATGATATCCCCGACAGTACATAGAGCTATCACCCAAAGAGTGGAATCACCTTAAATGGGTTACTTCCCACCTAAGTGCATATGCAATGTCTAAAGCAAACACATTCAAGTAAATACGTGATCCTACTTGAATGTCTAAATGACCAACCCACGTCCCGAGTCCTCACCGACTCCCTCACACTCGCCTAAGTCATGTATGAGAAAAATAATCATTTTCAAAACAAAACCTGTTGTTATTGAAAATACACTACCGAATGTCGGTAAATGTAACGCCCTGAAATATACCTTAGCAATTTTCGAATATGTTTAGGGTATATTGAAAAGGAAATATGAATTTTCGGGAAATAAAACGAGAGACCCGAAATAGTATAAGAGACAAGGGTAAATTAGTAATTTACCAAACGAGATATCAAAGTCATAAAGCCATAAGATATGCTAATTTAAGAATAATGAAAGTTGGGATTTAAAATTAGAGATAATAAAGACAAGAGCAAAAATAGTAAAATTTCGAATTGCTCAGAGTTTCAGAAAATTCTCTCTAGATCTCGGATAACGAAACGGACTCCGCGCCAAGTAAATTGCCTCAAGCAAATCTAGTGATTCAAAAGTTTATCGACTCGAGACAATCGGAATATTTTATAATTTTCTGGTATTAAGTCGCTGCTGATTCTCGTGGACGAGATTTTTATGAAAATCTCGGAAGTCAGGAAATGGCTTGGACTAAGTTCATTTAAAATAAAGTGAACTGAAAATAAATAAGTTGTTTCGGAAAAGAAACAAACCCGAATAAAGCCATATGAATCATGTATCCAAAATAATAATAATAATAATTAAAATAAAAAGGATAAAACAAACAAAAATAGCAAAAAGGAAAAGGGAGGCTCGGGTAGTGAGAGAGAGAAGAAAAGAGGGGAGAGAGAAGCTCTCGCTTCTCTCTACGATTCGTGACGATCGGGGGCTCGGTTCACGTCGGGCCAAGAACTAAAGTTGTTATACTCGACGAAAGCTACACGTGGATACCGAAATCACAAGTTTTCGCCAAGGATTTGGACGAAGAGTTCGGAAAGTCGAAAGCTTCGGGTTTAGGAAGTGTCCACGGGACTTCCTTGGGTTGTCTTTAATGCTACAAGAGGTAAGGAACTCGTTTCGATTAGTATAGAATTTGTCTAGACTACAATGGATTAAGAATACATGTAGGGAAATCATATCCCCAAACCCGTATTAAAGAAATTGGGTTAGAAGAACCCCATTTATTATAATGAATGTTTGTTAGTTTTATGCTAAATTGGTTGTGTTTTGGGCTTGGGTTGATTGATTGTGCTCCTCAATTGAGGAATATTTGTATTAAGGAAATATTGGGGTTTTAGGGGAGACAAGCCGTCCAAATTCTTCAAAACCCATGTTTTTGTTTTCACCATAACTTGGCCATCACTCATCCGAATTGAGTGATTCAAATTTTCAGGTAAACTAGACTCATAGGAGAACATATCTCCTTGAAATAGGTATATCCAAATTCCGAATCCTTTTAGCTCAGAAATTAATCCAAAGTGGAGCAGCACGCATGGTGTGCAGCAGCCCGGGTGGCACTGTTCCTCCGAGCAGATTTTCTGGTTGTGTCCTCCAACTTCGGACGGCCATAACTTCTTCATCCGAAGTCCCTTTTGGGTGTTCTTGGACTCTATGGAAAGCCCTTTGAGTCTAAAATCCACCCATATATAGCTTAATGCAACTTGAACTCAGATTATGTCCGAAAATGACAGAAAACAGTAGGCCCCTGCTGGTCAGCGCGACCGATTTTCTGGTTAGGTCCTCCAACTCGACGGCCATAACTTCTTCGTCCGGTCCTTTTTAAGTTCTTGACTCTATGGAAAGCCCTTTGAGTCTCAAATCCACCCATATATAGCGTGATACCATATTGAGTTTATACTACATCCGAAAATGACTAAAAATAGTGGCTGCTGCTGCTGCTGCAAGTGCTACAAGTTGCTGATTTTCTTCATAACTCCTTCGTTAGGATTCCGTTATGGGTGTTCTTGGACTCTATGGAAAGCCCTTTGAGTCTAGAATCCACCCATATATAGCTTAATGCAACTTGAACTCAGATTATGTCCGAAAATGACATAAAACAGTAGGCCCCTGCTGGTTCGGCGCACTGGATTTCTGGTTGTGTCCTCCAACTTCGGACGGCCATAACTTCTTCGTCCGAAGTCCTTTTTGGGTGTTCTTGAACTCTATGGAAAGCCCTTTGAGTCTCAAATCCACCCATATATAGCGTGAGATACCATATTGAGTTTATACTACATTCGAAAATGACTAAAATAGCATAAGGCCGCCGCTACTATCGCAGTCGCTGCAAGCTTGCTAATTTTCTTCATAACTTGGTAAACTCATAACTCCTTCAAGTAGGGATTCCAAGAGGAATTATTGGACTCCTATGGAAAGCTCATTGAGTCTAGAATCTAACCATATGCTATTTAATGGCAACAGTCACATCTTGTCTGAAAATTGAATTGTTGTACCAAGTGTACTAATCACTTGGTCAAAGTTTTTGGGAATACATGACATGAATATATGATTTGATGAAGGATATGAATATATATGATGGAAATACATGAGACTAGGAATATATATGGATACATGAATGGATAGAGGTATACATAATAGAAATATAGAAAATACATGAATAGCTAAATCTTGATAGAAATGCATAAATGATATATGGATATGAATAGATAAAATACTATGAATATATAAAGACATGGTTATTGAAATTATAGAATACAAGAATGCATAGATGCATACAGATATATGATAAGATCACATATATGATACAAAGACATGGACTAAATGAAAAAACTTTTATATATGAGTCAAAAGTGTATTGCAAAGAAATATGAGAACAAAGAATATGAGCTACATATATGAGAACGAATTCAAAATTAAAGTAATGATAGTAATAATGCATATGATTAAATGATAACAATAATTATTCTGAATATGAGATATGTACTGAAATAGAATAAAACACTTGATTGTCTGCTAGAACCTAGTGTAGGGATGGGGATGGGCATACCTACAGAAAACATCAAGATACCGATCGCTTGGTCTTATTTGGGTCATTACAAAGACCTTCGGGCCCTTATAGATGGTCATTGTCTCGCATAATGATACAGCACCTTCGGGACTTTTATATACCACCGTTTTCGCACAAAGGAGGCAAATGTTTTCGGGCCCCGATAGTTTCCTTTTATCAACTTGGGCCACAGCATGAAACATAAAATGTGACATGACAAGTATACAAGTATAAGAAGTAAAGTGTCAATGACACGAAATGTATATGATAGATAAAGTATATGAAAAGCATATGAAAGTACCGTATATGAAAAGCAAAGTATATGAAAATCATAGGAAAGTATAGTACATGAAAATGTCAAGATGAAAATATAAGGAAGTACAAATATATAGATGAAAGTATATGACAAAATCACATGGCTACTTGATTAGTGCCCAAAAAGTGCTATTTTGAGCCCTATTCAAAATAGGTTTTGAGTGCTTTTTGTACACTAATCATATCAATTAAGCCAATTGATGTGTGTAGGTCCACTTAGTGCCACTGAGTCCATTTCGAGTTTGTTTGGTGATTTTACAGGGTTTTGCATGCCTCGGCCACTTAGTTCGAGTTCGATATCAAGTTATGTGCTGAACCATGAAGATTGGAACTATTTGCCACCGTCAAAATTGAAGGAATGTGAAGTGGATTATCAAGGAAAATGGGATGCAAGAGGCAAAAGAGGGATGCAAAGGAGCAAAGAAGCGGAGCAGAGTAAATCCCAAAATTTCGCTATGATTACAGGCCTGTTGGATTGCGAAAATTTCGCAATCATAGTTAAAATTTCGCAATCCTAGCGAAATTGAGAATTTTTGCTAGGCTAGCTTAAATTTTCATGAAGGCTAGCGAATTTATCAGTGCTCTAGCGAAAATTTGCAATTTCGCTATCTCATAATACTCCGCTAGTTAGCGAATTGCTAGCCAGCTAAATTCATCGCTGAAAGCGAAATTTTCCACTCCCGCTTATCTCGTGAATTTCGCTAGGTTATTAATTTCGCTAGGCTAGCGAAATTTTCGCTATCCTAGCGAAATTTTCGCTATCCTAGCGAAATTCCCCGCATATGTAAATTGCCGCCCAGTGGATTTTTGCATATTTGATCCTAAATCTACCACGTTTGATGTATTACCATTATAGCCCTTATGTAATTTCATATTTTAGGTGTTTTAGTATTTTCACACTTTGGGTTGTACTATATAAACCACCATAACTTTGTAACCCGAAGCAACTTTTCATTTTTTTATAAAGTTTCCCGCAGCTTTCATTTTAGGGTTTCATTTGCTCTCTTCTCTCTCTTCTTTCTTTCATTTTCTACGCCAAACACCCCCTTTGAGGGGATGACAACTCAAGGGATGCTTGGCTGTTTCCTCATGTACTTTGAAGAGGAGGGTTGCCAGCTTGGTTTCAGCTACCGCAGTTGTCCTCTTGTTTTAAATGATACAGGTACTGCATTTATGGTTCCATACCTTCCAAACTAGGGTTTAATGTCATTTAATGTTGCTCCTTTGGTCAATACTTGCCATGCTTTAGGGTTCAATGCATACTTAATGCTAGATGCACTGATATCCTTTAGATGCCATTTACGAGCCATTGAAATGAGGTTGAGTGCTAGGTTTTTAAACTGAATGGGACTTTGAATGCATAATACTTGTCTTGACTCAAATAGGAGTGGTTCTAGGGTTAGGTTTCATAGCTAAACAAAGATCCGGTATTGGCTTTGACTATATGTCATTTGCCCTAATGCGAGGAAATAACCCGAGGACACTGTAATACCCCCATGTTATCAAGCTAGTGACCCAAGCCTTCAAGGTTACCATTTCACACTTCACTTTGCCACATAGCTTTAGTCGCTGAACAAACAACCTCCCCTCTTTTTAACAAAATCCGAAAATCCAAACTAAAGCCTCACCAATTTTCAAACACTAATGCAAATCATTCGTGGGATGAAAACCCATCCCCGTGTTCGACCCTAGACCACTATACTGCAGTAGTTTGACTACGGCAGTAGGAGGAACTTAGGAAAACAAATTTTGTTGATTCCGCTCACCCTACCGTGGCACGAATATAAGGAAGTACAAATATATAGATGAAAGTATATGACAAAATCACATGGCTACTGAATGACAAACAGGACGAGATTCCCTCTCGAATCTGTCGTGAATGTCAATTCTATAGTCAAAGTAACTCATACTATTAAATGTGAAAGCACATTGCTACTGAATGACAAACAGGACGAGATTCTCCTCGAACTGGCCGGAATGTCAATTCGATAAATGTAGTGAAAATACAAATGCAAAGTATATGATGATACAAGATCGTATAAGAGCATACACAAGACACCGAAAAGTAAAATGAACAAGTACAGTACATAAAAGAGAAAGTAATATGAAAAGTATAAAAGGAAAACAGTATATGAACATAGTACATGATAATAGTACATGAAAATAGAACATAACAAATGGTATAGTATATAACCATGAAAGTAATATATGAATATGACTAAGATATGCACTGAATAGGAGATGTAATATGAACCATTAGAAAGGTAATAATAGATCAAATGATAAGTATTAGAATAAGAAATAAAATGATATGAAAGGTTATATGTCAAACGAAGCATATGAAAGTACAAAGATATGAAAAGTACCGATGAAAGCATACAAAAGTACCGTATATGAAAGTATAAGAATGTAGATAAAAGTATAGGACAAGATAAGATAGGTTATAAAAAGTATATGAGATATGAAAGTATATGATACATGCACAGTATACGAACATGAAAGGAAATGAACATGAAAGTATAAGAACCTTGCAAAGAACATGATACAAGAAATAATAAGAAATAGATTATATACCATATAAGCAAATTGTTAATAGCAAAAAGATATGATGATATAAATGATATGATATATGCACATGTTTCAACTACATGAAAGGTACACTGATGATAAGTGTTAGAAGTCATAAAGTATATGATCCACGAGTATAAGAATGTATATTCCCATTGCTTAAGTGGCGGATCAATGTTATCGGGTCGTCCATGTATATGTTTCCTAATTAAGCATAAAGCTTAGCACGGGTTTTAACTGCAGGTACGTAAGGTAAGAAAAGGATAGAGAACGTGACATCTCACATTAGCAGAGTAGGCCAACTCAGAGCTGTAGGTGTTTCACCCGCACGCCCGCACCTCAGATTTTTGGAATAGGTATAAGTTTTGTATATTGAGAAGTAATGGGACTCAGTGTATAGAACATGAATACCACTACGGTGGTGGTGCTCACCGCACTGTTCCGCAATCTCTGATTTTCATTGGACAAGTATATGTATAGTTTTGTAATAGTGAAATTGTAATAGTACAAGTAAAGGGACTCAAGTATATGTGTATAGAATATAATGAATGTCACTATGGTGGTATGTATAATGTGTATAAAAGATTTTTGTTATTACATAACCATAAGGAATGCAGAAACAAAATGTGTGTCACCTCTGGCAAAGAACAGCAAGAGTCCCGGGGCTCTCGGGGTGTCAAAGAGTCACAGACCCATCAACCGCCTAGGCGAGGGTGGGTGCGTGATAGTAAAAATATGGGACTACCCTCTGAGGCGAATGTCACACCCTGATTTCCACGGTGTGATTTATGCTATTTTACCATCTTTTTTCATCATGAGTCCCTAAATATGACCTCTTCAAAATCCAACACTTCATAGCTAAAGGGGCTACCACTAAATTTCACACACCATATATATCAACCAGATTTCCTCAAAACCTGAGTCCAAACTCCATTTGGAGAACGCCAAATGTGAATTAAACTCAACTCCAGGTCTCAAAACACATATATACATATCCAGACTGAGGTAAGTCCTCACGCACCAAGACTATACATACACTTGGATCAAAATAATATTTACACAAAAATCCCAAACTTGCAAAAATAAAGTGTCCCAAACTAATGGCCACAAGCCAAATATAAAATGACCCATGATCGATATGAACTGTCCAAAATATACAGTGTGAACCTCCACACAACACTAGATGTTCCTCAAAATGTATGCCCAACCACCAAAGATACTAAGGCTGGACGACACCCCCAACCCTAAAACCCCGCAAGTCAAACTTCCTCAAGTCATGCGTACCGGTCTCGCACCAGATCTAAGGTGGAGGGAATAATGGGGGTGAGTTCGACAACTCAGTAGTGAATCACATAACAAGCCATGCTTATAAAAAAAACATTTCAAAATACAAATAATTCAACACATCTCAAAACATGAGCATTTTCAATTAATAGGTTGATGTGGAAACAAATGGATGCAATATCACTCGCACCATCTCGACCCCATCGCGACTCTTTCGGCTTTCACCGGACTAGCCGATCATCCCCAATGAACGCACAAATTGCTGGGACTTACTACCCAGATACGCCCACATCCTCGCGATGCGAATCCACAATTTGTCGACTTTACCACTCAGTGGATATGCCCAATAATTCCCTGGGCATCCGCGACCTTCCTGACTCTGGCAACCCAGGACTGAATGTAGTCTCGCGGTCCACTACATCAATCCCGACTACACAAATCCCATACCCATGTCATGCTTTAAAACAATTTCACAAAGCATTCACCCACATGTATATTTAAAAACATCATGTACCAATTAATTCAAAGAATCAAGGATATAAAATATACACATTTATATATATCATTAGAAAATCGCTACGCCTGCCATGAATGGTAATACTTCACAAACCATGGTATGCTGTGAGAAGGTTACAAGATCCCCTACCTTCCTTGGTTTCAAAATCCACAAGTCTCCTAAGGAAGTCAAACCAGGCCACTCCAAAGGACCTTAATTAATGTCACAGATTTCTTAGCCCCAAACAACCTGGCTACATAAAATTACCCAATTGATTTTTACTACTTCACCACTGAATCACACATATTCTTATACCTACCAACATAAACCTGATCCTTCAAGAGCACTCTTTATACTTACTAATAAAATGTCAACATTTAACACCCCTATTAGGGTAACACAAACAAGACACAACACTTGTACCTTTGTTTCAAAATTATCTCAAGACCCTTTTTTTCTTTTTTTTTTTTTTCTTAACTACCATTTTGACCAGCCATACATGTTTTTTGTTTACTATGGTCTTCTGACCAAAAGTTCCCTATCTCTTAGCTTCAGCCTCTTAAATCAGGGTCATCTGACCTCGAAATCAAGAGTTATGGTTTGGCACTGACCTGCCCACTATTTCCTAGATTTAATCAGGTCACTTCACCCTTGATTGACGAAATTATGGGAACAAATGAGCTAAGTAATTTGGCCATACTTTCTTCATGAAGTTACGCCCTATGTGGCTACTTTGAGAAGGATTTGAATCACTCCATTTGGATCAATATAACTCAACTTATGACTCAAACAGAACCGCTTCCGCAATTGGGACAAGACCTACCTGACTTTCAACCTCAAATCTGGGCGGCCTTATGGTAGGGTTGCCTTGGTTACTCTGAAATTGAAGGGCTGGGGTCTTGGTCTTATTCTCCAACTAGAATCATCCAGTTCGAATTCTTAGGCCAACTATGGCCAAAACACTGGGCCATGGGGTCAAGGGGAAGCCGGACAACACCCCTTCTTGGACACAATACACACACATGCCATCTTCACAAAACTGGTCTTTACAATTTAGGGTTCCACCAAACACACCCTCTATCAAATCTAGGTTAGGATGTAATCCCAACAAAACCCAAGAATATAAACTAAAGTCCATAAGAAATACAACTAAGGCCTCAAAGGTCATAGTTTTACATACCCAGTGAACTCTTTTTCCACCAAAACCAAACTTTCCCTCTGCCTTTCTCCCTCCTTCTCTCTAGCTTCTCTCTAGAACTCTCTCACTTTCTAAATTTCCAGAATTCTTCCACTTCCTAGCAAGAAGTTAACTCAGCATCCAAACCAAGAGGACTGTTTGCTTGGCACATGGCAAGCTCTTCTCATGCACTTGCCACAAGCCAAGATCTCCACCATGCATATGAGGTGTCATGCCCTCATGATGCCACACATAGCTCACAAAGGATAAGTTACACTTTTAGTCCTCTCCCACTTAACAAGTCTCAAAGTGGTCCTTCAAGACATACTTAATTACAAACCCTAACAAAAACCACTCAACTTTACCTCCACTGTATTAATTGACCCACAGCTGCCATAAAATGCAATTCAACACACTTCTGCTAACTTTCCACTTAAAAAAACCAACCATTAAGATACTAATCTTAATCACAATTAAAATATCATAGGGCATAAGTCAGACGTTCCCCTAAAAACTTACTTCAATATAACAAAACATATACCAAAGTTACATTCTCCTACAAGAATTTCGTCTCGAAATTAAACTGCATCTAACCTCGTGAAGAGTTCCTGACATACTCTTCTTCAAGACCGCTCTAGTTCCTATGTAGCTTCTTCCACTCATGGTGTTCCTATAACACTTCTACTAGGGAAATAATTTTGTTCAAGAACACGCTGCTCCTCGCACATCTAGAATCTCCCTTGGCCGCTCTTCATATTTCTCTCATATTCTCTCTTGCAAATTCAGCTCTTTTGCCAATCTAGTATGTGCGAATGATCTCGCCTACTTCCGCAGAATAATGAAATGTGGAATACATCATGTATCCCAAACAACTGCCGCGGAAGAGCTAACTGGTAAGCTACCTCTCCAACTCTTTAGAGAATCTCAAACGACCAATGTACCGAGCCGCCTTTTACCAAATGAAATATCTCCCTTGCGAGCGACACTCTCAAAACACATGTCCCCAACCCGAAACTCTAAGGGTCTCCCTCCCGTGGTCGCATACTTTCGCCTACTCGTACGCTAAGATTCGTCACGGATCAACCCTTATCTTCCTCTTGGCTGCTTCGCACCAACTCGACCAATCAAAGTAGCCTCCCGATTCGGGGCCCAAAGACATAGGCGATCTACATGGCCTTCCATAAAGAGCTTCATCTGCCATCCTAATACCAAGCCTCGAAACCATTATTATACGCAAACCCAATTAGAGGCAAATGGTCCATCCAACTCCCGGAAGTCTAACACACATGCTCTAAATATATCTTCCGTAATCTAAATCACTCTCAGATCGCCTGGGTCACCCGAGGGCAGGAAATGTTGTACTAATCTCAACTCCGCTCCTAAAGCCAGAAGACTAAGCTGATCGTAAACCTCGAAATCCCTATCCGACACACAATGGAGAGAGGTACACCATGCAACCTCAACCTCACATACAACTCAAGCCAAAGTAAGAATAGAGTCAGTGGTCCTTATTGCTAAGAAATGTGCTGATTTAGTCAACCGGTCAACAACCACCCAAACACCATCTTTACCCTGGTGAGTCTGGGCAATCGTCATATGATCCCATTTCCATTCTCAGGATCGGGTAACGGCCGCAATGCACTCGCCGGTCTCTCGGTGCTCAACTTTCACTTGTTGGCACGTCAAGACTGAGACGAAACTCGCCACGCCTCTTCATCCCATGCCACCAAAATTGGCGCCTCAAGTCGCGGGTAATAATCTTTGTCTCACTAGGACGTACTCATGAACCGAAGTGATGAGCCTCCCTCATCACCTCCTCTCATATATGTGCATCATCCCAAGATAAACAACTGTTGAGGAAATAGATTCCTCCATTTGCATGAATGCTCCACCCTTCAGGTGCATCACCAGCTACCACTTGCGAGCGTGTGCCCTCAAGCTTCTTATCACTCCTCTGAGCCTCGATGACTCTTAGAAAAATTGTTGGCTGAGCTACCAACGTATAAAACGCCTGCAGCTCATCCCCATCAAAGCACGGGTGGAACTCGCCGATGTAATCATACATCTTCCACTCATAATATCAAACCCGAAAGGACTCTTGATTTTCACTCAAGGCATCAATAATCGCATTTGTTTTTACTCCGGTGGTATTGCAAAGAAAAGTCAAAGTCTCAGTGTCTCCTTCATGAGTGCCTAAAACACTCATATTATGCTCAATACCACATTTTCTGTTTATTTTAGAGTAATTTTATAGTTTTTGCGACTAGAATAATCGAATTGATGTCTTTGTGAATGCAAGAGCATTGGGGTGAAAAGAGCTAACGAGAAGCGTGATTCGAGCAAATGGAACAAGCGATGAAGTGTTCGGCCACGTCACACGCCCCATCAGTCAGCGATGTCACACGCCGCGACGTCCCCACGCCGTGACACCACCACGTCGCGACGTCACCACGTCGCGACGTCACCACGTCAAGGACAAGCAAGACGAAAATCAGCTTCCTCATCATTAAAAGCACATTAGGGTTCAGAAATCGAGGGAGATCAGAGGCACACGAACAGAGGCACAGGTTTCGAGAGCAGAGTGACACTCACTTCAGGAGTCTTGAATTGTAACGCTTTTGACTTTTCGTATATTTCGATTTTAGAACAATGTTTCTTTATTAAATCGCTTCACTTTTCTTCCATTATGTTCTAGATCTCTTTCTAGGGTGACATCAAACCCTGTCATACGATATGGATTAAGGATTGACCTTTTATGTTATTCAATTGTTTATAAATTGTCGAATCTACTCTATACCTGTATTTTAAATTATATGATAATGTCGGCCAAGATTAGCATAGCCGCATGGAGATCGAGATTCGAGAGATGAGGGTGATCGGGGATCACGGGTAAGTAGCCCAGCCCGGTGATTCGGTCGATAGAGATATTCAGGATGCGAAGGTGGTATCACAGGGTAGAACATTTAAGCATTTCGAATCTAGAGTTGAGATAGAGATATCTTTCGATTCTATTTGCGAGATAGTAGGGATATACCTCGAGAGAGAGGATATCTCGTAGGCAGATCTCACCGTAAAAGCTGATTATAAATGTATTGAATAACGTCTCTTTAGAAAGACGACCATTGAGGCATTGACGGGAGATATAACCTGAGCTTTAAAAAAGCAACACTTTAATTAAATCAGCAGTTCGGTTAGTTTTACATAATTGAATTCCCTCTTAAGTCATTCTTCGGATATTGTGCGAAGCGGAGACCTCGTAGTCGATTTACCTTTCCCTGTGGATCGATGTCAGATGCGTTAAGTACCTTTATATTAGTTAGGGCTAACGTGCTGCGCGCATAGGCATTCATTTTTATACTACTTGCGTTTCGACATCGAGTTTTTGGCGCGGATTCTTGAAATGGAAGAAAGGTTTAAATTGATATAGAGAAGTGAGCACATAGATAATAAATACGAGATTTTTTCTTTACTTTTGTTATTTTTTCTAGTCTTTGGTAATTGGGTTTTTCTTAGTTTGTGTGTTATTTATGATACGGGTTCGGTGAGTAAATGCGACGGCAAAGCCAGAGATTAATCAACGCAATGTGATCTGAGCAGAAAGACTTACGCGCGATTGCGTAGGAAACGAGAGGAAACGGAAGCGAGTAGAACCCCATTAGTCGCCGACCTTTGAAAAACGGGTACACAAGCGTTGAAACAAGCTGAACCACGAGCAATAAAGGAATCAAGCGCGAGCCATTTGCTGCAACCGGGCGATCGCCACATGCGCACAATGGAATGGTTGTTTTACCACAGCGATTGTTCGGGCGCGTCAGACGACCAGATTAGCCAAACAATTTGAATTGAAGTCGATCCGCGGTCACGGATGCTCGAACATCTTGTTCCATGGGTACCCGTAGAGAATCCGAACATGCATTTGACTAACTTCCTCGAAGTTGCGATACCATCGAACAGCGGGGTTCTTGAAGAAGCCTGGGTGCGGTTATTCCCACTCCTCGGGGATAGAGCGAACATTGGCTAACCCCGAGTCTGACCACGATTCCATTACTACATGGAGCAATTAGTGCAAAAAGTTTACGACCCAGAGTTCTTTCCACCTTGAAGATTACCTGTTGATCTGAGATTGTCACGATTCGGTCAGTGGGGAGAACTGGCGAAGCATGGGACGAGTTCAAGATTATTCGCGGAAGTGTCCTCACCCGCAGGTAGCCGGATGGATCGCGAGTGCAGCCTGCAGTAGTGCGAAATCTGACGAGCGATGATAGATGCCTCGGTGGAGGATCATTGATGAAGAAAACCACCGAACCGGCGTATTATGAGATGTGGAAGATCTTTGCAACCCGGCGCTAATCGGTGGCACAGAAGAGCTACACGGTAAACCGCGGTGGGTGGCACGAGCCAAATCGCGATCCTCAGCGATACGGTAAATCATGTGGCTCGATTGACTAAACGGCTAAATAGGCGGGGCACGACATGCCGTACGAGACCACTTTCAGTAAGATTTGTGTGAATCTGGCGGGAGGACGGCCGCGACAGCGCGGAATGTCGGTCGGTAAACACTACGATGGGAAGCGGCCCGATGCATTGTCGAGGTTTAATCGGAATCCAATCACGGCCAGCGGGGCGGGTATGGGGGTGCGGTACCCAGAATCGAATCGGGGACTGGTGGGCGTAACAATCGAGACGGAATAATCAAGCAAATCAAGGGTATGGATGGCGTAATAACGAACGATATGCCATCAAACCGAGCTAATGAACCCTCACGAAAGAAATTTGGTTTAGGGCAAGCTCAGCACGGATGTGCTCGCATTAGAGCGTTCATGAATGAGACTAAGGCGAGACATGCAACGTAAACCAATGGGTTAAGCGATCAAGCGGCACGGCCCCAAGGAGTTTGGAGGCACAAATGGGCTGAATGGCGAAGCTTACTTACGAAAGGCAAGCAAGGGTTCTCTGTAGAGCAATTCGAGAGGTAAACCCCCGAGAAGAGATGGGAATAGGCACGTTCGCGATCGCGAGAAGTGGGAGAGAGGTGGAATCTGGTCGCGGCCCCACTCGTAGAAGCGGTTAGAAGCGGGGAGATCACACGGCCCGAACGGAAGGTAAATACGATCGAAAAACTGATCCGCAGGAGAAGCGATCGTGAGAGACCTAGTGAAGCAAAGCCCGGCCTCTAGGTCCCTTACCCCTGGCGTCTCAAGAAACATAAACTAGATAAGCGATTCGATTCATGGATGTTTTCAGTTTGCATATAAACATTCCATTTCTTTGATGCCACAAGCAAATGCCCGAGTTATGTAAAGTTCATGAAAGACATTTTGTCTCGGAAGAGAAGATTAGCCGGACTTCGGGGCGGTAAGCCTTAGAATGCGGTGCCATCCTTCGGAGGAAGCTCTGCGAGCTCGAGACCCGAGACGGTTTCACTATCAGGTATGGTGGAAATGCGATTTTGAGGGAGGCGTGTGATTTGGGTGCGGCGTAATCTTATGCCCTTGTCGATCTTTAAAGCGTTTGGGATTAGGAGAAGCTGGGTCAGGCTGGATCACTCTGCGGCTTGCGGGGCCCGAGGATCTTTAGGCTTTTAGGGGGATAATAGAAGATGTCTTAGTAAAGGTCGACAAGTTTATCTTTCCGGCCGGATTTCATAATTTTAGACATGGAGGAAGATAGAGAAATCACAGATTATCTTGGGAAGACCTTTTTAGCGGCGGCGAAGGCGATGATTGATGTCTCAGAGAGCGAATGAAAGGCCAAATGCAAGAAAAGAAGTAAATTCAATGTCTTGACGAGTGAGACACCAATGAGAGTAATCGTGCTTAATAAGTTGATATAGTAGGCATAATTATGCAACGAAAGTGGTCTCACTGATCCTTTGGAGACTAGCCTAGTGGCGAATGCATCTGAGAACCTGAGTGACGAGGCAGAAGAATACGTTAAGTGGATGGATTCCTTTGGGCATAATAGAAGGAAATGCTTGAATCATTGGGCGAAGGGCTAAGCATTTAGGTTCCGTCGATGGAGGCGACCACCCCAGATGGAGCAAAAACCTACACCTAGCCGTCCCGAAGTATGCATGTCACGGGGTAGAGAATCTTCCACTACCGTAGTATCTCATCATCTGGCTGCTGAAATGGAGGAAGAGAAGTTATTAAGGGTTCTTCGCGATCACAAACAAGCACTCGGATGGTCTACAGGCCGACTAAAGGGATCGCTTGCTTCTATGTGTATGCAAGTATTTTATTATAAGATGGCCCTGACCCTCGGTGGAGAGCCTTGAGAGGAGGTTGAATCAAGTGAAGGAGGTAGTTCGGAAGAAGTTCTAAAATGGCTAGATCTTGGGGTGATTTACCATTTCGAACTGACGCATGGGTAAGCCATTTGTTCAGTAGTGCAGAAGGGAGGAGCAATGTCATCGAGGGACTGAAAACAATATCTTCTTGCTCTTATACAGAAACCGGTAATAGGGTGGAGAATTTGTATTGACTATAGAAGGCGAACAAGGCCACTTTCGAAAGATCACTTTCCACTTTGCCATTTCTAGATGGATACTTTCTGATGGGATTAGCCAGGGTATGAATATTATTGCTTTTGGATGGATATTATTAGGTTACAACGGAGAATCGCCCATGGCACGAAGATCGGGAGAAGACAAATTCACTTGTATGGTACATTAAGCTTTTCGGCGGATGCCTTTGGGCTTATCTGATGCTCGGGTACTTTTCGATGCATAGTGTATATTCTCGACATGGTAGAAAAGACGATTGAGATTTTCATGGGCGATTTCGGTAATAGGAATTCATTTGATGATTATCCCAGCAAATTTGAGAGCTGTCTTGGCAAGATGTGAAGAGACGATTTAGTACTTTCGATTGGGAAAAGTGCCATTTCATGAGTACGAGGGTGTCCTTGGACATCGGATCTCGACAAGAGGATAGAGGTAGATGGGGCGAAGATTGAAAGCGATTGAGAAGTTCACAGCCGCTTCTTAGGTGAAGGGATCAGAAGTTTTCTAGGCCATGCCGGATTTTATAGACCGGTTTGCTCAGTTTCTCACGGATCCTTGAAACCATTGTCTAATTTGCTAATCCGGGGATCCCATTGGTGCGGCTCCCGATGCGTACATGCTTTCTTGTATTGAAGAATAAGTTGATCGACTCTATTGTTGTAGCCCCGTATTGGTCTTTTCCATTTGGTGATGTGTGATCTGGCGACTATGCGATTGGAGGAGCGGTACTAGGGGCGAAGCGAGAAAATCTTTAATTGATTTACTATGCAAGCGGGACTTTGAATGACGCTCAAGCAGATTATGCCTTCTTGAAGAACTATTGGCCATTGTCTTTGCTTTCGACAAATTCAGGCCATATTTGATTGGCAACAAAGTCGTGGTGCACACTGATCATTCGGCCATTAAGTACTTGATGACCAAGAAAGATGCAAAACCCAGATTGATTCGGTGGGTCCTTCTGTTGCAAGAGTTCGACGTAGAAATCAAGGACAAGAAGGGCACTGAAAATTTAATGGCGAGACCACCTTTCCACGGTGGAAGGGCGGAGATGATATTCGGTGAATGGCAGAATTTCAGACGAGAAACTTTTTTGTATTGAGAGACCAGAGGCGGTTCATGGTTTTGCAGATTATGTGAACTATTTGGTAGCCAAAGTGATTCCCCCGGAATTTAACTATCAGAAGAAGAAAAGGTTTTGCACATCTGCAGCACTCTTGTGGGAAGAGCGATTCTTTACGAGCCTTTGTGCGGCCCGAATTGATAAGGAGATGTGTGCGAAGATGAAAATGCTCGGTGTGCGAGACCATTGTCACACTCTATCGTGTGGTGGACACTTTGGTGACCCCGACGGCGACGGGTTTCTGATCGGGTTTTATTGGCCTTCCTTATTTAAAGATGCTCATGTTTCGTTTCCACTTGTGACAAATGTCAGCGAATGGGGGAACATCTCTAAAGACGAGCCACCTATGCACCTGTCTTGGAGGTAGAGTTGTTCGACTTATGGGATCGATTTCATGGGACCATTTCACGCATCATACAACAATTGCGCGCCACATCTTGTTGGGTGGCGGTATGTCTGAAGTGGGTAGGCGATTCGACCTTGGACCCGATGATGCACCGGGTGTGGCTGATTTACGCGCGTGATATCTTCTCCGCGTTTTGGAACTCCCCTCGAGCTTTAATCCTGCCCGGATAATGATGCAGCATTTACTGCGATAAGGTAATAAACGAAGTTTTGCAAAAGTACTTAAGTGCGTCATCGTACATCTCTTGCATGCCACCGCGTCGAAGCAGGCGACGGAGGTATCGGTAGGAAATCAAGTACATCCTCGAAGGCGGTCAGCGACTCGAAGGATTGAGTGCAAAGATAGGCGATGCGCTCTGGGCATACGCACCGCATTAAAACTCCTTTGGGGTATGTCCCGGATTCGGACTTGTTTATGGCGAGCGTGCCACCTTCAGTAGAATTAGACATCGGGCTGATGGGCCGCTTTCGGCGACTAAACATGGACGATTACTTTGGAGTACGTTGAAAAAGCGACTACTCGGCTGATGAGCTAGATGAATTGCATCGCCGGCGTATGGCGCGTCTTGAGAGGGCCGGGCACAGCACGGCAAACACGTCACGAAAAAGAATTCTGGCGGACCGGCGAGTCAGCCACATTCAATTCCGTAAAAAGCTTTTAGGAAGTGAGTCTCATTTGGTCGGGACCTTTCCGCGATGTAGTCTTTTCACATGGTGGAAGTGAAGTTTCACACATCCCGAGAAAGGCATTCCACGGTCGCCACCCAGCGGCGGAAATGTATGGGGCGGATTTCTTCTTGGTGTGAAGTCATTTCTTTATTGTGCATGAGAAGAAGTATAGTCAGCGATCCGCAAAGAGTTTAAATTGAGCGTGAGTTTCGAGTCGTCGAGTATGACGTTAAACATAAGCGCTTCTTGGGAAGCTGACGAGTTTTCTAAAACTTTGTTTTTAAGTTTTGATTCTCTTGTTGTTTTGAAATTTTCGATTTCTAGGCATTCATGATCGGTGTTTACGCTTGTTGGTTTATTTCGGGAGGCCGGAGGTGTAGGTGAGGCTTGCGGCCAGTGTTCAAAGTCGAAAGGGAAGTTCTGAGTGGAGTTCTCGAAAAAATTGAGGGGTTAGTATATAAAATCTTTTGGGGAGACCTTCTACGCCACGTCGCGACGTGAGATTCCGCGTCGCGGCGTCGACCCTGAGCTCTGCGTCGTGGATTCTCCGCGTCGCTGACGTCATTTTTGAAGCCCTGCGTCGCGTCGTGGATTACTCCCGCGTCGCTGACGTCAGTTTCAGCTCTGTCGCGTCGCGGCGTGGTTCTCACGTCAGCGGCGTCATTTTGAAGCTCTGCGTCGCGTCGCGGTGGATTCTCTGAAATCGCGGCGTGAGTTGATCATTTACTACGCCCGCGTCGCGGCGTGGTCATACGTCAGCGGCGTCGGTGGTCATGTCCTACGCGCGTCGGCGTGAACGCCGCGTCGCGGCGTAGCCTGTTTTAGCCAGAATGGTTCACTTTCCACTTTCCGTGCGACTCTTTGCTGCGGAAACCACTGGCGCCCCTGCGTCCGAACTCACCGGACTGTCGGGCTCTCATCACCGTCGGAATACCTCATTGCTCGCCGACCAGCGTAAGTCACCTGCGTTGGTCGGTTTTGAGTCATGAAGTGGCATCCCCACCAGCTGTGTGCCCGGTCCCAGCTTAGATGCGATGGATTTTTAGGTTTCGTAGTCTAAGTGTGCAGGCCCTCATTTTGGGTGGTAGGTTCCCGCCGGGATCTACGGTCGCATTTAGGTTTTGTGGAATCCTTAGATAGTTATTAGTTGTTTTGAGGTGCACATTAGGTGTTTGATTTTTTTTTCTTCTTTGTCTAGGTTAGTATGTCAGGCAAGAGGCAGAAGTTGCCTGCCAAGCGGAGTCGGCCCAGCGAGGACCCGACTCCCACGTTCGATGCCTCGAGGTTTGTAAATGCGAGTGCCGCCGATCGGTTTGGCATCATTTGCAAAAATCGTTCCTTCATCAAGGAGAAGGGGTTTCATCACCCCGACGATTTCTTCCGCAAGACAATTGCGAATAAGGGATGGCGTGCCTTATGCGACCTCGTCCGGCGGCGATGAGCGTAGTCGCCTTGAATTTTACATGACCTCGCCTCGAAATGTTGTCCTCAAAAGGTCGAGTGCGGGGGTGTATTGGTCGACTTGGTGCGGGTCGATCAATGGCTTCTATGGCCTAGAACATGTCCTGTTCCTTTGATGGCTCGCGGGCATCGGGCTACCGTGAGGTCATTCGTGTTAAGGCCCGGGGTGGAGTGGAGGATCAATGAGTGCGGGCCATGCGGTCAATTTCGAGGCCAAGCATTTGGCTGCATTCCCAAGGTTTGGCACCGTTTCCTGCATCACTTGGCGTCTTATCGACGGCGAATGTGTGAGGTGACCGCCAGAATTCACGCCTTGCTTTGCCATTATCAGATATACCATTCGATGTAGGGCAAGTTATAGAGGATCTCGATCCTCTGCCGAGATGCGAATGAACACAGGACACCCTTTTCGATATTTGGCTTGTCTGCGAACCAGCGGGGGTCTCTGGACGGCCATGACACTTGGCTTCACCTATAAAAGCCATATCACATCCAAGCGGGACACACTGGTGTCCATGACTTTGAGAGACCTACGATTCAGATCCTGCGGCCCTCGGACGGGAGCCCGAGCTTTATAGTATCGGGCTCGTTATGGATCCTGGCGATCAAGGAGACCTGGCGCAGTCGTCGGCCACCTCCGCCCCTTGTCCCGGCCACCCCCGCCGCGCTCCGGCCGGCTCCACCACCTCCCCTGCTGACCCACGGGCGGCCTCCCTCTAGTCCTTCCCGGATCTTGAGGACCGTTGCTCGCGCTCAGCGAGCGTTTTGAGCTGCAGGATGAGACCCGGGGAGCAGAGTCCTCGTTACACGAGGACATGGAGCGTTGCATCTTGATATCGCGGGCGATTACGGCGATCAGGCCATCATTCTGGCGGCGGCGGTCTGTGCGAGCCCGGCTTCGCCCGGCTCTTGGCACCATCGCAACCCGCGCCACGCGGTGATATTCGGGGAGTTCCCTTACCCTCTACGTTTTTATCTTGCCAGTGGGGACACTGGATATTTTGTTTGGGGGGAGGGGTGTGGTGATTGGGTATTATGTTTTTGCGTTTTGTTTATTGTGTTTTGGTTATTGTTGTGTTGGTTTTAGTAGTATGTAGTCCTTTTAGTGTGTTCCGCATATTAGTTGTGTTTTGTTGTTAGTATTGCATACGGTTAGTGGTGGTGTTTAGGTTTAGTTTTGGTTTATTTTGCATCACACTTTCATGTTGATGGGTCATGTGTTAGTTGTTTGCGTGTGTTTTAGGACATTTTTGCATGTAGTAATTGTATACATGTGTGCCATGTTGAAAATTGAGGATCAATTTTGGATTGAGTTCACTATAAACTTGTTCAACTGCATACAGTTGCTTGATGCTCGGTAATTAGGTTGAATAGTTGAAAGGGCCTGGCGAACGATTCCGGTAGTCGAAACCGGTTCTCGAACCACATCCCACTCGCACACTAGTGACTTTTTAGATATAGAGTCTTAGAACCAACTACTAAAGTTCGATTAACCTAAGGAGATTCGAGCCATTTGAGTGATGGGACACCTAATCAAGAAGAGGATTGCCATTGAGCTGACGAAAAGAAAATACAAAAACAATAGAAAAGAGAAAAAGAAAAGAAATATGACAAAAATAGGTATATGCATAGGAATAAGCGAGATCATCCGATGGAATCCGGGCCTGATGCGAGGGCTATCAAAGCCTAATGCTTACTAAGCAGTAGTAGGAGTCATTGACTTCTTTGCACGCTACATGGGGCCGAGAAGATGGATCATTCCGCCTTGACCTAGAGGCGGTTGAGTTTGGTTAGTGTTCGGGTGAAGTTTGAAGGGAATTGAATGCGGGTGCGCCAACTTATTTACGGTGGGAGTCACCGTGGATCCACTTCTGGGAACACTTTCGGCTAAAACTTCTTGGCACTAGGTCTTAAGTCCATTTTGTTAGGTACGTAGGAAATTTCTAGTATGAGGACATAAATAAATGGGTGCGTTCTATCCTTGTCTAGTTAAACTTCTTCCTAATAGGTGGGTTGAGCTTAAGTTTGGGGGTAACATCGAACCTAGGCATATCTTGAAAGTCCTCATTATAAGCACATAGGGATTTTGGGAAGAATTTATTGAACACCATGGGATTTAATGCACTAGTCAGTTTTCCACTATCTGTCAATTCTAAAGTTAAATATACGCATGCCTTTGCCCGAACATTGAGAAAAGCGATGGGTATGTGAGTCGGTCAATTGATCCCCCATTTGTCGACATGTGCATCTTTGTATTAGTGTGAGTTACATTATGTTGGGTGATGTAATCTGTCTAGGTCGGTTCTTGCTTGAGGGCCAGCGAAACTAGAGACTAGAGGGTGTGATGAGTGCACAAACACTCATATTATGCTTTCAGCGTCGATCTACATTTTCTTGTTTATTTTAAATTAATTTTATAGTTTTCGCATTAGAATGCTGAATTGATATGTCTTTTGTGAATCTCGCACGAAGACATTGGGGTGAAAGAAACGAGGAAGCGGTCTTGGGGCAAATGGGAGCAAGCGATGAAGTGCACATCGCGTGGCGGCGTCCCACGTCGGCGATGTCGCGCGTCGCGGCGTCCGCGTCGTGACACCGCCCGCGTCGCGACGTCACTGCGTCGCGGCGTCCTGCACCCGCGTCGCGACGTCGTAAATCTGCTCTCATCATTAAAAGCACATTAGGGTTCGAAATCGGGGGTCCGGAGGCTGAGCGGAGGCCTGAGGTTTGAGGCTTGAGTGACTGCGAAACTTAGTGCACAGGGGAATTATAGCAACGACTTTCGTATATTTCGGATTTTAGAACAATGTTTTCTTTATTAAACGTTTTCATCTTTTCTTCCATTATGTTACAGATCTCTTTCTGGGGTGACATCGAACAGTCATACGATATGGATTAGGATTGACCTTTTATGTTATTGATTGTTTATAAATTGTCAGAGATCTACCACATACGTATTTAAATTTATATGAGCAATGTTTGGCCCGGCATTAGCATAAGCGCCTTTGGAGATCCAAGATTCGAGATGAGGTGATCGGGGATCTGGGTAAGAGTAGCCTTCGGTGATTCGATTCGATAGGATATTCGGACTGAAAGGTGGTATCTAGGGTAGAACATTTAAAGCATTAGGAATCTGCAGAATTCGAGGATAGAGATATGCTCGATTCTATTTGCGAGATAGGCGCGGATATACTCGAGAGAGGATATCTCGTAGGCAAGATCACTCACCGTAGGCGGATTATAAATGTATTGAGACAACAATCTCTTCTTTAAGAAAGACAATCCATTGGGCGTGACGAAGGGGAGATATAGCCTAGGCTTTAAAACAACGCAATTAAATCAGCGGTTCGATTAGTTTTACGCGTTGAATTCCCTGCTAAAGTCATTCTTCGGATATTGTGCGAAAAGCGGGAGCCTCTGTAGTCGATTTACCTTTCACGTGTGGATCGATGTCAAATGCGTTAAGTACATATTACTTAGAGTGCAACGTGCACTTTGCGCATAGGCATTCATTTTATAGCGTTTTTCGACTGTGGAGTCTCCAGTACCTTCTACGCACAGCATTGAATCTCTGCGTAAATATATACTTGACTCTTGTGGTTAGAACACTTCCAAACTTTTCACACTAGTGATGCGCCATAACTTTAGGGCAAACATTCTTTGCGACAAGCGCTAAATCATGCGTGGGGTAATTCTCTTCATGTTTCTTCAATTGCACTAGAGGCATAGCTGACCCACTCTACCTTTGCATAAGTACACACCCGAAACTGACCCTTGAGGCATCACAGAAAAGCTAGTGTACTTTTCCCCACTCATAGATCAATCAACATCGTATTTATGATCGATCTTTTCGACTCTGGAAAGACTCCTCACACTTGTCATTCAATTCAAAGCTCACTCCCTTTAGCGTCATTAGTCTAGTCGTGGACATACGATCGGAGGAACCTCGATAAATCGACGGTAATAACCAGCGATCGAGGAAGGCTGCGTCTCTGAAGACTTATCTTGGGTGGCTCCACACACTCATCACGGCCTCGACCTTTGCGGCGGGATCCTTTGAAATACCTTCCTTAGACACCATGTGCCTAGGGGCTGATTTCTTGTAACAAGAAATCACACTTCTCAGTTTGGCATCTGGCGATTCTCTCTCTCGGTACTGTGGCGCTGACTGCAGATCTTGCTCATGTTCGGCTGGAGCCCTTGGAGATATATCGGGATGTCGTCGACACTTCCCTGGCGATCCGGATCACGGACGATATATCCCTGTCGTCCCGCCTCCATGCAAAGGCGGTGGAGCATTAGTCAATCCAAAGGCATGGCAATGAGCTCGAAGTGTCCTGCATGCTGGCTTGATCCGGGATCTCCCCGAGTCATTACTCGGCGATGATACGGATCTTAGATCCGATCTTGATAACAAGCCGGATTCAGTGATCAAAGCAGATCACCGGTCAGGAAGTGGGTACTTGTTCTTCAGGTACTCTATTTAACCAGGTAATCCACATGTAGTGGCGTTAAGGTCTTTCTTTTCCTGAGCAATACTTGGAGCACCCCAGTGAGGTACTCGGTCGGATGAACCCTTTACTGCAATTCTTTGCAATTTGTGATTCAACTCCTTGTAAAAACTATTGGAGCCATCACTAAATGGAGCTATGAAATAGGATCCAATATTGGGATAATCGATGGAGAATTCCATCTCTCTATGGAGGTAATCACATGGCTCGTACAGGGAAATACATCCAGCAAGTCACACACTTGTGGGATCTGATCCACCCTGCCTTCCTTTTTCTCTCCGATAGTAAAAGGAGTGGCCAGCCCCATTCTTTCTCATCCACTTTTCTCCATCTCTATCAGCGATCGGTGCGACGACCCAAGTGGCATAGAAGGCGACCGCAGCGGCCTGACGATGCGGAAGTACCTTCTTGGCTTGATCTGGACTGTGATGGGGCTAACTGATCCATTCCACAATCCGTCAAACCTTTTATGTAGGGTACTAAAGTCAATCACGACTTCGTATCCCCCGACATTATTACCACCCTGACCAACACGCCCCACTTGGCTTTCCATCATGCCTTTTATTAGATGTCTCGACAAACAAAAGGACGAGAGTGAAGTGCGATCTCTAAGTCTAAAATGGAAGCGAAAGAAGTAGATATAAATGAGGCATGTGATTGCACATAGAATCAAACCAACACATGTACTTGAGTGCTATAACACAAGGCCCTTACCTTCCATGGCATATTATTAGGCTGCGGATCTCGGCGCATCACAGTGAGACTACCTTTCTGAGACCCTTGGCAGTGAATGCGATCTTCCGCTCTAGAATCTCACTCCTTGGAGAGGCTGTCCTCCTTGAACAACGCAGTTGAGTTTCTTTGGTCGAGGAAGGCCGACCTTGAGGAGGTACAGGTGTTCATTCTTTGTGGCTTGGGCTGCGCCTCCTCAGAGTGTCTGTCGCTCCCTCATAACACGTCCAGGGGCCACATTTCCCGGCCTTCTCCCAGCGGCTTGCCCACTGTTTGCATGGGGCCCAGTGTTGAGCAGTTCTAAATCGCTTGAGTGGCTTAGCCCTCTTATCCCTTGACTGATCTTAAACACAGTTCTTACATTTCTTTCCTTCGATTTACCTCAAGCTGCTCCTCGATAATCGGGCTCGTCTGCCACCTCCCTTTGTAGGTCTCGCGAGAAGCATCAGAAAGGGGCCACCGGCCGAATGTTCGACCTCGAGCCCTCCCAGGCTGTTCGGCTCTCATTGTTAGAAGCACTTGCCACATGCATGCATACCCCCGAACAGCAGTGGCGGGAGGCATGCTCGGCCTACGGTCATGGCCTGGCTGGTGTTTTTAAACTCCGTCTCTTATGTCTCCTCATGGCCTCGAGGAAAGTACTTGGCAGTAACTCCTCGGCCCGAGTCCACCCCATTGTGGCTGGCACTCATGGTGTTCTTAACCATATCCACCAATTGTGACCTCGTCCCTCAACCTCAAGGACTGCTCTCTCAGCTCCCAGGGACTTCAGACATCAGAATCTTCATGTTTGTGTCTGCTGAAGCCTCGAGGAAATTGACACCACCACAGAACACTTGGGGGCAGTGCCTTGAAATCCTTGATCCAACGCACGTCCATCTTCTCAGGAATGACCCTCGGAGTAGCATGCGGCTCTCTCGGCCCCGTCCTCTTGAGGCCCCGGTGAAGAGGATCTCCGCATTGTCTGACCTTTAATGCGATCCCTCCTTATTTCCCTCCCATTCATTGTAATACATGCTAAGAAAGCGAACCACGTGGTTATCTTTGCTGATGTCATTCTGTGCAAGAGACCATTAATAACTCTAGGGTTCTCGGCATGATTTATTTATAACTCATATCTTTCACTATTTATTGACTATTGTCTTGCAGATTCATGGCACAATTGCACATGAGGCATGAATCGTTACACCTTGTGATATCTGTGAAAGTAAATCTGAAACATTATAATATCTAAACTCATTATATCGTGCTTGTAATCCACCTGTTTATGTTATCCACGTAATCTCGAGTAAACATGTTATCATAAAATACCTGCCACGTTGTCATTTGCTAGGAAGCCTTGTGCCATCTTATGTATGAAAATCATATCATCACCCGAATAGCTGATCCACAGCACTAAAATAAGCTCTCATCATCATAGCTTAAAGTGTGCCTAGGAATCCATGTGTAATACCTATTGAATTTTCCCTTTAATCTCGGTTATCCCTTTGCTACGATACTGACTTGTCTGCACCACGATTTGGTGTGATTTGCCATTTTACCATCTTTTTTTACATCATGAGTCCCTAACATAGGACTCTCTTTCCAAAAATCGACACTTTGCATAAAGGGGCTACCATTCTCCACTCTGTATCAACTGTATTTTCCTGAAACCTGAGTCGAAACTCAAAGCTTAAGATGTCGCTGGCATGTTAAACTGACTCAGTCTTAAAACACATATATACTACATATCTGCTGTGAGGTAAGTCCTCAATGCACCCAAGACTATATACATGATCAAAATAATATTTGCACAAAATCCACAGCTTTCTACAAAGTGTCCCGAACTAATAGCCTGAAGCGAATATGCTGATGACCCGTAGTGATATGAGCGTGTCGAGGAAATATACGGTGAACCTCACCTGACACTGGAGATGTTCCTCAAAATGTATGTATGACCACCGGCGTACTAAGGGTGGCTGTGATTCTGACCTCCCCAAACCTGTGAGTCAGGCTCGAGTCATGCGTTTGGTCTCGTACACACACTGCATCTAAGGTGGAGGAGAGGGAATGGGGGTGAGTTAAACGGCTTCAGTAGTGAAGATCCATACAAACCATGCTTATAAAAAACATTTCAAAATACAAATAATTCAAACACATCTCAAAACATAGGCATTTTTCAATCAATAGGTTGATGCACTGCTGTGAAACAAATGGATCTGTCTACCATCCTCGACCCCTCGTAATTTGACTCTTGGGGCTGCAGGGGCTATGCAGATCATCCAGAGCAACGACAAATTCTTGGAACACCCGTATAACGACAATTTGTCGGGACTTACCACCCAGGGATATGCCCACACCCCGTATATCCTGGTGACCTTCGACTACAACCTACAAGTGACTAACATAGTCTCGTGTCCACTACATCAATCCGGACTCTCACACAGTCCCATACCCATGTCATGCTTTAAAACAATTTCACAAAGCATTCACCCACATGTATATTTAAAAACATCATGTACCAATTAATTCAAAGAATTCCATAGATATAAAAATATACACATTTATATATATCATTAGAAAATCACACAGTTCAAGCATGGAACGTGCCGCACTTCGCCAAACCATGGTATAAAGGTGGAGAAGGTTACAAGATCTCTACCTTCCTTGGATTCAAAATCCACAAGTCTCCCAAGGAAGTCAAAACCGAGGCTACTCCAAAAGGATCCGTAATTACCGTCATAAGATTTCTTAGCCTCAAACAACAAATGGCCATAAAATTACCCAATTGGTTTATTACTACTTCACCACTAGAATCACACATATTCTTATACCTACCAACATAAACCTTGATCCTTCAAGAGCATTCTCTTTTACACTTACTAATATCAACATTTAACACCCCTTATTAGGTAAATAAACAAAGACACACAACACTTGTACCTTTGTTTCAGCCTATCTCAAGACTCCCTTTTTTCTTTTTTTTTTTCTTAACTACCATTTTGACCAGCCATACATGTTTGTTCACTATGGCTTCTGAACAAAGTTCCCTATCTTCTTAGCTTTCCATAGCTCTCAAATCAGGCTATCTCGACCTCGGAATCAAGAGTTATGGTTTTTACACTCTGACCTGCCCGAGACTATTTCCTAGGGACAGAATCTGTGTCCTCACTTCACCCTTACTTTGACGAAATTATGGGAACAAATGAGCCATAATTTTGGCCATACTTTCTTCATGAAGTTACGCCCCTATGTGGCTACTTTGAGAAGGATTTTGAATCACTCCATTTGGATCAATATAACTCAACTATGACTCAAAAATGTGGAACTGCCTCCATCGGGGACAGAAGGGTGTACCTGGACTTTCAACCTCAAATTCAAGGGCCTTATGGTAGGGTTTAGTTCTTGGTTACTTCTGGAAATTCGAAGGGCTAGGTCTTGGTCTTATTCTCCAACTAGAATCATCCAGTTCGGAATTCTTTAGGCCAACTTATGGCCAAAACACCGTCATAAGTCAAGGGTGCCGACAAGACCTCCTCGGGACACACACACACATGCCATCTTCGCCAAAACTCAAGGTCTTTTACAATTTAGGGTTCCACCAAACACACCTCATCAAATCTAGGTTAGGATGTAATCCCCAACAAACCCAAGAATATAACCAAAGTCCATAAGAAATATAACTAAGGCCTCAAAGATCAAGTGTTTACATACCTTAGTGAACTTTTTTCCACCAAAAACCAAGCTTTCCTTCAAGCCTTTTCTCCTCCTTCTCTCTAGCTTCTCTCTAGAACTCTCTCTCACTTTCTAAATTTCCAGAATTTTCCACTTCCTATCAAGAAGTTGGTCTAGCATCCAAAACCAAGAGGAATTGGTTTGTTTGGCACAGTGCTCTTCTCATGCACTGCCATGTGTCAAGATCTCCTACCATGCATATACGAGGTGTCATGCCCCTCATGATGCCACATAGCTCACAAGGATATTACCTAGTCCCTCTCCAATTAACAGTCTTTCAAAGTAGTCCTTCAAGACATACTTAATTACAAACCCCAACAAAACCACTAAACTTACTCAATTGCATAATTCCACCCACATGCCATAAAAATGCAATCTAACACACTCGCTAATCCTCTAATTAAACCAACCATTAAGATGGCTAATCTTTAATCACAATTTAAAATATCATAGGCATAAGTTGTATTTGATTCCCCAAAAATCCTTACTTGAATATAACAAAATATATACTGTGTGTTACACGAATGTATCGAGAACCTTCCTAAATGAAGCCATGTCCTTATCCGAAATGATCTGGCTGATCGCTCCCAACCTCATTCTCCGAATTCATCCCGTGAGCCCTTTCAAAACGCTGCTTTTCCTTCAATTTTTCATGTCATGCACCACCTAATTTCTAGGCTATCTCAAAGGCATATGAAATGCATTATGCCATTTCACACAATATACATACAACACATGCAAATATATCATCATGCATATATTTTCATAATTTAAATCACACAAACATGTCATGCAATTTCAATCAAGCAACTCCCAAATTAGCTCATCAATCCAATCAATTCCATTTCCAATGGCCTACAAACATAATTATATTTTATATAATTAGACACTTGGTGTTACCACATTAAAATCATGTATTAACCTACATATTTCTTTGATCAACCAACTCAAGCCATCCATATTTCCACACCATTCAATCCATTACACAAAAATTAGCTCACGTGGGCTAATTAACAAACACGAGCAATTCAATTTGAATTACTCAACCAAATACATTAATTCACAAAATTCATTTCATGAACACTATTCACTTGAAGAATGCAAAAACCCTAAGTTAATGTACACGTCCAGTCACCCACATCTAGCTCCACTTTTGTGAACCCGAAGCCATGGCCATTCCCGACCTCATACGTACCAAAGCATGATTTATTTCATAAATTATGAATTAAACCCCCAAAACAGCCCCTACACAGCCCACACACTGTCCGTGGACTGTGCAAATGGCTCCAAAAATTCTAACAATTTGGTCCCAAGTTTTGGGACCGATCAAACGGCCCCTCACGGCCTCATACAAACCGAATCATTACAAAACACTTAAATAAATTGTAACTTCAAGTAGGATAAATCCCCTACCTCACGGAGTTTGTCGAAACTCCTCAAAACCAGAGTCCACTCGTAGGCCTCACAACCTAAAGCGACTTTGCTTCTTGCTCCGAAGAATTTCGACAAATGACGCCCTCGTAAAACCTAGAGATAAGCTTACAATTCTTCTCTCTAAAAACCTCAAACTTGTACCCCACATCCTCCCTTCACGTTTTGGCTTTCATTTTGAAGGTAAGAGATGACATTATTTGCTATTTCGTCTTTTCCTCATTTAACTATTCATCCATGTCCCTAAAGTCTTGGATTTTAAACATTTGGCACTATCTCGGCATTTCCATCCTCTCTCTACTCACGTAACATGAGTCACATGAGTACATGTTATATGTGACTTTTGTCACATCAAAAATGCTTTGACGGCACCATGCGCGGCACTGAAACTTGCAAATTTCGACCGTCTCGAAATCTGACAGGTTAGCTAAATTCTCGTGAGACTATTCAACTGCGAAACTGCTTCATCATCCAAGATCTAGAGAATAAATTTTGATTTTTAATGAAATTACGATTTTACCCTTTTTCCAATTGGAATTTTCTCGGTCTTACATTCTCCTTCCTTAAAGGAATTTCGTCTAAATTGACACTCATAACCACTACATGCATATGCAACGTGCACACTTCCATGCATGTAAACTCATCATTTTAAATATTAAACGACTAAACTAATGTGACCTTATCCCTAAACAAGAAGGGATAGGTGGCCCGCATCGCGTCCTCGCCCTATTGACTCCTCCACCCATGCTGCCGCCTTAGCACCCTCACTAAATTTCACGGGTCTCAGGTCGCAAACCCGATCACGCTTATCCAAAATTCTGCACACCGGTCCCTCTCAAAGGTCCCACGTTGTCAACCTTAATCTGTCCCCAATCCACCACACGAGCTGGATCTGATACCCGGAGCAATGGAGGTTTAAATACCTCGCGGACACCCGACATGTCGGGTGGTAAAGCCAATCGGCACGCCATGCTGCCTACCCTCTCGAAAGTATCCCGAAGCGGACCAGTGAACCCCTACGATAGCTTCCTCGCACCGAACCCGGACCACTCCTCCCAGCATCACCTTCAAGAAGACGTGATCCCCAACCTCGAACTCTAAGGGTCGATGTCGTATATCTGCATAGCTCTTCTGCCGGCTCTGAGCCATGAGAAGACGCTATCGTATCAAGTTCACCTTCTCAGAGGTGTCTCTAATCAGACGGTAGGACCACATGGATTTCCCTCCACCGGTCCAACATAACGATGATCTACATGGCCTCCCATACACCGCCCCCATATGGTGCCATCCGTATACCGCCCCGATAACTATTGTAGGCTAATTCCACTAAGGCAAATGCTCCTCCCGGGGCCACTCTTATGATCCAGACGATGCTCGCTAAAGATGTCCTCTAACACCTGTATATAACCCATACAACACGTAATTCTACACAACCCTTGCTTAGTGTGTAAACGCTAACCTCCCCAAGGTCACAATCACTGACAATCCAATGGACCGTCAACCTAGTCCATGTCATGAATGACATCCATATACCGAGCCCTTGCCGACTCAACAACACCCAATGCAATCTCCAAAGGGGTATCCAAATCTCGAGTCACTTCGACTCTATAACTCAACCTTTGGCGCCCACGCGGATAACCATGACCGCAGTCTTTCTCATCTCGAAATACTCCCTTAATTCTATCACTCAACTCTAAGTCTTCGCGGATACTGACTACGTGTTTTCATCTCGGCAACATAATTCTTCAAGATACACCGTGAGCTCCTTACATCCATATTGTAAATTTCTCGGATATCTCACGTCTCTTACACCCATTACGTAAATTTTTGATAACTCCACTGGGTCTCTTACACCCACAATGTAAATTGATCTCTCCTGTCTCTTACACCCACACGTACCCTCTGGGATAGCTCCCGGTCTCTTATACCCACATTTAAATTTGGGATGTCTCCCTGCCCTTACACCCACACAAAATATTTCGATATCTCCTGCCCTACACCACACGTAAATTAGATACCTCCCCAGTCACTTACACCTCACGTAAATTGGAAACCTCCCCTGGTCTCTTACACCCACACAGGACCTTTTGGATACTACCGTGGGTCTCCTTCACCCTAACTCCAAAGCCACCTAGGGATTAACGGCCCGCTTGGCCCAACACACTTTAATTACTCTTCATTTCGATTCGAATCCATAGTCTTTACTGACTTACCCCAAGGACAAACTCAACCCACACTCACCAAGAGTGGTGAATGACCATACCGTGCACCCTCACCCGACTCGATGGGATGTTACCGTGCACACGAACGCAATGATGCCATACTGTGACACCTAATCCCGGGGGTCCACCATGAGCAGAATCTCTGAGATCTCTCACTCATAATCCCTACCTATCGAGTCAACTCTCACCCCACGTCCTAGGGAAGAACATCTACACATGGATTCTCTAAAGGCCTCAACCTTTAAGCCCAAATCCATCACACAAGATGCAACAATGAATGAGTATATAATGCATCCAATTTAAACGCCACTCTATTTAACAAGTGCAAGAGTAGAACGTGACTTACCCATCCTACGCTTCAGATTCTCAAATTCAGAGTACCATGAGACCTCCGCCTCCTAGGACAATCTCGCCTCATATGCCCAAGCTGACGACATAAATAACATATAGTCCGCCCGCCCGACCAGGAAGTCCCACCGTGAGTCCCGTAGACCCGACCTCGACCACACTCTAGCCCCTCCGCCCACTACACACCGAAGGTGCCTCTCAGAAGACTCAAATCGGGAATCAATTCTCCGAATTGCATTTTGATGGAGGAATGAACGGTATACTCTGCTCGATGTACCTAATTAGGATCATACCGCCCTAAAACCCCGATCCCCGCCTGGGAGCAACTGAATCTCACATGCTCCCGGCTTGTCGGCGTATAAGATCATCATCCGCCTGGCCGACTAGATGCCCAACTCGTCCCGGGTCCTAAACTCGTGTGAAGCAGAAGTCTTCTACCTCTTCCCCGAACTAAAAGAAGGCCGATCCTCCCTCTTGCTACCAACACCCGCATCCCGAGTGTTCCGAGCATCCTCGATCTCTCTCTCTATGGTCAGGGCCGTCCCAACCATGGAGTCCATGTCCCAGAGGCGGGAGTCCCATTTATTCCCGCCCGAATGGACAACTTCACCCCATTCTCGACCTCCTAACCTGGCCATGTCCGTGGCCACGTAATCATCAAGAAACGGGCTACCTCCGAATCTAGCCACATAATTCATCACAATATCGTCCCTCGTCAGCCTAGGAACTCCCGAGCCTTCGTGATGCCTCACAACATCCGGAAAGTACTCTACCCATGAATAGCTCCCAAACTCGCCCATGTCATAGCCTCTCTAGGTCTCTAGAGGTCCTGCCTACTTCCACCATACTGGGCCTCACCTCTAGCTAGAACGCAGCCTAACCCCGACGATCCCCGGTCACGCGTAGGTAATCTCCATAGCCTCTAACACCTTCGATCCGCATTTAACCAATGGTCTCGCTAATTACTCCGGATCTCCTCCCCCTATGAATGCCGGGAGGACATGCGCCTCAAACCTCCTGGAGGTTACTAGAACTCACCTACTACCCGCTATACCACCATTGCATATAATCGCCGGCCGCAATACCTACCGCTCAACAAAGGCCCGCGATCGTAACCGGTGGTCGGGTCAAATGCCGGTGGTGCCTCGACTCGCACTCGTGGACGCCCCCACGTCCCCCGCCGACTAGAAGCATCTACATATGTCAAATGACAACAAGATTCATTTAATTTCATTCGGGCCTAACTAGCAGTACATGCCAATTACTAATTGATTTTAATAACCATGAACCGAATCTGCTCATTTCCTAAGTGGTGCTAACTGCCAACCACCTAATTCATTTATTTCAATAAAATTCTAAAGTGCCTTCATTTTCATTTCATTATCCAAACTCCTGGGCCATAGCTTCATAACCTTAGCATTTACCCTTTTCCCATACGCATTACACCATGCATATAATTTCCATATCCATCACACCGTGTATATGTCCTTTCACGCAATTTGAAACACAAAATCACGCAATCAAAAACATGCAACATTAATGACGTATCCTGCTGCAATACAACCTCTGGTGATAATTATTCACAATCGAAAAACATTTTATATACTATGTCCTTGCATTTATAGGCAATGCAAGACAATTTATTCAATATATCAAATCATATTTATCAACAAAATTTTATTTTGAAAATTTCATTTTTAAATTTTCCCACTATTTGATTTTATTTTATTTTTTTTCAAAAAAAAAAATTTCGAAATTTAATGTCATGCTTGATCGTCACCGGGACATCGTTCAATCGACATCGTAGACTAATCTAAGCTGTAAATACAATCCTCAGCCCCAAGTCCCTTCTTAGCCACAATACACCATGTGTATTGCAATACAAAAAAAAAGCCCTTCAAGCCCTTCAAGTCACAATACAATACAAGTATTGCAATACAATTTTTCCCCAGCCAGCCTACCTCTATTGCAATACAATTCCTCCAACAGCCAACCCTTGCTCTTTTGCCACAATACAATCCCTTGTATTGCAACACTATTTCCAAAGAACTAATCACTCTAAGTTGCAATACAAATTCATTGTCTTGCAATACAATTTCCTAGCCAACAAGCCTCCCAAAACCTGCTATGTCATAATACAATGTCCCATTAGACAGGACACTCAAGCAAGAGCTTCCCAAACATTTCTCGCTTCCTCTTGAAGCAGAATTTTTTTTTTTTTTCTTTTAAGTCACAAAATCACCCAAAAACATATACACATATATTTTTTTTTTTCATCTTGCTACTGGACTGGAAAACACCAAAAAAAAATTTATATCCATTTTTTTTTTCCTCATTCTCCAGTACACCAAAATAAACTTATAAAAATTTATTTTCTTTACTTTTCTTCGCTTTACACTGTAGAAACCTTTGAAAACCATTTTCTTCACTTTTTTCTTTTCTTTTTTTTTTTTTCTGGACCAGTTTGTCCAAAAATTTCCTCAACCTTCAATTTCTCACATTAACCCTAATGTTCAACCTCAAATTTATTAAAATTCGATTTCATTATCCAATAAACCAAATAATTTTTTTTTAAATTTATTTCCTTTACTTTCTCTTCCAGTTTTACCTACTGTAAAACTCCAACCATTTTCCAACACACTATGTGCTATTTACCTAGGCACACAAACTATCATAACAAGCAACATGCTATACATACCATTCACACTTCAATTCATCAAACCACACAATCACACACCAAACACATGCATGCAGTGTTCTAGTTTTGTTTCGTGCCTTCCTAGGTAATCTCATACCTAAACCCAACATCGAACCACACCTAGTGGTGAGGTTCTTACACCTCAAAGACTATGGCCTAAGCCCAAATCCCCTCAAGCCCTAGGTATTTGTATACCTAAGCTCTGATACCAAGCTGTGACGCCCCAAAACCGAGGTGTCCGTTGACTACCCATCAACCCGCAGAATATTCGTGAATGCCGGGTAACCCGACATTATTCACAAAAATCGGGCATAGTCTCCTTTGTACGGGGAGCTCTACCCACATACAAAACTTGTCCCAATCAACATCATGAGATATATATATGAGTAAAAACGGCCACTTGGGCCCATAAACCAATACCCATCCAATTTATACCAACTATATACAATAGTTTCAAGAGTGAATAATTTACTTTATACAACATATGTTAGCAAGGAAGGCTGCGCTTCTCGCCGCTTCGCACGGCTGCCATGCCAGCAGCAGAATGTCAAGAGCAAAGATACACATCATCACTTTAAACATAAAAGTTTAAAACATTCTAATACATGTATCCAACTAAAATCAAAGCCACAACCCGGCTTTCTTCAAAATCGGTCTCTAAGAAGAGCCGTCTTCTTGAGCGCTCCCTGTACCTGAAAATGATATCCCTCGACAAGGTGAGCTATCGCCCAATAGTGGAATCACCCTAAATGGGTTACTCCCCACCTAAGTGCATATGCAATGCTCCAAAGTAAACACACATTCAAGTAAATGCGTGATCCACTGAATGGTCTGAAATGACTAACCCATCGTCCCGAGTCCTCACCACTCCCCACACTCGCCTAAGCCATGTATGAGAGGTAAAAATAATCGCCTAAAACAAAACTCCGCTAGAATTCAAAATACACTATCAATGTCTCAAAAATATGGGACTACCCTCCGAGGCGAATGTGTTGGAGAACCTTCCGAAACAGTCATGGTCCTCATCCGAAATGATTTGTTGGATCGTCTCCCAACCCCATTCTCCGGAAATTCATCTTGTGAAATTCCTTTCAAAAACATTTTCGTTTTTCCTTCAATTTTTCATGTCATGCACTCACCTAATTTCTAGGCTATCCTAGTGCATATGAAATGCGTTATGTCATTTCACACAATATACATACAACACATGCAAATATACCATCATGCATATATTTACATAATTTAAATCACACAAACATGTCATGCAATTTCAATCCTAAGCAACTCCCAAATTAGTCACTTGAACTAATCACAAATTGCATTTCCAATGGTTTGCCAAACACAATTATATTTTTTATATAATTGTGACACTATACACATTAAAATCATGTATTAACCTGTATATTTCTTTGATCAACCACAACTCAAGCCATCCATATTTCCACACCATTCAACTAGATTACACAAAAAATTAGTCACTTGGGCTAATTAACAAACACGAGCAATTCAATTTGAATTACTCAACCAAATACATTAATTCACAAAATTCATTTCCCAGCACACTATTCACATGAATTAAAGGAAACCTCAAGCACACACATCCAAATACCCAATATCGGGCTTCCTCTTAGAACCCGGCTTGCGCCCCGCCCCATACATACCAAAGCATGATTTATTTCATAAATTATGAATTAAACCCCCAAAACAGCCCCTCCACAGCCCACACACTGTCCGTGGACTGTCCAAATGTCTAAAATTTTAACAATCTTGGCCCCAAGACTGACTAAACGGTCCCTCACTACTTCACAAACCGGGGACCACAAAACACTTCAAATAAAGTCAGAATCTCCCAAGTAGATAACTTCACCTCACGGAGTTTTTCGAAACTCCTCAAAACTGGAGTCCACTCGTAGGCCTCACCGCGTAAAGCGACTTTGTTTCTTGCTCCGAAGAATTCCGACGGTCAGATCACCTGTAAACCTAGAGAGAAGTCACTCCTTCTCTCTCTAAAAACCAAATCTGTAATCACTGCATCCCTCCCCTTTCACGTTTTGGCTTACTTGAAGGCAAGAGATGACACTATTTGCTATTTCGTTTTTCCTCAGTTTCTTAACTTATTCTATCAATGCCTCTAAAGTCTCTGATTTTCGACATCTTGCAGACTATCTCTACTGGGCCCATTTCCATCCTCTCTCTATCACGCAATATGAGTCACACGGAAGATACACGCGAGCGACTTTGTCACATCAAAGTCTTTACTTAATTCGATAATGTTCCTCGAAAAACGTAAATTTTAACGGCCCTTAATTCACTAAATTTTGACGCGTTAGCTAGATTTCACTGGTACTCCATTCCAATCTGAAACTGCTTGTATCATCTCGAGATATAGAGAATAAATTTCGGATTTTTACCGAAATTAAGATTTTACCTTTTTTCCAAAAATTGAAATTTTGTCTGGTCTTACACATTTTTTTTTATATTAATATCTCATTTGATAAATAATGTTATTTTTAATATCAAATAGTAAATATTTTTTTTACTATTACTATTTATAAATACTATATCATAATTGATATAATTATTTTATATAATAAATTATATAAGAAAATAAATTAATTTTATAATATATATTTAAAATTATTATATCATTGTATATATGTTATGATTTTATTCTTAAATAGCAATAAATGATATCATTAAAAATATTAAAATATAAAGATAAAGATAAAAATATATTTATAATAATAACTATAATTTAAAATAATATTTTTCAAAAGATAATTTTAAATGGTTATTTTTTTTAACAAATAATTTAAAATAATCTTGAACATAAATCCAATTGATATTAACATAACATATTTATTTTAAAAAAAAACATCAACATATTTACAATAACTTTATCATTAAATAATAATTTATTATCAAATTATAAAAAATAAAAAAAGTTGTTGCAATATTAGAAATCGTCTTTTGAAAAGAGGATTTCTAAATTGATTTATAGAAATCATCTTTTGAAAATATGACTTTTAATTGAAGAAGAAATCATCTTTTGAAAAGACGATTTTTAAAATATTGAAGAAATCGTCTTTTCAAAAGACAATTTCTAAATGGATTGAATAAATAAATAAGCCGAAAAGAAATCGTCTTTTCAAAAGACGATATTGAATAAATCGTTTCTTTAAAATACGATTTTCAACTATCTTTTTCCTAATCAGCAAAAACTGTCATAGAATTAGAAATTTTTTTTTTAAACACCGTATTTTAGATATTATTTTTTAAATAAGTCATACATATAGGAAAAACCCAACAATGCTACATCCCTTTCATTTCAATGGCGGTTGAATTTCATAAAAATGGCCCCCCCTAAAATCTATAAACAGGATCATAGCTACGTGAATTACTTAAATTCGCACCCCTATATTGAATCCTGGCTCCACGCTTAAACTCAAAGAGACTTTTTTAAAACACATTTTTCATAAAAGTACCACATATAAGTATTAATAAAAGCCAACTTAAAAAATATTTTCTTAATAACAAGAAGTTATTTTTTAGACTTCTAAAATTTAAAATGTCAAAATGTGGATGTCATAATGTAACTAATGCAAGGTATATATCAACAATTAATATTTAAGGGAAACAAACGATTTTGTATCACATTTATTTTTGTTAGTAGTTCTTCTTTATCATCCCTAATGGTATAGACATCCTTTTAGATCCACTTGTTACACCTTTTTACTGAAAATAATCACATTTTTCTTTGAATTTTGATGAAAATTTGGAATATATAACAAATTGGGGATAAAATTTTGGGATTCATCCTTCAATTCCATAGAAATCTAACCTTTATATCCCAATTTGGTACAATTATTAGTTCCCAAATTTTACCTCTAAATTATATAAGTCTCATCTAACTTGGAAAACATTTCTTCTAGTTCTACTACACATAAGATTATTACAACTTCTTTATAACAACTTTCTACTTTTGTTTTGTAATAATTGTAACATTAGATATGAGATTTATCTCTCAAAAAAGATGAGATTTATTATATCTTTGAGGTAAATCTTACGTCTTCCTCTTTTTGTTGTGTCCCCATTAAAAAATATGTTTGACTAATCTTGGATAAAATTACTACTATACCCTTAACAGGATTTTAGATGATAGTTATCGAAGAGAATTCGAGTTAACCCAAATCTAACAATATACATACAGGGCACAAATATAATTACACTTTGATAGGAATAGCTCGTAGAGGCTGGGCCTTTTGTAATGTAATCCCAAACTTCTCATTCATGTCCATATCTTCTGGTTTCACACCATCTTCAAGTTTCCAAGAACATGAATGAAGAAGAGAGGCCAACATCAGGTGCACCATCCTGTGAGCTAATGGTAGTCCAATACATATTCTTCTTCCAGCACCAAACGGAATCAACTCAAAATCTCGACCTTTCACATCAATTTCACACTCTAAAAACCTCTCAGGCACGAATTTGTCAGGGTTAGTCGACCAAGTGCTTGGATCTCGACCAATAGCCCATGCATTGACTAATACTTGTGAATTCTTTGGAACTGTGAAGCTGCATATTTCTACATCAGTTTCGGCTTTATGGGGGACTAGCAGTGGGGCTGATGGGTGTAGTCGTAAGGTCTCTTTAACTATGGCTTGTAAGTAAGGGAGCTTTGAGATGTCTGATTCTTGAACCATCCCATCTTGGCCAAGGACTTCTTGTAGCTCCCTTTTGGCTTTTGCCATCTTTTTCGGGTTTTGTAGTAACTCAGCCATTCCCCACTCTATTGTGCTGGAAGTTGCATCAGTTCCTGCGACAAGGATATCCTAATCATATAAAGAAGTGTCAGAGTTAGACGATCTCACTGATATTTTGTAAATATGCTGCTCCGAATAACTGCATATAAGATTGGAGTATCATGACTATTAATTTATAAACCCTATATCCTAAAAAATACATAACATATTTATGGGTATATCAAAATATGAGTAGGTTCATAATGTGGGTTAAAACTGTCTCCCCACAAAATGGGGTTATTGGTGGGCTAAGAGATTGGGCTGATCAACCCAATACCTTTGCTACCCACCACATATACCTCAAAATTATCTATAATATCCCACCACAAAACTTTTTGGGTAAGGTCTTACAAAATTCAGATCAACAAACTCTAACACTTAGAAATTAATTTAAAAATTACTAATTGTCACTAAGTTTAAGCCATCTCTAGAAGTGATGCAACCTTGTAAATTGAGCTGAGAAAAGGAGAGATTAAAAATATAGGGGAAGATGTAGAACCTACCAGAAGCAAATGTTTTATATCATCACAGCTCCACTTATTGTCCTTTTCTTTTGTGAGATTGAGGAGGGCATCCAGTACATCTTGGCTTGCCGACGAAGCTTTTGATTGCAACCTTTGATTGATTATATCATCAAAAACATCAAACACTTCATCAAAATAATTCTCCATTCTCCGCCTTATACCTTGTGGGTCAATCCATCTTAAAACCGGGAAAAAATCTGCAAAGTTGGATCTTAACCAGCTTCTTCCATAATACCCCACACAATATCTCTGAACTCTTGTGAAAGATCAGAACCATGATGAGCAAAATTAACGGAAAAAATAGTGTTTGATAATAAATTAAGGCTTGTTGTGAAGGCCGATACACCAACATTAACTGCACAACCTTTACTGCAACATTCTTCCACATGATCCATCAATTCTTGCACAACTTTTCTCCGAAGGCGCTGGCTGGCCTCAAGCCGCTGAGCTGAAAACATTTCCATGGTGCATATCTTCCGAAGCTTTCGCCAATGAGGAGATGCCGGAAGCCATACCACTGAAGATTCGTGATGGTTATGAGCTCTGAGAGCATCCACGACTGGCCGGCCGGAGAAGGATTGTTTATTTCCTTGCAGGACATGTTTTGCAGTTTCTGAGGAGGAGATGACTATGACAGTAATACTCCCTAGCTTGATAGACATTACGGGGCCGTAAGTTTTGGAGAGATTTGCAAGTGATCGATGGGGTTTGTCCCCAAGTTGTAGGATGTTGCCGATGATCGGCAAAGGCTGGGGGCCGGGAGGGAGGCTGGCTGTGCCGGGTTTCCGGCGAATCGAACTGAGTTTGAGGAGATGAATACATGTCCACAGAAAGGAAAGAAAAAGCATAAATGTTATGCAATCCATTGTCTATCCTTTCCAGTCTTCTATTCTGTGTGGCATCTGTATATATGCATAGACAGATCATGACCATAAATTACTTTACATTTTAGCCAAATGACTAATGACATGACAAATGACAAATGCCGAATGCAGGCATTGTCTCATTGTTTGACCGAACTAATTGTGTGAAGAAAGTTTTTTGATACTCTGCAACAAGCAAACTGTCAAGTATTTGATATTCTAGCATTTTCTTATTTTCTAAAACATTTTTCGATTCGATTGTAATTTTATATACCTTCGTTTTTTCGCATATTTATTTGTTTTTTGTAAATAAAGAAGCTACTTTTTTTTATAAAGAAGTTACCTTTAACTAGGAAATATGAGATAAAAGTATTTAAAAAAGAAAATATTTTTGAATTTATAAATGGTTGTACTATTCCAATGCACTAACTTGGGAATATTTTTTTCCCAAAGAGCATCAAAGCCGATATATCAATATTTTGTTTCCTCTTGTTGAATTATGTTATCCCAAGTCTAGAGATGGCAAATGTGTCCATATCCGTGGATTTCCGACCCGATCCGATCCGATCAAACAGTAGAAAAATCCGTTGACTGGATAATGGATATGGATATGGATAAAATCCGATTTTTTGAATGGATACGATTGATATGGATTTAGGCGTATCCGATCCAAATCAGATCTCGATCCGATCTCGAACGTGCGGATATCCGATCCCACTTACCCGACATACAAACACACATATATGGCAAGATATAGTCTATATACAATTATGTAAATTACAAATGTTATTAATATATTTATATACATTATAAATTTATAATTGTCAATATAGGTGGGTTTTTTTTATATAATATGAATTAATTGTAATTTGTAATAACACTATAATATGATATGATCTCACATTACTAATTCAATATTTAATTGACTAATTTTTTTTAAAATCCTAATTAGTAAAGAAATGAATACTAAAAATATAATAATATAAACCCCAAACCTAAATAAATAAACATTATAAATTATAAATCTAGTCCTAATTGTAATTTGTAAACCCTAACGTAACATGCTAACATTGTAACCTCGCAACTTTTAACACAAAGAAACTCTAAACCTATAACACCACAAACCCTAATTTGTTGATAAGCCTCATACAAATTACATCGATCCACGCCTTCATTATCCTTCCAAATGGACGGGAGCATATCTCTTCCAAGACGTTCAGCTGGCCATTCTTGGAATCACCCAAGAGACTTCCGATAATGCTTGATAATGTAATGAAGCCTCCCGCTATAAGAATTAAAACTTACGCGACTCCTTAAACTCTTTAAAGCCAAGCCGACGACGCTCTTGAATGACCTGCCCATTTGCTTCCTCGTGGCATGAACATTAATCCTCGAAAGCAAAGAAAGCCCGACACAGCGATCTTCTGAGCCTGCTTGGATTTTTAGTCCCTAAATCCCTAACATTAACGTGAACACCACAAATTTAATTCCTAATATTGTAAATTTTAATTTTAAATACTTAAAATCTAATCAAACATCACTAACCCTAACTCTAATACTGGCCGTTATAAATCTTAATCTAATACCACAAATTTTAATCCCTAATACTCAATTTAAGTTTAACCAGTAACACTCAAGATCTTAATCAATCATCATAAACCAGAATGACAAGATAACTTCATTTAAAAGTTCTAACTCACATGCGGACTGTAGAGCATTTAAAGCCCAAAAGCCCAAAATTCCATTTAGTACCCAAAGCCTATATCATCATGGGTTATTTTAACACAAGTCAGAGAACCCAATTTATTGAATTGGCAATTATGGCTCCTCTCATCTTCCTCCTTTCTGCAGATTTCTCCTCTTCATCTTCTCTCCTAACAAGATCGCAAGTACCTTCTTCTTCTAAGATTCTCAGCCTCCTTACGAGTCAGACCTTCGACTTTCGGCTCGCCCTGAAGTGTTAACTCTTCTACAACTTCGTGGCTCTCCTCTTGGTAATGTGTTTCGATTTTTTGTTCATGAAGATCAGATCGCGGAATTGTGGATCAATTCTTGCTCTCTTCCTTAATTTTTTTGCTCGTGAAAATCAGATCATAAATTCTGTTTTGTGCTTTACATTTATTAGGTAATTTAATTTTGTTATTTTCCTTGAATTCATTTCAACTCCGCTGTGGGTTTAATTAGGTTATATTTGACAAATTTGATATGTTTACCTCAGATTTTGCATGAACCAATTATACTAGTTCTAAAATTCTCATTTGTCGAATACTAATGTATGAAGTTGAACTATTATCGCTTCAAGGTGCATAGGATTAAAGATAACATATTACTTTAATGATCAATTATATGGCTCTATAATTTTTTATTTTGAACAAGATACCTATTTAGAATAGCATAATTAAGGCATCTAAGCTATGTTTGATTGTGGTCTTTTTTTTTTTTTTTTGTATAGAATATGGCACATTCACAATCTAACACTTGCAGCAGTAGTGTTGCTAGCACACAAGAATCGCCCAATCGGAGGAAACTCAGGACTCGTGACTCAATCAAGACTAGTTGATTGTGAATCAAAACAAGTGAAAAGATGGTAAGACTTTCTATAAGTCCTATGTGGAAAACACTTTACTCATCCGGTTGTTAATAATAATGTTATATGTCCCAAAATGCACCATTGCAGCTTTCATGCAATCTATTCCATGGCACATTCATTTTTGCATTTGAGAAAATGTCCTAGAAGAAAAGCAATAAGGGTGACTGCTGGTGCTGATTTGAAAATCGATTCGAAGGAAATGTTAATTCGGGTGTGCAGAATGAAAATAGGAATGGAGAAATGCAGCAAAGATGATTATTCTCCATGACTATCCTCTTTCGATGTAGTACATGAGATTTAGAGATTTCACAATCACTATCTAACTTTTCAAGTGTCCTTGCCGTGAAGATCGCGGGAAGAAGCATATCTTGAACATTTACAAGGAAGTTATATGGATAAAGCATGAAGTTGATCGAGAACAATGATAGTAGAGTTGCTATTACAATGACATGTGGACTTCTAGTAAACTAAAAAGGTTTCATGTCTGCTACGACATTTCATTGATAAACTGACATTACATAGTCTAACTCGAGGTAAGCAACAAATTAATATGTCTTCTTTCTTAAATTGGCATAATTTTTTTATTCATTGTTTACTTAATGATAATTTTGTTATTTTTTCAGGTTTATTTATGTCCCTTGCCTCATACAAGTGATGTGCCAACAGAGGTGTTGATAGATGCCAGGTCGGGTGAATGTGGACTCATACATCTATTACGCGGGATAATTGCTCTACTAATGACAGTATGATTAGTAAGATAAAAGAAAAATTGAGTGTTGATTGCTTATTGAATGACGGTCTTTACTTTGTTATACGCGAAGCCGCATATATCTAAACCTTATTGTTAGGATTGCCAGATGCGACGCTTCACTTATCGATAATGTCACGAATAAGCAGCTTTGACAAAGATCTCCGAAAAGAATAGAAAGGTTGGAGGATGTTTGGTCGACAAATGAAAGTTCCTCGCATTTGTAGAAGATCGGGTTCGATTGTCCAAACAAGGTGGAACCTCTATCTAATGCTTAAAACTCCGCTTTCGCTTATACTAATGTGTTTCCTAGACTTGCTGTTTGAGTCACACTATGTGCTCGCCTAGTGAAGCGTATCGAGACTGCAAATGATGTTTGCAATAGGTTGGAGTTGTTCTATAATGTCACTGAGTTATTTTCTGGGACAAGATATCCCACTGCCAATATGTTTTTTCCTGATTAAAATGACATTGAATGAATGGCTCATGTCCTCCAATGTAGTAATTAGTACAATGGCAAAGATACAAGGTTGCAAAATCGATGCATATTGAATTTGATCCATAAATTGATGGGTGTTGCCGCAGTGATGCACTTTCTGTGGGTATAAGATGACTTTGCTTCACTTTTTACTTTCCTTCGTTTATCCAAATGACTTTAGTGAACAAATTAGGCAACATTAAACGACTTTGTTATGAGTTGGTGGAGGAATATTATACTAGAATGTATAGTTATGACTAACATGTAACTAAGACATGGAAAGGTCACTTCAACTTCAAAAGGGAGTTCAATAACTATCAATAGTGATTATCAATTGTTTGTGAAAAGGATGGAAGACTAATAAAACTAATAGTTTCATAACCGAATTGACCACTACTGAGGAAGACAGCCTTACTCGATAATTCTCGCTTTGATATTTTATTACATGGAAGTTGGAATTGTGGTAAAGTATCTTTGCTCAGAAACTATTGCAAAGATATATTAATATTCCAAGATTTCTCCATCGTTGCTTCATAGTCTCGCATTCGCTATAGTGGAGAGATTAGTGAGCCCTCATCAGAATTGACTTCATCCGAAGATGATAGAAGCATTGATGTGCTCGGTTGGTTGTGGAGTGAAGTAAAAACATGATGGTAAATTTATTTCATTGATTATTTATTTTATTTACCTAGAATTTCATAATATTTGTAAAATTTTAATAATATTACTGTTATTTTATATATTTTTCTAGGTGGATGAGACTTGTTTGTTTCGTATGGTTATGCATCAATTTATGAAGAAGAGTATATCTTATTGTGCTGATGAAGGTATTAACTTTTATAACTAATAAATTTTAATTCATATTGCAATTTGCTTATTCAAATATTAAGTTATTTTTTTTATAATTGTAGGATCCGAGATTACACGTGATCGATGACAAAGATTTTCATTAACTTTTATGAAGATGAAGTCTACTAAACTTTTGTTGAAACTTGTTTAAGATAAAGTTAAACATTTTGAATTTGTCACTTGATACAAAATATTTTGATTTGTGATGTTTTTATTAACTTTAGACTTTTGGTTTATATTCCTAAATTTATGAATCAAGTGAAGTTATAACCTATACATATGCTGAAGAAAATATATCTCAGATTGCCGCATTTCGATAAACCTGACATCCGTAGACATCCGAAATCCGATGGATGTGATATGGATTTAGATTTTTTTTATCCGCAGAGGCTGGATAATGGGATACGATATATTATTTTATTTGTGTGATTAGATATGGATTTTGAAAAATCCGATCCAAATCCGATCTGATGCCAAGTTAAAGTGTAATTAAAATGAAACATCATATTTTGCTTCCTCTTGTTGAATTATGTTATCCCAACATGGAAGTCTAACTCAACGATCTCATGGTTGGGAACTTGGGATGCCAAGTTAAAGTGTAATTAAAATGAAACATCATATTTTGCTTCCTCTTGTTGAATTATGTTATCCCAACATGGAAGTCTAACTCAACGATCTCATGGTTGGGATGGCAAGTTAAAGTGTAATTAAAATGAAACATCACGTATTAAAAAATCAAAATTTTAGTACGGATATAAATACAAAGATTACAAACTTCGGAATTTTTTTTACTATTTTCCCTTTTATATATTTATTAAACTCATTTTATTTCTTTTACTTTACTTTTGGGTTACAAATGGAGCAGAAGTCTCTCTCTCTCCCCATTAATAAGAAGCCAACCAGGGAAACAGGCCTACCTCCATGACTAATGAAAACCCTTTCCGTTGAGTTGGTCAGTTATTAAACGGGAAAGAGCGGTGAAATTTGATACCCAGATGCCCTTGTTTTTTTACAGCAATCTGATTACCAAAATTCAAAATATTTTTAAAACATAACTTTTATGTATAATAATTTTTTCTATGTATATGATTATTTTTAAAATAAAATAAAATAATTAAATATGTTCTCAGAAAATACTACATCTCAAAATAATTTTGCTAAAATATGTCAAACATGTTTTCAAGTCTTAAAAAAAAAACAGAATAAAATAGAAACGGTTCTTGAACATACTCAAAACATCTTTCTTCACATCTATGAAAGATCAGAGCGCCTGAGTGATAGGTCCCAGTCAGCATTAGGAATTGCATGATTAAAAGAAAGACAAAGCAAGAGACTCTCTTTCTTGGCAAGAGCCGACCAATAAAATTTACTACAAAAAGACAACTTTACATTTGCAAGTGGGAAATAAAAATATTTATAAACACTAACAACTCAACTCCTATCATGTACACTAGCCACTAGTCTAGGGTGGTCGTAACATTTCTCGGCTAAGTAAAATCTTCGAATTATTTCAGAAGTTTATCAGGAATCGAAGCTGAATAAGCTTGTTGAGTTTAATTCGAAATATCATGTATCAAATTGAGTTCCTCATAAGCTTAATTGAGATTTACTATTTTATTATTTATTAATCGAATATCAAAAAAGTTTAAATTTATTTGAATTTAACGGAGTCGGACTTGAGTCAATTTTGAGTATAATTATTTATGAGCTTTTAAATTATTTCGAGCTTTGTCAAGTTTGAGAAGCTAAAAAAAATCTTGATCTAGTTCAATTAATCGAGCCAAACTTTCGCTCGACCCTGTATCAACTCAACTCGATTAGATTACACCCCTCCACTAAACATGATAATTTCTTACAAAAAAACAGACAACTTTCTCTTTGGTGCATCACTGAGATGGGGATTTTCTCCTTACATACTTGATCTGCCAAATCTCAATGTCATTTCCCCTGTTGTACTCTCTTACATATTGTGGAATTTGTGTAAGATCAATGGGTTTCCCAACAAAGAAAGGCATGGAGTCATCATGTTCAAGGCTTTCACATTCTGCATTATCCATTACAAAACTGTTTTATTACAAGTTCAAAGAGTTCATAAAGAAAGCCTTAACAAGATGAGTGCCTTACCGTCTGCATCCTTCAAATAACTTTGGAAACGCGAATAACCATTTGCAACAACATCAAGATCATCAAGACTGAAATTGTAGCGTTTCTCTAGCGCCAAGTATAACACCTGAAATAAGAACATGGTATAACTGTTACTCTGTTACTGATAAATGATCTTAATGCAAGGAACAAAGACACACTCAAATCTGTGGCATACTTCTGGAAGAGAAGGATAGACTATGGCTCCCTTTGGAACCCAGAAAATGCTAAGAAGGGAAAATAGAGAGAAAAATATTAAGGAAAGAAAATTTAGAGGAAAATAAAAATTAGGTTTTAGTTTAATAAATTAATTCTATTTGTGTATACAAACTCATTTTATTTGTTTCTCTCTATTATATAAGGATTAAGAAATTCAAAAATATGTAAAAATTTTGATGAATTTGAATTATATTTTATTTTCGTTTATATTTTCCATGGTGAAATCAAACATGAGAAAATCATTTTTCTTAGTATTTTTTTTATTTCCCTAGTACTTCTCGGATTCTAAACCGAACCTACAAGTTTTGTATTTTCACACACTGGGTTCATGAGTACCTTTTCTGAACCTTGAGACATTAATCTCTCCAAGGTTTTGAAAAATGATTCAGTCAGATCATCACTGTAAATCACATCAGCAGCTAAGAGTAAAGAAGCTCCTTGGACTTCTTCGACTTCTGAGGAGGTCCAAGAAAACCTGGGTGTGAGGAGAGGATGAAATCTATTATTTCCTGATTTCTTAATTTCCAAATAAATCATAATAGTAAAAGAACTTTGTAGAAGAATCTTAAGAAACGGTAAGGTTGTAAAACCCAAAAGAATTCAATTAAATAAAGGAACAAACTCTCAACAAAAGCCTAATATATTTCACCTTTTCTCAGTCTCCCAGTTCTCTAGATCCATGGTGGGCGGCCATGAATTTTTCCAATTGAGTTCACGTACATACACTGAAGCTTGATACTTGAACATTTCAGAATTAAGGTGAACATTCTTAGCACAGTTGTCAAGAATTTCATCACCGTTGTCTGTCAAAAAAATCCAACGGTGCCTTGTTCAAGAGATCAATTTAAATAAAAATAAATAAACATGCTTTTTTTTCTCTTCTTTCCATTACAATAATAACTCGATAAACAAAAAATAAAAAGAAAGTCTCTTGATTATAATCCTTTGTTTTACAGGAGAAAAAACAAAATATATATATATATATATATATATAACAATCGTGGATGTCAGAGGAAGTAGAACTGTATGCGCGCCCGGCTAATCCTATGTTAAAAAAATCAGTGTATCTTTGGAAAGTATAGTAAGCCTTTATTACATTTAGAATGTGCTAGAAATATAGTTTCAAAAAATAAATAGCAATCAAAACCAAGACATTGCAATCTTTGTAATTTTTTCTCTGGTGCCAACTAGTTTATGCATAAGCATGTTTTTCTTGAACTAGTACAAACTCTTTGTAATTCTAAGAGAACAATAAAGTTATCAGACCTCTGGCAGCACAAAAGTAACAAGGATCTGCCTCAGGATCTCAAATGATTACATGGCACATCAGAATGATTGAAAGAAGCATTCAATTAAAGTTAGTGATACCTATAAAAAAATGATTGAAAGAAGCAACCAAATAGTACCTAAATTGAAGATTTCTCATTTATTTTGGAAAAAAAAAAAAGTTCAAAAAGAAGGTTCTAAATGTGTGAAATCAATTTTAATAATGAAAGAATGTATATAGCTTAAGAAACAAAATAAAATGAAAATATGATGTGAAACAGTGAAATATGTTAGCACCCAAAAAAATCAATACTCCATGATGCTAGAGACAACAATTTCTAGCCTATGTGCTGAACTTAATGCAGTTCTTTGTTGGTTAAGTACTTTTTTGGCTTTTTTTATTCTACTCAATTAACAGAAAGTTATGGTTCACGCACACAAGCGCACACACACACACATGGATATCCCATTGTTGTCTTGGATAAAAAGACTTTTCTGTTTCCAGCTATGCATATTTATTTGTCTTCTTTTACCAAGTTTATTCCAACAGAAAAAGGAAATATAAAGAAAAAGAGAATCACTTGAAGTACCATTTGGAGAACTAGATGGATAAGATGGATGGATGGATATAATTCTTAGTTAATATGCACAAAAGCTGCAGATTCTTATTTATGCATAGGCAACCACATGAACCTAATAACACATAACACCTTCACAGAATTAGAAGATCATAGACCTACTTCGGAATAAGCTAACCTGCAACAATCTCAAGTAACACACTCTATATAATAGAGAAATTGAAAAAGACTAAATGATGAGATAAATCAAGCCAGGGTTCAAGAGTTCTATACACCCCATACCTGTTATGAACACTGTATTGGCAACATGTGCAAGAATTACACCAACCATCCCTGATAAAGACAATCAAATAAAATCCTGTCATCGAAGAAATACTCAGTAAAAAAAACGTCATTACAGAACTTTTTCAAGTTTTTCCCCCTGTTTCTATTTCTATTTCACTTTTGAAAAATTGAGAACTATTGAAATTATCTTTTATTTTATTCAAAAATCTGAATCTAATGATATACTTTAAATTTTCAAATAATTCAAATCTTTTGGCAAATATTTTTTAAAATTTTTCTATGATCATAAAAATAATTATTTTATGTTTTTATTAATATAAATATTTACATACGTTTATTCATTAATTCAAATCTTTTTGTGAATATCTTTTATAATCATAAAAATAATTATTTTAGGTTTTTATCGATACAAATGTTTATGTATGTTCATTTATCAATTCAAATCTTTTTGTAAATATTTTTAAAAATATTTATGATCATAAAAATAATTATTTTATGGTTTTATTAATACAAATATTTATATATGTTTATTCATTAATTCAAATATTTTTGTAAATCTTTAAAAAAAAATTATAATCATAAAAATAGTTATTTAAGGCTTTATTGATATAAATTTTTATATGTATTTACATATTTTTGTAATAAAACTTTTTTTTTTTAATAGGCAAAAAGCAAGCTTCAATAATTTATAAGCCAAAAAGGCAAACCCGAAGTCTACGAGGGGGTAAGCAAAGGGAAGGCATGGCCTAAGCAAAAAAATAGAGATTGGAGAGCACAAGCGCCTGATGAGTTAGCTACAGAGATTGACCTATACCCGCTCGTGAGGGATGTAACCCGCCATCACATTTGGAATAATCGTTGCCCATGATAAAAGAGAGCTAGAATCTGACATTTCAATCTACATTGAAAGAAAAGTTTCTTCTTCAAAAACAATTCTATTCCTTTCTTTCCAAGTCTCCCCAGATAGTGAGAGAGCCCCATGAGTACAGCGTTCTTCTTCATGAAGTTGACCCATTTGTGAATTAGATCTTTTCTTTGCAAAGGGAATGAAAACAAGCGACTCCCAACAGAGATGAGGTTAACCCATAAGTCCCAATTGGTGGGATGGATTAAAATATGATCTAACCCTTCCTCTTCTTCTCTACAAAGAAAGGGACATACGCGCTGCGTAACCCCTCTTCTTTAAGCGTGCATTGTTAATACTTTTACATGCTGGTGCCAGTTGTAGAACCTGTGTGGTGGGAGCTTTCATAAAGGGGCCACCCTCCATCGGTACGCGATACCCTTTCGAGGCGACCATTCTTATTCCTTTCCCACACTGATACGTCGCTTTTCTTGGCGGGATAATAAGTTTATTACTGGTCAGACCTATAAAAATCTGAACTTGCTCCATCTCCCAGTCATTAAAGGCTCTTGAAAATCTCGGATTCCAAGCTCCAGTCTCTCCTGAAGACTCCCACACGTCAGCCACCTTAGCCCCTTTTGTCCTTGCAATATTGTAAAGAGTAGGGAAGGAGGCACAAAGGGTCACCTCCCACAGGCTTATCCTCCCGAGTCTTATTCTCTTTCCTTCCCCCGAGTTCAAAGCGCGTCTTGTTTAGCTTTGCGGCACGCATTTATGCCTTTCCCTGAGCCTAAACCCCGACCCATTACCCACGGGGGTTCTCGAGAAAACCAACCCCTTCCTCGATCCCATTATGACCCATTAACATTTTCCGAGCGAGTTATCTCTTTGCAAACCTCCAGGAGCCCATTTACTTAACTAAGCTTTGTTCGCGAGTAGGCTTCTAATGCACAAGCCTTAGTTTTGCTTAAGCAGACATGCTTCAGGTGTCGGATGAATCTTCCTCTCTGAAGCATTGCTCCCCTAAAGAAAATCCCTCTGAATTTTTTCAAGTCTAGAACTCACACCCCTAGGCATCCGAAGGAGGGACATTAGGTAAATTGGCAGGTTTGATAGTGTGCTCCTAATGAGTGTGAGCCTTCCCCCTTTTGAGATGTGCTGCCTCTTCCACATTGCTAGCTTTCTCGGGAACTTTTCTTCAACTCTATTCCACACTTAAATAGAGGCTTGCCGACATCCTAAGGGAAGACCTAAATAGGTTGTAGGAAGTGCCCCCACTTTGCAACCAAGCTCGAGAAATTTAGGCGGGTCTACATTTCCAGCCTGCGGCATAATAACACTCTTCTCGAGTTTATTCGACCGAAAAGCGAACCCTGACAAAATCCAGTGAGAGGGAAGAAAGTTGATCTTGAGTCTGGCAACACAAGAGTGTCACAAACACTTCCAAAGAGAAATTTGTAAGTTTCATATACTCTTCCACGGTCCTATGGCCCGACAGAAACCTCTCTAGCAAATGCTTTCTCAACAAAAATGGAGAAAACTTCCATACCCAAGACAAATAAATATGGAGATAATGGGTCCCCTTATCTTAACCCCCTTGAACTCCTAAAGAAACCAACAGGGCTACCATTTACTAGGACTGAGAAGGAAGCAATGGTAATACACCATTTTATCCATGAAATCCACTTTATGCCAAAACCCATTTGTTGAAGAACCGTGAAGTGAGGAAATCTAACCAACTCAAATGGGTCATGTTTTTCGATCCAAATTTTTGGCAAAGGATGCCTCTGCTTCCTTTCTTTTACTCATAGAATCTATGGTCTCATTAGCTATTAAAGAAGTATCGAGAATCTCGCTCCCCTCCACTAAGGCAAACTGAGCTTGTCGACCAAACAAATTAATCACCTTTTTAGTCTCACAGTTTTGCAAAACCTCGAAATTAACTTATACAGTTATTCACTCAAAGCAATAGTCTGGAAAACCCTTCAGATCCTCCCGCCAAACTTTGTGTGTAAATTAAGACAATAAAAGTAGTGTTAAACCACGCACTAACTTTCCTGCCCCAAAAACCCAAACGCTTCAAACATCCTCCTTAATCGTACTCCCCAAGTAGATTGCCAAAAGGCCACCACAACGATCCCAGCCCTAGGGCTTTAAGTTCCATTCAAATCATTAAGAAAGCATTGATCACTCGCCTCCGTGAACCGTGTGTAACCCAAGTTATCGCCTAAAGTATTAAGCTTGAGAAGTGCGCCCTTCTAGGTTTGCCCTCCACTACCCGGAGTCCGTCACAGCTTCAAAAGCCTTGCTATTCTTAGTCTCCGCTTGTTCCCCAAAGGATAAATTCAGTCCATTAATTCTCATCTTAGTTATTGTATTTCTTCTTCTCCTCCCGTGCAAGTTTGCCATTCTATGAAAACCTGATATTTGCATCTTCCTTCTGCCAGCACTTCATCTACTCCAACAAAGCTTCATCTTCACTCTTCATGTCTGAATATCTTCACTCCAAAGATCTCATCCTGAAGTCAACAGTCATACTCTTGAATGCTGTCCATACCTGAAATATCTAAACATCGTCTTCTTCCATGTTCTTCTCCCATTGGTAATAAATCTTGAGTCTCATGGAAGTGAATGTTCAAACACTGATGTCAAAGATGCAGATCTCGATAAATAATACTATCATCAATATTTACTAGAGATATTTATGGAAGTCTTCTGCTTCATGATCTCGGTCTGAATAATATCTTGATCTTCACTCTTATAAAGAAGATCCACGATTTGATGTTATTTTTGATAATGTTGAACTGTACATAATTCTCCAAATCAATCCCCAACCGCCATCTTGATTTGCCCAAATCTCCCAACACTTCTTAGAATTCATGAATCCATTATACTTAACGAACATCTTTTATACGTTTGTCCAAGTCGCGAATGCAACAACATAGTCAGCTCTAATATTTTTATAAGAGGTTGTTAGACCAACGAAGCAAAATGTAACGATCATCCAATAACGAGTCACACAAGCAATCGCACATATTATTAAGATGGAAACAAAGATCACGATAAGATTCAATACTCGAACTAGCATCGCCTGAATGAACAATTTCGTCCGGTGGAAGATGGCGCGAACTGAACGGCGCGTCCTGAGAGTACTCAACTTTACTCAAACATGAGTTAGAACGGTGCGGAAAGTCAAAGGATATTCAGAAGCAGTTCGAACCGCAGTTATCGTTGAGGAACATTAACCCCAGAAACATCAACTGACGAGGCGTTACACGATGTCAACTCAATCAATGGTCCGCAATCCGCAGAGCGCAGCCAAACGCGAATAAATATTCGGAAGGTTCGCGCAACAACAAGATAAAATATCAGAAACGCCCACGAAGATGAAGATCGGTAAAGGCGTCACGCGAACCACCCAACAGTAAATGGATAATATATCGATGTACTGCATAACGGCGGAACACACGTCTTACTTATTAACCCATCCCACCGTCGCAAGAATCCGCCATCGTTGGCAATTCTTCGATCTTCCATCCGACTGATTCTTGTCGAAGGCAAACCAAAGTCCCATTAACAGAGTCGTTGAAGCGTTAATAACACTGATTTATCAACAATCACTCAAACAACGTTTTTTATCCATTATCGACTTTTACTGAATCGATCTCGCTCGGTCAACTGAACCACGCTACGATATCCTGGTCGCTGTCAATTTATCTGATTTCAACGATTTATGAGTCACGGACATTTCGCGCAACTTTCCGATATTTGAACACGCAACCCGAATTGGGTCAAGACGTCATTAATTAGCGTTAATCGCCGGCTCATTCGGCAACACCGGTCACCATTATCCGCATTAATTCGATACGTGGTGCCAATCTCCATAGCCTGCCCATGCAACTATTTTCCTAGAAAACAAAGCAGTAATTAGCAAAGCCTGTAAATAAATATGTAAATGTCATGTGGTAAGCAGAAGGTGAATTAGAAACACCAGAGAAACCGCGGCATTTAGGGGATCTTCGTCTGAGAACTGCCTTCCATGCTCTTCAGATTTCCGCACACGTTCCACCATTTTCGATGATCGCGCAAATGTGCGACTCCAAGCCCAATCCGCGAATACTTTATAGGTACTGAACTCCTAATGGCGCAAACACGCTGCAAGAAGTTTCATATCCAAATGATAACCAAAAGTTTCACATAAAGTTGGAGTAATAGCCCATGGGCTTGATTTCTTCCGTTTCCGACATTCCTTAAAGCCGTATTTGTTTACCATTCTTTCCTTTAAATAGCTTTATATCTCCACGTTAGTTCATTCTGCCCAAAAAGCTATAAACTAAACCCTTCAAAACAGATTTCTAACCCCAAATAAAACCAATTTTATTTTACTACTCCAACCACATACTTCCAAACGAAGATCTATTTTAATATTTTTATATATTTTAATAGCAAATAGGTATTATAATTTATTTATTAACATGTATATTTTAGTCCCCAAAAAGGTGAATTGATAATTATAAATCTAATATAAAACAAAATTTGAATCAACCCAATTTTAAGATATTTGAATTTGAAATTTTAAAATTTCAAAATTTGAAATTGAATTTTAAAAATTTTCACCACCAAATTTTTCAAATTCGTTTGCACCCAAAATTTTAAACTCAAATTTCAAACCCAGCAATTTTAGTAAAGATTAAATGGCTCTCAATTTCTATTCCCATCCAAACCCCATCGTCTATAAACCCAAATTCTTAAACACGTTATCATCTCATACTTAAAGACATTCCATTTCAGACTTTAAGATCGATGATAAATGGCATAAGCGAAATAAACCAAAAGAGAGGCACAAAGTCATGGAGCAAAAGAATAGCTACCGCGCCCGCCCAGCCATGTGGATCATTCGCGTTGCCGAATGGGCCGTCATCAAGACTTGGTCACGATTATTTCATCCGACCAGTGTATATGATGCTTCAAGAGGTTTCGGAGGCTCGTCCTCTTTCCTTCGACCAGAATCCAAGTGGAACAATATGATCATCCATATTTCGCTCAACAATGATGCTATCGGAAATCTCTTGACTGCCTTCCAAAGGTGAATGCACTGCTTGCACTCTACCAGGAACACCAAAGTATTCTCAGAGATGAATACGTTATGATTGGAGAAAAGCACCCAATACAGTCTTAGGAAGGTTCAGGTGGGCAATTATTGCCGTGTTTTTACATGAGTACTTGAGGCCACCAAACAATAACGACATTGCTTGATCTAGCTAACGCGGGCCAACCCGGCTTCTCGTACACATGATCGAATCAGATGCATCGAAGTGAAGAATTGTCCTGGATCGCATGGCAAGGTATGTACAATCGTCATTGCCATGAACCTGCCACACCTAGAAGTCGCGGGCTTCCTCAAGATCTTCTGGATATGGTGCGCCTTCTCGCTTCCTGGACTTCTTTAATTTACATCAATGTTTCTTAACGATCCCCTCGTATTTGCAATGATTACCAAGGTCGTGGCTCCTCCTATTAACGAATTAATGGTCACGACTATACAATGGGATATTATCTAGCTTATGGTGATGATCCCCAACCCGTCAATTTACGCTTTGTGAAAAACAATCTATGTCCACAAGGATTGTAAGAGAAACATTATGTCGTAAAGACAAGAGTCTACAAGAAAGATGGAGAACTGGGTTTAAAGCTTCAAGCCCGGTTAATCAGACACCAACACGCTTTTGGATGAATAAACACTTGCTTATATTATGAAAGCATGCATAATAATGCATAATATGGGGATTATTGAGGATGAAGAGCTACCAACAGATAATGATTTTGATGGAAGCCGATGAAAATCCAATAGTTCAAGTATCTCATGTGCATAAGTACCCGTAGTTCGAGACTTCATCTCAACTCATCATCAGAGGCCAGAGCAATAAGTCGGGCTCTCACTCATACCGATCTTATCACATTTATGGCAACGATATGGGCAATAAATTGTCAATATATTATGTGTAATTTGAATTTGCAAATTCAGTCAAACTGGTAATTTTATTATATGAGTAGAAAGTCAAGACAATAATATATAAATAATAGTAGAAATCAAATCACTGCAAATTAAAGCTTCTTCTTTCTATGGTGGTCTCCAACTCGAGATTCTCCTAAGACTCTACATATCTGATCCATGTTAGTTGTAGTCAGCTTTTGCATTATTTGCACAAGCAAACGCTTTTCTCAAGTTGTCTGCCTTTTCTCGACTAATAATTAACGTTTCGCTTGTTGAGCTAAATGTTCGTATGTTGAGCTTAATGTTTCCCACGTCTCACCTTTTGCATGCGTAGTTCTATCCTCAGAGCTATCAAGCCGGTTGTTATCGAGCCTTCAGAGTCATTAATGAGACTGTTCTTATCTTTACCTTGTTTCTTGGAAGCCTTTCTACTGGTGCCGGGCTCATCGAGATCGGGGGAGAATCTGCCATCCCTTAAAAACTGGACAAGTGGGTCATTATACATCGCGGTGACTCATACTGTAAGGATCTTTTTTGCTTTTTGTTGGATATGGTATCAATCCATTTTCGCTCTGACTTTCAATATTTCAAAGAATGCTCATATACCTCGAAATGAGAGCCCCAACCAACAATGAAGGCATAATTCTCGTGCTTCAACAAGCTTTAAAAATTTATAAATAATCTAATCATATAAAAATTAACATTTAAAAGTAGTAATTATATATAAAAATATGAACTCACTTCCATTTTCGTTTGTCCACTTGTTGTCTTTCTCTCTACTACCGAAATCCAACTAATTTTGCACTGTGATTAATATCGCATCTCAAATGATTTTTCAAAAAAGCTTGAGAATGCTCTATGTGATTTCCTCCATTACTCATAAAGTAATCCATAAAATTCCTTCCAAAATTATCCTCCCGACATCGTTCATTCCCGCACTACATCTCGGCTACTGGAAGCCACCTCGACACAAGGAGATTATCTTCCACGAGTGAAATTTTTTGTCCTCAGGTTTTTCTTCAAAGTGTGCAACAACATTTTCATTCGTATTTTGGCGCCAAGACATCGGGTTTATCGCCCCAACTTCATCATATGCTTGTCATTGCTCATTAATAAATTGAATGAATCCAAACATCGTGACCGATAATCCAACTGCCAGGAGAAAACCTCAAAAATGAGTAAGATACCTGCATTTGTCTCTAAATTAAAAAAATATATAAAAGAAAAAGAAAACTGAGAAAAACTAAATGAGAGTAAGGATAATGGGCATTTTCCTTAAAGAGAAAAACAAAAAAAACATAAACAAACTGAAAAAAAAAAAGAGGACAATTTGTATTTCAAAGAAAGAAAAAAAAAGGAAAAAGACAAAAGGGCTTTACTGTAAAAGTGTGAGGAGTGGAGGGCAAGATGGGATTTACATGCCCTCCACTCATACCACATCTGGTTCGTGAGATAAAGCTTAAAAAAAAAATTAACAGAGCAGAAGAAGAGGGTGCAGAGAGAAGACGGGGAAGGGAGAACAGGGTCCCAATACTCTGCAGTGGCTGGGAGCTTTACCTGGCTGCTGCAGCAAGGAGGGCGATGCAGCAAGGAGGGCGACGGAGGGGGAAGAAAAGTACCTAGCAGATTTTCAATCTGTGGGTGCAGTGCGACGGGAGATCGATCTGGCAGCGTTGTGGGGAGCTGGCGACAGTAAAATCTGATGAAGCAACAATTGAAGCTGAAATGGAGTAGGAGTACAAAATTTATATTGTGTATAAAATAGCCATGTAGAAAGTTACCAACTATATGCATCAGCAAAGTCCGACTTAGACTTCAAATCGTCAGAATTTAACTCGTCTATTGATGACTGAACTTTAATCCCTATGATATCAATACAATGGATCACTATTCGCATTTATATTCTAAATAACGTTATACCAGAATAATAATATATTTGATAAACAAGAAACATGTGACTATCATAGGTTTAATTTTTTCTTGAACATTATAAAATATTTAAATCAACTTAATGAGAATCATTTTTGAGTATCATATATTCCTGGTCCACGCCATAAAACACTAATATCAAACAGAAGGAGGATCCCTGAATGGAGTCGTCGTCCCAATTAGAATGGCTATTTATCCAATGTGTTTATAAAAACAATTATTTCAGAGAACACTAAAAAACATGCTACATCTAGTGTCACCGCTTTAAAACAACTGATCATCCATTATTAAAACAAAGAATTGATTAATCACAGTGTTCTTATTATTTGATATTTGGGAATATATTATTACAACATCCAAAATGATTACTTTATTCATTCTATAAGAAAATATAAAGCACTAATTCTAACAACAAATATTCTAATAAGAAACATATTTAAAATTTTGAAAATTATTATATGATGAACGATAATGAATTACCTTTTTAAATCGATAACATTATTTATTTTATTATAAAATATGTTAATTAATTTCAAATCAAATTATTTGATAATATTGAAATGATAAAAAATATATTTAAAATGGTAATGATATATGACTGATATAAATGCTGAATAAATTCCTTTAATTATATATGCTGATGATTCTATTTATAAAATGGAAAGTTAATATTTGAATCTCAAGTTTATATAATGATTTAAATACAAAGGTGTAATATATTATTAAAACTGAAAAACAATAAAACGATATAGAAACTGAATTAATTTTAATCAAAACATCATTTGATCCACTTACTAAAATACGCCCACATTTTTCCAACATGAGATAATATTTAAAACATAATAACATATTGAAATCGGTACGGTAAATCTATACAACATATACGATTGTTATTTGATTATTAATTTAGATATGTCCGTTATTCCGTCATAACAAGAATAATGATCCGGTGCAGCAAAACAGTTTATATAATGATGAGTTATGTTATACATTGAGTTATTTGATAGTGGGACGTTGAATGCACTACACGTGAATCACGGAATGTAATTAGTCGAATGAACTCATGACACTACTAATTGTATTAGCACAACTGGGGTTTTAATACTAACTATGGTTTGATTTTTCTGAACATAAATCAATCATGTATCATAAATCATGCACCGATCAAAACTGATAGTATCCTCTCTACTCCTTCTTCCAATCCAAACCCACAATTCAATAATCTATATTTATCTTTTCCTTTTGTCTCTTAAAATATTTGTTATTAACTGGAACTGCATCTCACCAATTAAGAAACCAAAATATTATCCGTGATGACAAAATGACTAAACAAAACTTAATAGGAACACATAGAGTAGTTTCGTTAAATACAAAAATTTTGGTTTAATGTCATATGAGTAATCCATAAATTATATAATCTGATTATGATTCTCATCACAACATGCAAACTTTTATTTCTAGAGCATTAACAGCATCTTATGGCATCGAGAGATATTATAGAAATATCTTCCCAGTTAAGTTTGTTTGACTAAAATGCAATAAGAACAAAGAAAAAGTCCGTAGAAGGAAATAAACTGGAGAAAATACAAATAAGGTACAACCTAAAAAGTTAATTCTTCTCGCTTTCCACATAACGCACATAAGTCTTACAGTAATAACCTTTCACTTCCACAGATTTACAACTCCAATTCCATAGTCTCATAGCTTGGGTGTACATAATGGTCCTCTGAGCGGTCTGGTTGGGATGAATCCATCTGAAGATGTCCCGCTTTCTTGTCCCAGCCATTGAGCTGTTATCTGAGCTGAAGAGATCCCTGCCTGAATGATGGATCAGGCTGGATCAGTCACATATCTGATAGAGCATATAGTGAGGCCCGTGAGATACTGCACTGCACAACGCGTCTGTCTGAATACCCCTCTTCTCACTTTCCTGATCACTCATCCATGGCAGCTGGCATTTGCAGCCCTCAAAGTAAATTCCCATCTGGCATCTTCTTTAACGTCTCACTGATCCTGTCCCGGTAAAATCCTCGAAGGGTTCTTAAACCTGACCTGATCTGTCTGGTCAGTTTCCTTCAACAACCTGAACAGCATTCAGGCTTTAATACCTCCCACAGACTGTTGTTTGTTCCTGTCGATTCTTCCAGTTTGTTATCAATCACTGTGTTTAATCTGGGTATAGTGGAGGAGGACTGAGTTCCCTTGGAGGCATGAGTCATCCATTTTTCATAACTTTCTTTCTAAGCTCTGAAACCTCTGCTTAATCTCAATACCCTTCCCTTGAGCAAGTTTTGTAAGATTATGAAAAAGCCTTACTGATTTGTACGTCATTTCGTCAACTTGAATGTGTTCCTGAACTACATTAACATCACTCTTAATTCAATAGACAAGGTCTTCTTTGGTTCTCTTCCTGAGCAATATCCTCTCTTTGCTACCAAAGCCTGATCCGTAATGATTTATGTCACAGATATCTGAGCACGTTGGTTCACCAAACATCAGTCGTCAAAGTCAACTTTCAGATCGCCAAAGTTATATGCCATATCATTCGATCAGACAGGTGGATTGAAACAGCTCTGTTCCAGTCTAGAACTGATCCGATCGAGGACCTCGGGGTCATGTCCACACCAGCTCATATCTTCCGATTGAAGATCCTGATTCTCGAACTTGCAAACCATGATTCAGAAAACATTGTTCATTCGGAATGGAATGATAGAAACCGCTAGTTAAGAACCATCTTATTAATTACAAATCAACTTCTTATGAGCGAATAAATGATCCAGATGAATCCCGCGATTTTTCAAACAATGTATCTGGAGTTTTCAATTTTCGGCAATATTTGTCAATCTTGCCGCTGCAAACGGTGATTGATACAGCTCCCAAAATCTCTAAAAATTCTTTGATAGAAAGAAACATTGTTCGTCCCACCAAACATTTCTTCAAACACGCAGTATGATCCTGAATACCCCCAGTTTAATTAATCAAAGCAAATTATGGACAAAGATTATTGATAAACAATGAGAACGCATTCCTCTCATAATATTTGAAAGATCTGGAAACACGATTAACTACAGAACTGATTCACCACAGTCAGCAACATGAGATCCGATTTTAGTTCGGTTATCGTTCCTTCGAATTGGTTTCAATCAACTGATCAGAGCAACGATGTTCTGATAATGCATGAACACCCAAAAGAGATTTCAATGAAACAAAATAAAAAACGCGAATCAATTCAACTTTAAACTAACTTAATGGAAGGAATTTATCGGCGAACGAGCCAAAATCTGACAAGATGTTAAAACCACCATTTTCCGCGGCAAATCGCAAAGATTATCATATAAAAGAAAATCATATTGATAGATTCACGATCAAAACAATCAATTAAAACTCAATGATGGTATATGAACCACGCGCAAGATCAATGAGTATGAAAATGAAACTAAAGAAGGATCCAATATCCGAATCACCAAGAACACCCCAAGATACTTAATGCATTGATATCATAATCTCCGAGAAGATCGCAATATCATTAGTCGTAGTAATTTGCATGGTCTTTCTTCCTCTTCCAACGATCTTAACTGAATACATATGGCTTATTATTGATTTACGATATCAACCAACTAATAACAGAATTTTTATTACAATCAAAAACAAAACAAAATACCAAAACCATCACAGAAAACAGACGATTCAACTATTTCCTGCAGAACTTCCGGTCCCAGTCATCAACATCTTGATTCCGATAGAAAACTCTCTGTCAAACAACATCGGAAGAATCGATGAACCAAAACCAGTTTGAAGGAACCATTTACTCAAAACGAACTCATAATCCCAAGAACTGCAACACCAAGCTTCAAGAAGAAACCAAACATCAGAAAAACCACCAGAAACACAGAAATCAAGAAGATAATGAGCGCCAAGAACACATTCTTCAGAGAAACATCCGCAGCGGCGCAACGAATAAACACAGAACCCGCGGAAGCTCACCACAAGTTTCACTACGTTAATAATCATCCGCTTTTAACTACGAAAACCAAGATACGTGTAAGAACGCAAACAATCACGATGAAAATGACCTTTCACGTTTTGAAGCCTGCAACGGAATATTTTATTCAACCTTGAGGTCATTTTGGGTATAAAGAGTACAGCTGGGGGCTGGGCCGGTTTTGCTGCGGGCGGTTGATACCAACCGTCAGCGTCCGGCAGTTGACGTTTAGAATTTATATATATTAAGTATATTTATACTTGGTTTACATACTTGGTTTTCTTTAATAATTATAAATAATTTACTTTAAATAATCTGTTTATTTCCTTTCAATATCGTTTTAGCTATAAATATAATATAGATATATATTCATATACTTATTAAAATGAATTTTTTGTCTTAATTTATTAATATTTTTTGAGAAAATTAAGGATTATTATCGATAAAAATAGAATTATTTTTTATATTTAAGGAAATGATTGACTCCGGAATTGGCCCCAAAAATGTGCAGCAGGCCGCTCTTAGATGGCCTAAGGAAGAAGACGAAAACAGCCCGCACAATTTAAATAATTACTTCGCATTTATCTGAATCGCGGCGGGGATCGCTCGCCAAGCGCGTGTCGTAGCAGTGGAAGTTAGGAATAAGTAACAGTATACGAAACAATCCCAATAATTCAGGAGGCTATTTTGGTAATTTGATCCAGTTGGTTCATTCTTGATGAGGATAAAGAATGGGAATGGATGGATATACTCTGCCTTCCTTAAAAAGCAGGTTGGCTTTAACGTCCACGTGTCGAGAAAGGATTAGACAAAGAAGGGGCCCAGAAGAGCGACATACTGGATCACAGCTGTGATCTGACACGTGTCATATTCCTGTTTGCTCTTAGCTTCTTGCTTAAGCTACTACGAGTCTATTACTATGACTTGTCATGTGTTGAGTTGGCAGTACGGCTGCATGGGAAGAGAGAAAATTTTTAAAAATTCATCCTATGAATCGATTCGATGGATTTAAATATCGGGGAGAAGAAGAAAAAAAAACAAACTCTTTTAGGTGGAACTTGGAAGGGTTTCAAAAGGTTTCGCTTTTGACTAAGAAAAGTGGCCGATTGAGATTATTTAATTATACAAATTGCTTGGCCAAGGGGCTTGTTTGTTTATCAAGAAAAAGTCGTGATTCCTTTTATATAAAATAATAGTATAAAGTATTTTAAGTTTTAACACTATACTTAAAAAAGTCTTAACATCAAATGCTCGCCAACTTATAAGCAGAAATAGGATTCTAAATCGAGCCAAATACCTTATTTACGAGTTACTATAACCTGACATCATATAAAATACCGAATTCAATTAAATGATCATTAGCCTAAACTGAAGCCAAAGAATTTTTATCTAATCCAAGCCAAATATCATAATACTTTATTCAGCTCAATATTCGCAAGAATGTAGCTCGAAAGTTAATTTTAAATATAATTAATTATTTTTAATCGACATAATATTGAAATAGAAATGATTATTTTTCGAATCGAATTTCGAATATGCATCTAAAGAAATTGTCGACAAAGTTCAAGTTGAGTTTGATCATTAAGTTTTAATCGAATTATCCTCAGCTATTTCATATCACTTAATTACAAACCCCAATGATAAAAGTAAGCTGAAAGAAGGCACGTAAGAGGCCATGCTCAATCTTTATGTTAATGTTATAATATAATGTAATATAAAAAAAGATTTTAACATAGGAAATTATAAATTAGGAGTATATTGAAGACAACAAGCGTGACAATGTGCCATCATGGCATGTCCCAATGAAATGAAAAATGGTCCTAGACATGGTTGGTGCCACACCCCCATCATTCACACCACCTAAATTCAGACACACAAATCCTCACTGACCCCAAAATTCCGGGTCAAAATTTTAACTTATGAGTGTGTATGGTATAATTAAATTAAAAACCCTTTAATATTTTCTAAAAAATAATGTGTTTGTGATATAACATAAGGTTTTATCTCTTATCACTTTCATAAATAAAATTTTATAAAGAATTAAAATGAGAAGCACATTCGAACATGGACTCAAAAAATCAAAATGTTGAAGTGGGTATGACTTGGATCTACTGTTGGTCATGTGAGGGTTGACATTCCGGTTGGCTTTCGGCCATAAATCACGTGACCTTTTCGGCTAAAAAACCATAATATAAGTTACTTGGGCGCCAATTTGCTTGCGGTGCATTGTTTTTTCTCTTTTCATTAAGCCAATATGTGCAAGACTTGTTTGGACTTATGGAAACCATCACTAAAATACGTTTTTTTTTTCTCTTTAAAATAAAAATTTTCGAATATGTTATCAATAATTAGAAACATAAAGAAAAACTAAAAAAAAAAAGTATATCTAATTCCATAATTATAACAACATAAATCTTCATCCACTTATGTAGAATTCAGAGTTTTAATAATTTTGTAAATTTTAATCGATTTAGGGTTTTTAGTAAATCCATGTACAATCTAACTCTTCAATCGATGTTATGGAGTTCAGGCTATAATAATACGTGTATAACTTTTATTGGTTGATCTCGACTTTATTTTTTTTGTTGAACCTACACCATTGAAAAAAGATTCTTGCTTTCACTTTTAGGACTATAGAAAACATTAGAATAATGTTTTATTAAAAAACATAAAAGAAATGGAATAGGAATGATTCTTCCTTATCTTTCTATATTCTGAATTTCAACTATCAAACATTCCCTTCAGATCCCGTCTAGCTTTGTATTGTATTAAGAATTTTTTAATTGAAATATTTAACGTCATGGGAATACGATTTTATTATAGGTGAAGCATGTTCTTTCAATCATGGCCTAAAAGTCCATTGAACCTAATTCATTAAAAACTTGGTACTGATTTTTGAGCTTTATTATTATAATAATATACATACTAGGCAATGGTTCTTTGTGAAGTGTTCTTAATTCTTATTAAGAAATAATTAATAATTGAATTCCCGATTTCCCACTATAAAAGCAACAATTTACAAATATGAAAAAAAAAAACCCACCAAATCCACACATTGCAATAAAATAAAAGATAAAATCATATGGACTTGGAATGTCCGATTAAACATACAAGGGAGTAAAATAAAACTTAGGTCCATCAAAGCAAAATCATTCCATGTGAGGTATATTTGTAACAGACAAAGCCTCATGGATATTAATTTATAGTTTGATAAATATTTACCCAATTTAAATATATGAAATATATTAGGGATGAATAAAATATTCAAAATTAAGTTAATATACAAGTAACACAATAGAATTTTAAAATTTTAAGTGAAAGTTTGTTATACTAGCTAGTTATGAAGATAAAAAAAATAAAGTTTAAGACTCAAAAGATTAATATGCTATATGAGATTAAATCATATAGAATTTATGTAATTGCTTCATATTAAATATTTATGTTGCATTTAAAATCTCAAAGTACTAAGAAAATAAAATAAAAAGAAAAAATGAAAATAAAAAAAGTTTAAGGAAAATAAAAAAATAAGTTTAAATTTAATAAACTAATTCCATATTATTCAAACTCTTTTTTTTTGTTTTATATAAGCACTTTCTCAAATATTTAAAAAATATATAAAATTGTAAAGAATTTTGATTATATTTTATTTTTTTTAATATTTTTCAAGGTGAAACCAAATATGATAAATCGTTTACTTGATATTTTTTCTCTAATAGTTCAAATGGGGCCTTACTTTTTAATTTTCACAACTTGATCCACGTCCTTTTTAATTATTCTAATGAATAAAGGACGTTGTAATTCGTTTAATTATTCTACTGAATAAACTTCAATCTTCTTAGAGGGATGAAGTTTTCAAACAACCTAATATTCAACACATCAATATTGAAAGAAAACACAAGTGCTACAGCAAGACGTTGCTTCTTAAAAAGGTTCAATAAAGAATTTATATAGGCCTAAGGATCAGTGCATACATTCAAACAAGATCGTTTCAAAGTCTTGATGTTTAGACAACTACTTAATTGATAATATAATAATAAGAATTTAAAACAAATGCACAATTTTAATATATAAATTCAGATTAAACATAATCGTATTAGTTATAATAAAATATTGAGAATTCTCAAGGGTCTCAATGGGTCCGATTTAGGATTTACCTAATTATTAATTTTAAGATTTTATGAGATTGGATGAGAGAGAAGCCGCATAATCTAATCATGTCATGGGTTGCTTTTTTTTATCACTTTAATACCGATTTAACTTTTTCGAAATGAACGCCGACAAGACTTAATCGTGATTACGATTGCTCGTTTGCTTTTTAATATTGGTAAGAGTTTAGTGAGTGGATTTGACAAATCCTTAAACAAGATTATTTTAAAGTTCGTCCCGCCGTCTTAATGACATGTTTAATTTAATTTAACTGCTTTTAAATTCGTTTGACTTATTTTCATAACTACATGTGTTCATAGATTGTTACTCAGAAAAACCCGAGAAAATTAGAAATTTTCAAAAATGGTAAAAATGTTAATAAAATAATTAATTACCATAGAGTTCGTGTGGAAGTTTAGAAAATTTCTCAGATCTCGACAACGAAACGGACTGCGCCTCAAGTAAATTCAGATCGCGAATCTATCGACCCAAAAAAGTTTCGCCGAATTCTCGAGACAAACTTGAAATTTTTTCTGATTTTTCTGAATATAAGTTGCTGACTCAAGCGACGATTTTTTTCAATTTTCTGACGTGAAACTGATCCTGTAATTGTAGAAGAATACGAACTATATATCCAAAATAATAATAATGCCCCACCTCGATTATATTGAAAATATTTTTTATTATTTTATTTTTATACTTTAATATATAAATAATAATAATTATTATAGTGTTTTTAATGAATAATTTAAGTAAAAATTCATAATATTTTTATTTATGAAAAAATATTAATTTTAATATAATAAAATAAAAAGCAAATATAAAAATTAAAATTAAAATAAAAACAAAAATAAATGAACGGGCGTAGTTTGCGAATTTTCATCTCCGCCCATTTCCTATTTAATTTTTTAAATGAGATGTTTTGAATCAAAAATAACGAGAAATGGGTCAGATGGACCGCCCATCCCAAATCCTCCCTGTCATCCCTAAGAATGTGATATTTGCAGCCTTTTACTGACAACGACGTTTTTTCTCTTATTTTTGCCGAACGACTTTTCCGAATGTAACAAATATTTTCATCACTTTTTCTATTCAGAACTTTTTAAAAAAAATTTCAAAGAATAAGTCACAGAAAAATTTTAAAATTAGTCTGAGGCCTTAACGCCGAAAAGTTCTATTCAAATTTCAAAGATTGCTCAAAAAACAAACGCCACCTAAATTGACAAGATATTGTTTCTGGACCAAGAGCTCAATCCAAAAACTGGATGACACAAAAACCTCTCTCACCAAGATATTTCATTCCCAAGATTGTATTATTTTATATCCTTTAAAAAATCAAACATTCATAAATAATATTTATTTTTAATAACTCATATTCTTAATAGCATTCATTCATCTAGATAACTCTTTCCTAAATAGCTCCTCTTTCTTTATTTACTAGCTCTTAAGGAAAATATTAGGACATCAAATCTAATAAAAAAGCTCAATGATAGAAAATCTTTAAAATTTAAGTACTATCTGACACTCAGTGTTAAAAAAAATAAAATAAAAGTAGAAGAGGAAGATGAAAGCTGGAAAAAAGTACATTAATTGGGGTAGAGGTGGCTTTATTGACCCACTGGTAAACTTTTTCTCATCACAAGTTAAAAGCAGCTGGAAGTGAGCTGTAATATGAATGAATGTAGGAAATATGGTGGCCTAAGGTGTGTGAATGCCATTCGTTTTTTTTATTTATTTTTATTTTTAATGGAGTAGATTGGCCACCAAGCTAAAGAGTAAAAGAACATCTTACTAAAGCTATCTAGCCCCTAGATAAACCCTACAAACATAAAAGAGAGAGAAAGATGACAAAGTATGAGATGACCTCATAGTATTATGTCATCACTAATGACTTCACCATATGGGAGTAAAAACACGTGGGTAAAATTGTTCCATCGCTATTTATATTTTTAAAATACTAATTTATATGACCTTGGCGCTGCCTAATTCAAATAGTAAAAACGATGAAATAAGTTTATAAATGAAATGGGTTTATAGGAGATTTCAAATTTGAATCTAAGAATCTAGGACTATAATTATGTATGCAAAGTTAATAAAAGAAAAAAAATAAAAAATAAATATATATAAAGTGGAAAAGGGGTAAGATATATTTGATGAAAGTCCTATATTTTGAATCCAAGAATTGAGTACTATAATTATGTATATAAAAAGAATAAAGGAAAAAAAAACCAATTTACGGTTTTGAAAACACTACATGAAAATCATGTCTTTTTTTTTTTTTTTCATCCCATTGGAGGAAAAACTTTTTATTTTAAATATCTATAAATAAAAACAGAAATCTAATTAATATATATAAATAGCTTTTTTATTACTCTTTAATTTCACTTAGTAAATGCTCATTATATTTGAGAGTTCCCCTTCCTATGTCACGTATATGTTTAAAAAGGTCAACGTTTTACTTGGCATGGTGGGATTATATATAAATACCCTTGAAATTTATGTTTCTTCTTTTTTTTTTTTTCATCTACTTACATACTAAAATGTTTTATGATATGTAATGTGAAATATTTTACTTTGTAAGTGATTTGTGATGTTTCAGTGTTATTAATTGGTTGAAAATTTTGTTTTTTTAATTTGGTATAAGAATTATTTACATAGTCACGTGCTTTTTATATTTGAGGTTATCAATTAAAAATGTTACTAGTAAGTTTGAATAAAGGTAAATTAGTTTTGTAATTGATCGTGTTGGATGGAAAGTTTAAAATTGAACTAAAATGCTTTAATTAATTTTTACAAATTTATGAGTGGTAATTCGTGTTTACGGGTCATGTAAATAATAAGTATTCTATTTTATCCACCAATCCAAATACGATACAAATTATAATGGTAAAAAATAATAAATTCAAACACAATTCAATTAATAATTTGATGACACTATACATATAACTTGTTTATTAATCATTAGGCTCATAAACAGACAAATTCACTCAATATTTAACACAAATAATATTTTAAATGAATTAATTTAAGTTAAATATTAATTAACATTATAATTAAAAAAATCGATATAAGTCAAATTCATGTTATATGGAATTGACATATATATAACTTATTTATTAAATAGATTACACAAGCCAACATGAAATTGATCCAAACACAATTACAATTATACTCGGCTAAAATCCACAAAAAAAACGTGTCATATTCGTTAGTCTAGTCAAATTTTGCTAGACGTCGTCTTTAGGTACATGGTCCAAATCCAGCTTAATTAGAGTATAAGTGGGGCTCCTACTGACCTTTGTCAGAACTTCTATGTTGCCCAATCCATAATAGGCCCATTAATACATTTTAACATTCCTTGGTGGGGAAAAGCTTTGGGGGTCTGATATTAGACATGTGACTGTCACCCGAACCCATGAAGCTTCAATTCATTAAAGTCTGCCAACCTTTTGATTGGCTGGCCGGAGTAAGTGACCCGGCCCAAGTTATGTGAGGACCACTCTCTACAATGAACCTCTAGCTTGCAAATCTTTTAAAACCACCAGCAAAACTGGGCTGGGCCAAGCATGTGACCCGGCCCAAGTCATATGACTCACTAGCAAGAATGATTTTAGGAAAGTTACAATGTGCTGAAGGTCGACATTACAATTTTGTAGATTTTTGTTATGTTGTGAGTTAATTTCGACACTTTATAGGCTTTAAAGTTAATTAGATTACAAATTAATTTATTCTTGAGATAGGTTTAAAAATAGGCGCAGCTCCACCTCTCGCCAAGCCCAAAAAGAAAAACAACCAATCTAAATCCACTTTCTATGAGACCCGCCCAAAAATGGAAAGCTCACTTTGTTCGCCTATAATAATAGCATGGACAATCTAAAAAGTCCATGTCCTGTAAATAAGACTAAATCTCACCAGTAAGGGAAGTAGGATAATTCCAAATAACAGCTTATCCTATAAATCAAACCGAATCTCACCAATGAGGGAAATATGATAATTCTCAATAACTGCTCCCTCATTATCCCCTTATTAACCGATGAATGATGGGGCCATGAAAATACCATTCAATGGAAAGAATCCTACCACCCATCAAATCGGGAAAATATATGCTATAAATATCGATCACCCTATCGTGAAAGGTATCGCAAAGACATTCGCCCTGGCAACAGGATCTTTCTCCCGCCGAGGAGGAACCCGGACTTTGGCACCTGAGCTGCCGCCAGACGCCCCGCCGATCCTCTCTTTCTTGTTTCTTACAGGAGACCACCGTGGCTCGTGAGCCACGACGCCCCAACAGCTCGTTCCAACTCCAATGGCTCGATGCGCCCAAATTTAGTTCTGGCGAAAATGACTTCATCTGCTGCCTCATGGGAACTACGTACTCCTTTACAAATAAAGCTTCGATCTCTGGTCAACTAACGATATCAACGCATCATGAAGCGTGAGTCGCTACCAACGCCCTGCACGTGACCACTGGTGGTGGATACCGAATTCGCTGGAGAGTATTGCAGGACCGTGCCAATACCGACGAGGTGGAGGCACCCGCCCCACCTCAACCAACACTCAGCAGAATTAGAGCAACTCACCGACAGGTATGGCAACGCCCAAGCAGAAGCTGACAAGCCCAGAAGGCCATAACACCACTCCCTCAAAGAAGAGCAAACACACTTCTGCCCCTCCCAAAGGCAGTAGTAGAATCCAATCCAGCCAGTGGGAAATGATCTCTGCTCCAGCCCCTTAGGAGGAGCTAATCTACAATACTTGTAATCTTTAAACGATGGAGCCTCACTTCTTCTCAAAGAAAGAATTTGGAGCAATCATGGGGAATTGAGGTTCGGGCGGTATCCAGCTAGGAGCTCAACCACATGAATAAAAAGAAAGCCTGAGTGCCGGACTTCATGGACACCTCAGGCGCGAAGAACCGAAGTCGCCGTCACGTACCAGGTGCTCCACTTCCCTTCCAAAGAAGTTCAGAAGCCGCTACAAATAGAAGCCGTCATAGCGCGGGATGATCTCGCAACGGCCCTAACACCTAGCGTGACTTTATGGCAGATGCCCCCTCCCGCTATAACGTGTTACAAAGACCCTCTCAACATGTAACCATCCCCCCTCCTAAGCGCCGTACGGTGATCAAGCCCACCATAAATGAGTGGGGAATGGTCTCTGTGAGGAGACTACCGCGTGGCTGGTGATGTTATTCCGCATCAACAATGAAGCAAAAAGCTACTCTTAATAACATATGCATGGGATCGAGCTCAACATGCGCCACTTGAGGAAACATCCGACCCAGCCCCTAAGAGAGTCGGAGCCTCGTGGCTGGATTAGATAACCTGAACACCTCACCCATCTACCGCTTTAGCGGAGGATCCCCCGGCTTCTCTTTCATCCACTTCCCTTTGAAGAACAAGGATGTCTTCGGGAAGCAGAGGACATGAGGGATCCCCCGACCCCGAATAATCACTCGCGTACTAAACGCTAGTCCATCCTTCAAACCAATCAAGCAAAAAAAGTTAAGAAGTTTCGCCCCTGTAAAAGACAAAAAGCGATTAATGTAGGAGGCCTACAAGCTCCCTTCAGGCAAGCATCGTGAGAAGTGGAGTAATTTAATGAAGCTGGGCGCCAACGTTGTACTCGCCAAAAAGTGTGAACTTATTGGCCGATATCAGATCGATTTCATAATCGACGTCAACCGAGCATGCCCTAAAGATAGTTTCTCACTGATCGACCTCAGTAGACGCCATAACCGCCATGAACTCCTAAGCTTCATGGATGCTTCTCCGCTACAACCGTGATCAAAGATGGATCCCTTTGACGGATCAAGAAAACCCTCATTCATCGTGGGCAAGGGACCTTATTGTTATCGAAAAGTTCCTGGGCTAAAAACACAGGAGCTACCTACCGTGAGGTCATGAACAGATTCCGTAAACAGTGGACATCTATGAGGTAGTGAGTACCACATGTTGGTAAAATCAACTACGCCGAGTCTATATAGTCATCCGGACGAGGCATTCCGTGATCTCAAAGAGTATAACATGAAGTCAAACCGCTGGAGTCTCAAATAGAAAATTCTTGGCTCTTATTGTCAACAACCGAGGAATAGAGGCAAACCCAAACAAGATAAAGTCAGGCTCGATACGCCGCCATCGCATCATGTTAGCGTCCAACGCCTTAACTGGAAGGATACGCGCTTAAGCCGCTTTAGTTCAAGGCCACTGATGCTGTCACCCTTCTTCTAGGTTCTCAAAAAAAGCTTCCACGGGATGAACACCGCAAAGAAGTATCGCAAAGATAAAACTTATCCGAGCTCTCCCATTATGGTAAGTCCTCCGGTGGAGAGATCCTTACCTCAGACCGGGCCGCTTCGTATTTCAAATGCGCCTCGGGCCCTAATCAGACAAAGACCAAGTGCAACACCCAGTCTACTATTGCAGCTGAGCTCTGAGAGGAGCAGGGGAGAGGTATCCAAAGATGGAGAAGTTAATCCTGACATTGGTAACCACAGCCCGAAAACTCTTCCCTTACTTCCAAGCTCATACCATTGAAATCCCAAACAGACACCTAAATGAATGTGTCCCACATAAACTTGCAGACCCTTGAAGACCTGATGAAGTGGGGCCATAGAGCTGGAGCTTAGTGACATCAGATACAAACCAAACAAAGAATAAAGTAGATCTTCGGCATTGGCCATGGAATTCACCTGAAGCCATTGTTACTCAAAAACGCCCCGACCCCATTTGAAGGTCATTCGTAGACTGGGGTCAAGTAATGCTCAAGGGAGGGCAGCCTAATTTTGACCTCTCCGTAAGGAATAGATATCGTAAATATGCTATTAAGATTCGGGGTTCCAGGCCTCCAATGAGGCTTAGTATGAGGCATTTTCAGCTAGGCTTTCACCTGCCCATTTAATGGTTGGATCATGAGGTATGAAGATCGTTAGCTGGTAGTAAGCAAATAGAAGACTCCCAATAAGCCTCGAGTAAAAATGATCCTATACCTTCAAAAGGTACGGGAATTACTTAAGAAGTTCATACAAGTTCAAAGCCACACATGTCAAGAGCGTAAATCACGAGCAAATGCCTTAGCGAAACCCGGGTAACAAATTCCTCCCAAGAAGACCCTCAACAGATCACGCCCTGCCGAGCACCTTTCAAAGCTCCCAGATCTCAACAAAGAGTTCTCCCGTCATGTCCGAGCTCGAGGCCGGATGGACCCTATTCGGGACTAATACTTAATAAGGATCACCCCGGCCAAACGACCCGGCTGGAGGCATCTAAGCTCAAGCCGGTCCGCCAAAGCATTCATCTGGGAGCCCTTATGTTTTGTAAGGTTTTTTCACACCCATCCTCGCATTGCAAAGGAAGACGCCGACCACGTACGAGGGGCTACGAAGGTGTATGGAACTCACACTATGAGCCTTCAGCATCGAGGGAAAAGTCTTAAGGCAGGGTACCATCGGGCCCACACAACACTTCCGTGAGACAAATAACTAGCCGTCGAAATGCAAAGTTCAGGAGCACGCCAAAATCTCTCACCTCCCATTCGAGCCACTTAACGCCGGGCCATAAGCTCCCCGCCTTTCCAAAGACTGGGTCGGATATTAGACTTCAGCTTCATTGAAAGGGCCAATGCAATTTATCGCTGCGGGTGTGCGGATTATTTCACCAAATGGTTTAAGCTTCGAGCCTCGCGCTATCACATAACAAAGGTACACAACCCCTGCTCGGCGCGCCATAATATGCGGTGCCTGCATCCCGAGAGCCCTGGTGTCAGACAATGGGAAGTAATTCAACAATCCTAAGTTCGTGGATTTCACAGCTTCGATCGTGAACTACTACTCGTCCCCTACCATCCGCACCCAATGGACAAGCAAAGTCACCATCGAACCTCCTTAAAAGAGCATCGAAGACCGCTAGGCCTTCCTTCCAAAAGGCAAATTGGTAGAATACCTCCCCGAGGTGTTATGGGCATACAAAACTACATGCAAGTCAAATCGAGACCCCATTCGCCTAGAAATATCAAGTAATCCAGGCGTAGCCCTTGTCAGACGATTAAAATCCCCAAGGATTGAATTGGAAAGCGTGGAACATAACGAAGAGGCTCTCCGCCTAAACCTAGAGACCTCAGATGAAAAGCTTGGATCAGGTCTTGAAACGCATTTAAGACTACTACCAAAGGAAGACAAGGTACTTCGACGTCAAACCAGAGTTATGTCACGACTCTAGTCTTAAAAAGCTTCTCTTGGTAAGGAAAGTCCTACACATGGAAAGCTAGGCCCAATTGAAGGCCCTATCGTGTCTCGTGGTCGACTTGGTAAACTACGAACTCAAGGAAGAAGGAAAATTTACCTCATTCGAACGAGCACCTCAAGCATTTCTATGAACAGACCTCTGATTGTAATCTTTAATAAAGTAATTATCCGCTTTATAATCAAAGATGTGTGTTCGTTGATTACTTTGTTTAACATCCCAGGAATCAAAAGTAAAGGCATCCTCAGAAAGAAAAATAGACAATAAATGTGAAACGCCGAGAAAATTACACACTTCAGAATATGCAAATTCATGCTTCAAAAAAAAATTGCTCTTTATTCCAATGAAGATACAATTGATTACAATTAGCAGTGCCATCCCTTACATCTCGGGAATGAACAGTACAAGCAATTCCCTCAAAAAAGAAAAAAATCTCAAGAAAGAGAAAAGGAGAGGGAAAAAGAAAGAAGAGAAAGGGAAAGGGAAAGAGAAGAAGAGAGAGTGCGAAAGGGGAGGGAAAAGGAGAAGAAAGAAGAGAAAGAGAAGAAGAGAGAGTGAGAACGGGAGGGAAAAGGAGAAGGAAAAGGAGAAGAAAGAAGAGAAAGAGAAAGCAGAGAAGAAAAAAAGAGGAGAAAATGGAGAAAGTCAGACTAAAAGTTATTCTTTTGAGTACACACCGCCCTCCTCCGACAGACATTCCTAGCAGTGGTCTGGCCATCTGACTGGAAGAAGGACAACATAACTCCATATGGAGGAACTAGGGAAAACAACTACTATGCTGCAGGACCATCTAACCAAACGCCAGCCAGATTCTGTGCACACACCTCATGCGATGATGACCAAGCCTTGACACTTCCTCATACGTGGGTCCTGCAAAGGTACGCCCAAAAGGGAAGAAGTGCTCAAGCATGAGCTCCATCAGAGTCGCACTCTATAAGAAAGCCGAGAGCTTTAAAATCGTGCACCTGCTCCACTCCATAAGCCCGCAGACAAAGACGCCCGCCGTCTTCCTGGTAGCGTGGAAGTCAACGCCACGAGCCACGTCCATTTTAGCTCAGAGCTCAACAACTCAGCTCTTCAGCTCAACCGGCTTCACCTGCCAACGGTATTGTAGCCTCTAGGAGCGTCACTCAGATGTGACAGCCTACTCTGAGCCTCTAACAACTCGCTTGAAGAGCTCAACTGGCTTCAACTAAGGCTTCAGAACCCCCAAGAGCGTCTTCAAATTTCCTCAAGCATATTAGCCAGCTCACGGAGCCCAGCAACCTCGGGCTTTGAAGAGCCTCAACCACTAACTAAGGCTCAGAGCCCATGAGCCAATTCAACTTAGGGTGACAGCTCCACTAAGCCCAAAAGAGCTTGAGCTTTGAAGAGCCTAACTGTCAACTAAGGCCTTATAGTCAGTGAGCCAGTCAAACTAGGCAGCTAGCCTACGAGTCCCAATAGTTTTGAAGAGCTCAATCAAGCCAACTAAGGGCTCAGGAGCCAGAGCCGTCGGCCAGCAGATTAGCCCATCACTGAGCCCTAGTAGCTCACCTAGCAGCTTAACTACTCAATCAAGGCCTTAGAGCCCAGAGCTCGCTCACCAGCAGTGGGGCACCCATAGAGCCCCCAGCAATGTACCAAGAAAAGAGCTCAATCCGGCTCAACTACAGGCCTCAGAGCTCACATAATCCACAACTGCTAGATTAGCCTCCAGCTGAGTCCCAAGAAATTGGGCCAAGAGCCTAATCGTCAGATAATATGTCTTATAAATAAGAAGAATCCGGGCCAAATTTCAAAGGATTGTGTCTTACCTGAGCCTCAAAGAGCTAAGCTGAGAGCCTTAAATCCGCCAGATACGCCATATAGCCACAAAGCTCAGTTCCAGCTCAGTGTAGATTAGGCTAACACCTGAGCCCCAACAGCCTGGGGGCTCGAGGAGCCTAACTCAACAAGGCCATATAGCCACGAGCCGCCTAGCTTAGCAGATGAGTCACGAGCCTCAATAACACTCAAGAGCCTGAACCACCCGGGACACAGCCAGCAGAAGGTGCAGCCGCCAGCTCACGCAGATTAGTGGCCCACTCAGCCTCAAAGAAACTGGCTGAGGAGCCTTAACCTGTCGTGATAAGGCCAGCAGGCCACTCTGACGTCACCCAGAAGAGATGGCGCAGCTTACAAGTGATATGATGGTGGTGTAATCGTATCTATTGAGCTTCCAAAGCCTGCAACGTGACATTACATATATTCGGGGTTCTGAGCCCAACAAAAAAAAGAAAAAAAAAGAAAAAAAGCAAATTCAGATAAGGAGGTCGCGATGTCGTGCGACATCAGGAGCAAAGGCGAAGAAGGAGCGGGCCTTTGTTGGCGTGGCCGGTTTCAGAGTAGTCTGCCAAAAGGACTCTTCCAAGCCTTATCACCGGGATGACAAAGTTAAGGTCCAAGCCTGCAGACATTAGTAACCCTCCTAGAAAGCAAGCCATCCGTAAGCCCACCGAGTGTGCCTCATCCTCAACCTGGCTATCGCTCCGTCCTCGAACACAGCTTCTCGCCTCCTACAGCCACACCCCCAGAACCAATGGCACTCATCGGTCGTGGGTTCAATAGAGCTAACAATTACTAAGCTTCACGGCTCATGCTCCTTAGCACATCGCTCATATTACTTAGTTTCATCCTTTGCAGCTGCACTTCTTCCCAAGCACCTCAGCTTCCATTTTGGGATGATTGCCCCCCCGATTCACTAAGCCTGGGCCTGCTTCGTCAGAGCCTCATCCTCAAGCAGTCACTTTAGTAGATCATCCAGTAAGCCTGAGCTCCATCCTTTTCGGGGTAAACTTCTGCCATTCCTCGAGTTTCTTTCACTTTGGCCTGGGTCACACACATCTGTATGCCCTCGACGGATTTGAGTTTGCCGGTTTCCTCCACATATTTTTAATCCAGCTCAAACAAATTGGCTTCAGCGTGAAGATAGAAGCCACTCCCGCTTAGAGGGCGCTTCGCTTTGACGTGACCCCGTCCACCTGGGCCAGCCTTTTCCAAACCTTTTAAACAAAGCACCGCCGAGCACCTTAAATATAAAAGTCAACACTAACTCAAAATCAAGACAAACATGTGCATATAAAAAGCATGACTAGAACCTACTGAGATCAATCTCTTAGGGATGAGCCAAAGCCTCCTCAACATGTGGCAACCCTGCCATCTTGAGACTCCAAAACCCTGATGATCGCACGTGCAGCTCAAATTTCAAAGACTGGAGAGCAAGGAATCCCCTACTTCCATCGCTTAGGGGCTTCCCAAGTCTTCCGCTATTGAAGGCTGAGGAGGCTCAACAGCCTGGAGCAGAGAGAGGGTAGAACCCCAATTGAGATGGGCATAACCCAATGGAGGCTCAACAGCCTCCCGAGAATCTGCCTTGCGTGAGAAGGTAATCCAGGTCATAACTTCAAAATTTCTGAACCTCGCCAGGTGGTAGCACACACTTGCCCCTCGCACCAAACATGGGCGCAGAGGGTGATGAAGAAGACGCCCCTAACCTCGGGCTTTTTACCCCAGGCTTTGACACATGACCTTCTGGAGTCTGTAGGTTTCGCTCACACTCTGAGACCTTCCTCGATGGCCTCCATTTGCTTTAAGCCTCCTGGCCTGGATATAGAGGCCCACCGTGGGAGAACTCATAAACGGATGGAGGTATCCCTAAAGTAAGAAAGTCATGAAGACTTCGAACCCCAAGATCCCGAATATTCGACCGAGTAAGCTCAGTAACGCACTAAGATATTTGGCCAACTTCTACTTTACGACCCTGTCTTCGGGGCTAAGATAAGGGCAAATACCTGAAGAGCACATAACCAATGCAAAGTTAGGGATACCCTATAATTTATGAAAACTAGACCAAACTAAAGCAAAGCAAAGCTCACGAGATCTCTTAGAAAGGTCCGCATACCGGAACGCCCAAGCAGGCTTTCCCAGTTAATGGATCAGATTCCCAACTCCAGCCACTAACAAAAAGTATGCCCCATCCAAAATTATGGGAAGACGTGGAGATACGTAGATGATCTGAGCCGGAATGCTTAGATAGCCAAGAAAGCCCTCAGCAAGGCTTCCTTCACACTATTAAAGAGGTCCAAGAACAGAGCTATAATTGGAACACCTAAGCTCCCCATTCTAAAGACAACTAACAATCCAATCGTATTTACCCTAGAAATCACAAAGCTGATAGCGTATGTCAAATGTCAGGCACTTTTATAAAGGTGGGATGCAGGAAAACGGAGGTCATTCTCAAAGGCCATCTCAAAGAAGCACACCATCTTGAGCACTTGAACAACGTAGGAGGTCAAAACATCCGGAGACCAAACCTGGACACCAAACGGGGCCCATCGCCTCGCGAAGATTTCCCATATAAAGGCTCAACCCCCGCAGACCCACCGCTGTAGCCGCTTCGTAGATTACGCTGACTTCGTATATTCGCACTTTACAGTAGATTTAATCCCGCTAATTTTACCTCGCTTTTACCTGGGTGGAAAGGAGGTTCCCCGGCATCTCGAAGAGCAACTAATAAATTTAAGCGATCGGATTTCACCACCATCCGCCCGAATCCGACATCACCACGCAGGAATCACCTCATACGCAAAGAAGAGGACCCCACTCATGGAATACCCGGTTGACCAACCTAACCAGCCTTTAACGCCGCTATACCACCTTCCAAAAGGCAAAGAAGGAGAAAACGACGGTCCTAGGGACAGAACGAAAGGGACGACCCCAAGCAAGGTGATATTACAAAAACACCAAGAGATTCAACAGCGCTTCGGACGAAATAAGAAAAATGTCCCGAACTCATAGAGAAGGAAAGCTTCAATAGGGGACACAACGCAACGGCTGCAGGACACGCTCTCGAAAGAAATCGAAAGAACTAGCGTGAAATAAGAGCTAAAGTCGAAAAATAATTAGTACCACAGACATTTGATCGCTTACAAAGCCCTAACTAAACTACTCTGCCAACACGGAAGTCGCACCTTAATTCAAGAACGATACAACCCTTGCCCGTTTTTCTGGCCGTAAATCAAGGGTCAGTAAATCGATCGAAGTTAAAAAATAGCGCAGCCCACTTCCCAAGCTTCCAGCTGTGATTAAAAGAAGATTTATAAGTGTGACCAAAGAAAACTTCTGGGCTCGGGCACGTGCCCAAACTGGTTCTCGGGCCATCCACTAATGAAGGGCCGATAACACTGATGTACCCTAAAGAGCCCATATCCTCAGAATCAACCAATCTCGTCATTCACATGCAAAGTAGATAATTTCAATAACCCGTTTAATCTGTCCTTTTCATATTAATTTGACACAGAAGAATAAGGAAAGTTAAAACCTCATCCAATGTAAGCATAATCCTTATCACCATCCAATTGAAAACATCTACTATAAATACTTAATTAATTAATCGGTGAAAGGCACGTGAGCTTACGACAAAAACTCATTCCCTGCAATGATCTTCTCTTCCATCTGAAAAGAACCTGGATTTAGACTTGAGCGAATCCGCAGCTCCCCGCCGATCCCTTTTGTTTTTGTTTTGCAGGAGTCCAACGCTTGTAGTTTCTGGCCTGCCCACAAGTCCGCCAAGCAAAGACGCCTATCCTAGTTCCGATTGAAAAAACATCATCAATAATCATGTATGCAAAGTTAATAAAAGAAAAAAATAAAAAATAAATATATATAAAATGGTAAAGGGGTAAGATATGTTTACAAAGTCTCATATTTGAATCCAAGAATTGAGTACTATAATTATTTATGCAAAGTGAATAGAATAAAAAAAAAGAAAAAAAAAACTAATTTACGTATTTTGAAAAAATTAATTACATGAAAATCATGTTTTTTTTTTTTTTTCATCCCATTGGAGGAAAAACTTTTTTTTTTTAAATATCCATCAATGTAAAAACAGGAAATTCCACCATTATATATAAATAGCTTTTTTTTATTACTCTTTTAATTTCAACTTAGTAAAATGCTCTCATTATATTTGAGAGTTCCCCTTCCTATGTCACGTATATGTTTAAAAAGGTCAACGATTTACTTGGCATGGTGGAATTATATATAAATACCCTTAAAATTTATGTTTCTTCTTTTTTTTTTCATCTACTTACATACTAAAATGTTTTATGATATGTAATGTGAAATATTTTACTTTGTAAGTGATTTGTGATGTTTCAGTGTTATTAATTGGTTGAAAATTTTGTTTTTTTAATTTGGTATAAGAATTATTTACATAGTCACGTGCTTTTTATATTTGAGGTTATCAATTAAAAATGTTACTAGTAAGTTTGAATAAAGGTAAATTAGTTTTGTATTGATCGGTGGTTGACGGAAAGTTTTGAAAACGGAATCTAAATGACGAATTAATTTCATAAATTTATAGAGTTGACAATTCAAGCATTGGTATACATTATCAACAAGTATTCTATTTTTATTCATCAATCCAGACATCGATAAATTATAGTTCGTAAAAATAAATTCTCAAACACAATTCACGTTAGCTACAATACTACACGTATAACTTATTTATTAATTTTATAATTTAAATTATAATAAATCCATCAATATTTGACATAAATAACATATTAAATGAGTTAATCTAAATTAAATATTAATTAACATTATAATTAAAAGAGTTGATATAGATCAAATTCATATTATATAAGTTGATATAAATATAACTTATTTATTAAACAAGTATAATGAAATCGATGCAACGGTACTATAAACCGGCTCAACCAGTAGAAAACGTGTCATATTAGTCTTGTCAAATTTTGTAGACGTCGTCTTTAGGCACATGGTCCAAATCCAGCTAATTGTGGTCCAAGTGGGCCCATTTCCTGACCTTGTCATAGCTTATGTTGCCCAACTTTAGGCCCATTAATACATTTTAACATTCCTTGGTGGGGAAAAGCTTTGGGGGTCTGATATTAGACATGTGACTGGGCCACCCAACTCCATGAAGCTTCAATTCATTAAAGCTCCAGCTTGCTAACTCCTTTGAATTGGGCTGGGCTGAGTACGTGACCCGGCCCAAGTTATGTGGGGACCACTCTCTACAGACTACAATGAAGCTCCAGCTTGCAAATCTTTTAAAACCACCAGCAAAACTCGGCTGGGCCAAGCATGTGACCCGGCCCAAGTCATATGACTTCACTAGCAAGAATGATTTTAGGAAAGTTACAATGTTAGTGGACATTACAATTTTGCATTTCACATGTTGTGAGCACTTCCATTAATTTTATGCGCTTAAAGCTTAATAATGATAAAATCTCTGAAGAATTCCTGAGAGAACCTAAACTGAAAATATTAAGGTAGTAAACCTAAATTTAAATCCAACTTAAACTACTCCTTAGAGTTGTTAGTTCAATTTAAACATCAAAGATTATTTCTGTGTTTTTTCATCTATTCACTATGTATATTATTAGATTACACTAATTTGTTTTTACAAGGATTCGAACCCAGATCTTTTATACCTCTTTCCCACCCATTTACCACTTGAACCTCAAGAGAATATCTCAATTTTTTAGATTATTTTTTAAACTATCATTTACAAGAGAATATCTCTATTGTATATCCAATAATTCAATTCTTATAGAAAGAGAGTTGTCAAAAAAAAAAAAATTAATGGTAAGATAAAGAAAAATAAAAATATTTGAGACCCCATGATTGCAAATAATGGAGTCTTTTAAGGCCCATGGTCCATGGAATTATTTTGGGCAAACATTTGAGCTCAATATAATTTGGGGTGGGGATTGATGGATGAGAAGGAAGGGAGAGATTTGCCATAAAATAGTCTTTAGCTTCTTCTCAACTTGGGTAGATATTATTCTTCCTCCCCCACTTTAATTTAAAGAAATGATGGAAAATGTGACACTTAAGATACCCAAAATCATTTTGGGCAGCATCTTCTACCACCTTCTCAAATTATAACCATGAAATCATGTTGAATTAGGATCACCAAATATGGTTGACCTTTAGATTTCATCTACCACCCTATAGTTGACCTAAAGATTTTGACCATTAAAATATTCAATTACATAATGAAAAAGAAAATCTTTTTGAAAGAATTAAAATCTTATGCTTTCTTTTATTTCAAAGATAGAATCAATTCAACGTAGTTATGTTATAATATTTTAAAAATAATTAGTGTATCCATTTTTTTTTTAAATAAGAGAAACATAATCAAAGAAATATTAAAAACTTTTTAAAAGACGATATACTTACGTTATCAAAGAAAAGGATTTCAGACAAGACCCATACATTTAATAATCCAATAATGCTTGAAATACCTAAGATTTCAGATCGACGAACAAGATTTATCTAATCTGCTTATCGATTCGACCTCACATCCTTCGACCATCAATATAAAATCACGAAAGCTTAATCGTCGATAACGCAACTACTCTACCATAATAAAAGCCAACGACAAATACATAAGAACAAAGTTCGACGACAAAATACGCCGCAATGTATTAAAACAACAAGATAAAAAATAAAAACAGAAAAGCATAAACCCCGATCGATGCGAAAGAAAATCACTTTTATCAAAAGAACACGTGATCCGGAGTAGTTAAAATGATGGAAGAGGTGATTTCATGTTAAAATTTATAAAAAAATCATTCCCCACTTTTAACAAACAAGGGCCTAAACGAGAAAAAAAAGAGAGGGGTGGTTGGGTTTCTAGAGAGGGGCACTCAGGCACCCCCTAGTGCATCCATTCAGATAATGTGTTTGAACTTTTAGTGTTATGTTTTGAATCTTATATAGCATATATATATATATATATATATATATATATATATATATATATATATATATATATAACGTTATCTTAATTACTATAATTGAGTATATAAAAGTGGAATTATTTTTAAAAGACTATTGTTTTGTAATTAATTTTATACGGTGTGCGAAGATACGTGTTTCCCTTTTTTAAAACCTTTTTCTTATTTTTATTTTATAAATATTAAAAATATAAAATCTAGGCTTATCAAATTTTTTTTGATACAAAATATTTTAAACCAAAAACTTTTGTTGGAACCTGATCGTGAACTCATCTCATCATTTTACCATTTCAACCGGATCTTAATGTAAAAAAAAAACTTAATTTTGAAAATAAGATTTGGAGAGCATCTCATATTGCCCCCATTTTTTGAATCCTTCTTTATATATATATATATATATATATATATATATATATATATATATATATATATATATGTAACAAGTTTATGCACACAAAGACAGAATGTGAATGATGTAAAGTGAGAAAAATGAAGGTCCCTTTTAGGCCACACATAGTGTGGACTCCCTTTTCTTTTCCTTTTCCATTTAAATAAGAAAAAAAAACCCCAACCCACTCCCTTTTACACTTATATTTTATACTCACATCAAATGAAGATATGTAAATGCACCAACCAGTCTCCTTCATTCATACAATATTCTATTTGCACTACACCCCGAAATGATATATGGAAATTATTTTTTTCTATTTATTTATTTAATTTTGGGGCACATACAATTAAATCACCCCATAACACTAAAATGTCCAAAAAAAAGAAAGGAAATTAATGACTAGTACAAAATCAAAACTTCCCATGATATCGTACATTCTACTTCTCTGGTCATGTTAATTCGATTCATCCATGTTAGAACTGCAGGAAAAACATCGATCCGATTCCATTGACTCTGAAAGAAGAATCCAAAACTCAGAGGTACTGTTTAAGCAAAATATCCAATCCAAAATATAGAGAAGAACATGAAAAACATATCATATATTACCATAACTATGCGTCCATATATTATTACCACAAGCATCTCAAAAGGTTGATGAGAAAATGGAACAGAAAGTTGTCTTCAAGCAGAAACTCCCGGCGGACGTGCCGTTCCAAGTTGAGGTGTCGGGGGAGTTGGTTGCTGTAGTAGAGGAGAGTCGTGACGGCCGCCGTCGGCTGGAGTACTAGCGCCAACACCAGCCGGAGTAGTGACCGGAGCATCATTGGTGTGAGAGACTGAGAAAGAAGAAAGGAAAATCAAAAGAAATACACAAACCCCATTAGCGAAAACTCGATGATTCAGTAGTGTCGGTAGCTGTGATGGAAAGGAAGATGGGTATATACCATGTTTGGGAGGTGGGAAAATGGGGTGAGCTAAAAAGAAGCGTTAGAGAAAGATGGGTTGGTTGCTGTAATTCAAAATTCTCTAACTGCCGATCTTCAGCTGATGTTCAAACCTACTCTTCAACGAGGAGATGATGACGTCATGCAAACGGTGGAAAAAAGTTGAGGGACAATGTTGACGGAGAAACCCAAGAGCGGAGTTGCTAATGTTGGAGAGACAATTTACAAAGACTCCTTATCCGCCATTAATAATGCCTACATAATTCACTACAGTCAGCCATGGACCCCATTTTTGTTTGTTGAAAACGATTGGTGGTGACCCCCCACTTTTTTCTTTTTAAAATAGTTAAAAATGTAATTGGTGATCATTGGGGCTTTTAAACATTTTAGCAACAATTAAAATCAAGTATTTACGATCACTGCTTTATATTTAAAGTTGTAAAATCATTGGCCATGACATAGCTTTAATCGTTTAAAAATTTAAATCATCACATCCGTTAAAATCATAATCACTTACTATACTGATGATATAAAAACACAATGATTAAAACATGTATTAATCGGTATTTTGCTGTAAACTAATTTGAAAAATAAAATAAAAATAAAAAAATTGAAAATGTTTTGTCTGCATTCAACTGCAGCCACAAACCCCCTAGCCTATTATGTTATAAATTCAGATACCAAATGCGGAAAGTCTAAAGAAGTTTGGTTTGGGGATTAGGCCTCAGCCCAGTCATATTGGGCCTATGCTCCCACACCCAGGCCCACACTCATTTACTGCTCTTCACAAAACTGCAAATTCTGAGATGTACTATGACCATAAGTGGGAAATGGGTTGGCCACCTGATCGGGCCGCGGCCCAACATGGGTTCACCAATTGGGCCGTTTCTTATTCGGGTCATATTTTAGCCAATCCAGAACCCGACACTACAGATATGGGCTGATATTAAAAATATATATATAACAATTTTATAATTTTATATTTTGTAAAATAAAGTTTTGTTTGAAATGCTTATAATTTATTTTTTTAAAGTAAGGTATAGAAATGCTTAACATTTCAAATGTAAAGGATGAATGTGAAGTGGATCTCAAGATTCGAGCTACATTAAAAATAGCTTACTACTCAATTTAAAAGTTAATAAAAAAAGATTATATAAAATAAATTTATATTTATATATATATATATATATATATATATTGTTTTATTTTAAATTATTTTCATATTAGTACTCTTTTATTTTATTAAAACAATTATTTGAAATCATTAGATAACTATTATTTTGTATTTTTCATAATAAAAAAGCAAGCGTTTTTTTTTAAAAACAAACAAATGTTTTTAACAGCTAAAAAATTAACTTAACGTACGAAAACATGTACAATTATTGAAAGAGAAATACTAAATATAAAATTGTATTGTTAAATATTGGTTAATAGTTTTTCAAAAATTGTTATAAAAATTATTTTTCATAACCATTTAAAAATATAGTTATTAAAAATAGTTTTTTATAAGAATATTTTAGGAAAGCATTTTGAAAAACAGTAAGAAATAATTTTAAAATATAAATATTCTTTACAAAATTATGTTTTCAAAATTTGAAAATAAGACTTTGTTGAAAAATAATTTTCAAATAAAAAATAAAATTATTTATTGAAAATTATTTTTTAATTTATACAAATAAAATTTTATTTTAATATTTAACATATTTTGATAATATTTTAAAATAATCATAAAAAATATATTTAAAAAATAGGGTCATCCAGCCAATCCTTGACCCGAGTTCTCAAAATTAAAACCAAGCCCACCAAAAATAGAGGCCGAAGGAGAATGACCATCCAATCTACCTATATTTCTAGCTATAGTAATTAACATGTTGGTTCTATAAGTTACACAAAGTACTATCATGTGTACTTTTTTTAAATAGACTTTTATGTGTATTTGTAACCCATCATAATGTATTCCTATTTTCTATCCTTAATTGTCAAATTTTCAATAGATTTTTTATAGATTGAGAGTAATTTAGCAAATTCGAATCTATTTTTCGACTATCCAATATACGTTACGTCTTTTGTTTTGATTCTTTCTATGTTATGTCTTTTGTTTTGATTCTTTCTATGTTATGTCTTTTGTTTTGGTTATTCCGAATCCATTATTGACCAATTATCTTATTTAGTCATACCCTGCTAGAAGCTTAGAGCAAGTTTAATAATAATAATAAATGGGCAAAGAACAACAAATCAGTTGTAGGGGAGGAGAATGGAAGGAGTTGTTCATAGTGATCATCTAATGGATGTGGCAATGGATGGAATGATCAAGTGTTCAATAACAGAGAGGTGACAATTTTAGACAAAATATATGTAATTAAAGAATACTACTCGAACGTTCATTCTGTGCTATCAAACAAGGATATCAAGAGCGATTTGAGTTGGTTGGATTCCTCCTCTACCATCATGGGCTACATTGAATACTAATGGGTGTGTCAACATAATTACAAATGCTGGTGGTGGAGGAGGGTTGTTGAGAGATCATAGGGGCAATTGGATTGTAGGTTTTTCAGTAAATCTATGGAACTGTTCAATCTTAGAAGCTGAGCTTTTGGCACTAATTATTGGTCTCAAGCTATGAGTTGATACGCTCGAAGAGTTTCAGTAAGAACAAACATAGCAACTTGTTGAGAGAATGCACATGGATCCTCGGATATGATTGGAGAGTAGAAATGAGGAATATTTACAAGGAACAAAACAAAGCGGCAAACTGCTTGGCCAAAATAGCTCGAAACTTCAACAATAGAGATATCAACATTTGGCCAACCCCTCCTCCCAACGTCAACATAATTTTTCTTTCAGACAATACTGAAGCACCTTGCCTTGGGAAAGTAAGACGTGAAGTGCTGTAAAACTTTGGGGTATTCACCCTCCACCCATATCCAAAAAAAATAATAAGGGGCAATTATACTTTAGGGTTAGTGATAAGACTTCTATTTCAACCCTAAACCCATAAAAGCATAAAAAGAATTAAAGCCAAAGCTATGAAAAATTGATAATACATAAACTATCCTTGATGAGATGGAAAGAGGGAAAACAATATATTTCTTCAACATTGTGTTGTGATGCCCAAATTAAATCTATGCTCTTTTACACATTAAATTTCACTATTCCGAAAGATTTTCATACCTCATTGAACTGGACTTCACCAAAATATATGAAAAAAAAAAATCATAACATGTATGAACGTTTTTGATGTTTCATCCCACAACCAATTTGTTACAAACTTTCTCATGAATACAAGGAAACAAAAGAAGAGGGAGGAGAAAAATTATAAAAGAATTGAAAAATAAAACAATTACAAGAGAAATAACATTGGTCAAAGTCGGTGGATGTCGAGTCTCGTGAGGAGTCATGATCTCCTTAAAACATATTCATCGTCTCCCTGGTGCTTGGAGAAAATCACGTCGACGTCTGTCTCTCAGGATAAAACGACTTATCAACAACACCACAACACCTTGATATTACTCCGCCAAACTGGAACAATGTTGCTCTATCACTGGAGAGGGATAAGAAAGAAGACGGAGGACCTTGAGCATGTTTTTGAGAGAAGATCCTGACGCTCTATATAAAAGCTTAAGGCAAAAGATGAATTGACGAGTCAAAACGGAAGGAATTAATAGTCTTGACGGTTTCACTTTAAAAGGAAGGGGAAATCAATATGGTTTTAAAAGGTATTAAAACCCATTATGTGAATGTTTCCATATTGAATTTAATTCAAAACGGACGACAAATCCAACAATTCCTCACATTAATGAAATTAACACTTTCTCACACGCTGATAAAGATAAATCTGCTGAAACCTCGCATACGGCAGAAGGTTACAGGCTCTATATATTTAGCATAAGATAAAGAGCAGGATGAAACAAAAATTTCGCCCTTTTATTAACTCAACTAGGGATCCATGTGATTCAATAAGATGATTCAGGGATGGAAGAATAACTTATTCGAGCTGGAAGATCCTTGTTCCGCAGCCTCATGTATGCGTCAAACCCTCCTTGCCGAATTGAAAGGCGTAGCGGGATCGCTCCACCAGCCTCGTGTGTGCGTCAAACCCTCTCGGCTAACAGTGCCAGCCGAGATCGGCCGCACACTCCTCTCGCGCCTGTCCACACAGATGAGTCTTCTTGAAATCGGGAGAGACTATGTGCTTGCACTGTTGAGTCTCACAAAACGCCTAGTGCCACTTCTTAAGCTTGAAATGAACCATTATCCGCATAGGATCTTTTCGGTAAATACTTTCAATTTTAAGCCTAAAGGTCGTTTTCGGCCATTTTGAGTGTGTGTGACCCTATAGTCTATATACGTTAATGGTTTCAAACTCATTCAGCCCACGATCGCGTTTACCTTCTAGTGCGTATTATGACCACCAGCTCGGCGTGGATGTCAATACCGACATATACCTAATTCATAATGTCAGATCTTTGTTCAATACTTAATTGAACACAAAGCATGACTAAAAGTCATCTTGTAGTTAATCATGCACTTCGACCTCCATAAACCGATAATAACCCGACATTAATGGCGTAGCTTTATGTTTTGACATGGGCCACAACATCATTTGTAATAAAGGACACAGACCGGTAGCTGACATAGAATAAATCATGTGTAGGACAATGCAAAGTGGATGAAAGGGATTTGTCCCTCCTTTTAGAGAGATATCCGTGGGCCCCTCGACATGTGAGATTGGAAAATGCATGACCATACTTACATGAATTAATAAGGGTTATTAATGTCATTTGTATTATCAGTTTATGTGGAGTTCGAGAAATTGCATGATTGAACTTTACAAAGGTGACTTAGACCATGTTTTGTGTTCAATTAGGATATCGTGAGACAAAGGGACTACGACATTTATTATGGATTAGGTTATGTCGTACTATTGACATCCACATAATTTGGGTGGTCATAATGCCTTATTAGAGGTCGTTTATGATCCGTGGGCTCAAAATGGGTTTTGAGCCCACTACCAACATTATGTGGACCTACAGGGTCACACACATAGAATGGGCCGGAAACCAACCCTTGGGCTTAAAATTGGTATTTAAACCTAAGGGATCCCTATGCGGATTAATTAATTCATTTTCACGCTTAAGAGTGGTGGCTAGGGTTTTCGTGAGACTTAACCCGGTGTTAGCACACTAGTCTCTCTCTTGGTTTCCAGGAAGGCTCGTTTACGTGGATATTTGTAGAGGGTGGAGTGATCCCGCTGCGCTTTTCGGTTCGACACACACATGAGGCTGCGGAACAAGGATCTTCCAACGCGAATAAGGTATTCTTCTATCCATGAATCATCTGATTTGATCACATGGATCCTTAGTCGGGTTAATAAAAGGGCGAAATTTTTGTTTCATCACTGTGTATGTATGCTGAATCGCCATAGAAACCTAACAGTGGTATCAAAGCCACTTGTCACCCCAATTAGTGTGGTTACTTGATTTTCGTTGCACAATGATATGTTTTATGTGTTAAAGATTGCATCTAGGATTTGTGTAGTTCATTAAAGGTCGTGTCTTTATGCATGTATGATGCATACAAATATACATGATTCTTTAAAAGGTTGTTTTAATTCGAGAATCATTAAGGGCAATGGTACTAGGAGAAAAGATGTTAATCTGATTAACATGATCTTGGGTTTTGTATGGTTTCAGATGATCCTTCTGATATAATATGACTAACTTAATATATGATTATTGGTAGTCTGCCATGGTTATGTAATCTGTTTCCATATGGTATGAACAGATTATTATGAATGATTTCTTGACTATGTTGCAAACATATCAACCATACTTGATTTAGTTATTTCCGACAAAGAAAAAATAATTCCATACGATCTTTTTTTTTTTTGGCGGCGTCGCCGTCGACGGTTAGTGGGACCATCGTATACGTTGCCCTTGGGCCTCCGTATTTTTGCCATAAAACCCATTTCTAATAGTGTTAATAATAATGGTTTTAGGGTTTATCAATTGAATATTTGGGATATTTAATTGTTTGTGTATTATGATACATATACCCTGATTATTATTTTATTATTATTATTATTATTAATGAATTTATGGTTTAATGAACTACACAGGAATTATTGAGATATTATAATTATTGTATATTTTGTGAAAAATATGCATGGTGCATAGCATGACCCTTACACCAATGTGGATGTGAATGTTTTAATTTAAATATTTATTTATTTATTTATTTTGGGATATGTAATTTAAATAAGACATGCATGTCGTTTTATTTCTTGTAATTTATTTATAAATTGTATAATATAAATACAAGTTATAAAGAAGAATATTTGCTCAAGGATGGAGATCACGCTAAATCACAAGAGGCGGCAAAGGATGCATTTTTCTCAAACTCGGATTCAATGGTGGAGACCATTCAGCACATTCCAAGCAAATCCATGGAGATGGAGTTTTTTTACCTAGGATTGACCTTTGATCTTTATATTGGCTTATGAAGATCAATCTAGTTTTGGGCCATGCTATGACACATTTAATTTATGCCATTATTATATGCATGTGATGATATGAATGCCATGATGGATGAATTATAGTTCAATTGGTAGGATTAAAATATAAATTAAATCCTTCTCTAGAAATTAAGTCATAAAATGTCTACCATAATTCTACACTTGTCAAGATTTTGATCAACTACATGGGTCATGTCAAAGCAAGGTATGTAATCCATCTCAGTAAGACATGATGGATGATGGTGATATCCATATGTATGAGTTTGGTGGACTTAACAAGATTATCAAAACGGTTTTAGACATATGGCATTAATGAGATTTTACTCATGACATGTGATTGTCAAGTCCCATGGGAATCCAAGAATTGCATTAGATACAATTGGTAAAGGGTTACCTACCTAAATAACCAGACTTTGGGTGATAAGCAAAGCTTACTTAGAGTTTGGTGAAATATGGGTCTTGGCCCACTAAAGTCTCAAATATTGACATTATCCAATTAATACAAGAGGGTTAACTATTTGGTAATAATTAGTGGGAGTAATTTATGTCTCACATATTTAATTATTGAAATTCTAAAATACTTTGCATACGACTTGTAGATAATGGCAACAAACAATACACCAACTTTGTCACTGTGATAAGTCCTTGAGAAGGACAAACTCAATGGGACTAACTTCCTTGACTGACACAGAAACTTGAGAATCGTCCTCATGTAAGAAAGGAAGTTGTATGTCCTAGATGAACCTATCCTTGAAGAACCTGCAGCAAATGCCCTTAGGGCTCAAAGGGATACTTATAATAAGCATCAAAAATGATTCACCGATGTTGCTACGCCCATGTCACCATGGAACTGAGTTTCTAAGCAATGGTTGATATGTAGGCATTTACCATGATAGCCCGTCTCAAGGAAATGTTCCAAGAGCAGGCTTGCATTGAGAGGTTTTACACCATTAAGGCATTACTTTCTTGCAAAATGGTTGCAGGTAGCTCAATCAGCCCTCATGTCTTAAAAATGAAGGGCTACCTAGATCATCTCAAAAGCTCGTCTACTGGATTAGCCAAGAGTCGTCATTGATATTATCATTCCCTTCATCTTCTACCTTATGCATATGATGGTTTTGTCATGAACTACAATATGCATAATATGGAGAAAACGATTTATGAGCTACACGGGAAGCTTAAGACTATTGAACAGAACATTAAGACTACTAGTAATGTTTTGATGGTTCAAAAGGGTAAGGGTAAGGACACGAAGAGGAAATGGGTAACAAAGGGCAAGGCCAAGGATAACAAGAAGCCCAAGCCTAATCCCAATCCTAATACTAAGGGTAAAAAGCCTAAAACTAAGCAGCCTAAGGCTAAAGAACCAAAGGAGGGGCAATGCTTTTTCTATAATGAGTCAAGTCATTGGAAAAAGAATTGCAAGCTCTACTTGGAAGATCTGAAGAAGAAGAAGGGTAGTGAGACTACATATTTTGGTATTTATGTAATAGAAGTCAATTTATCTACTTTCGTTTTGCTGGGTATTGATAATTGCTAGGATCTCACTTTCAGGGGAATGTGCAGTGGTCTCAAACAATAAATTGTCGCTTAAAGGCGAAAGTGACCTACGAAAGAGGGCAATGGAGCAAATGGCTGCAACTTTAATGTAGAGAGGAACTTATTATTTATCGCTGTTTCTAGGACTAGCTTTGGAATTAGATAACGTTATTATGTTCCTATTATGAGAAAATATTTCATTTCTTGTTCGGACATGGTTGGATTCTCTTTATTATTAAGAATACTTTGCTCCATTTATTATGCGATATCTTTACTGGATGCTCACTTATCAAATGGTCTCTATATCCTAAACCATGACAATCCAAATGCAAAGTCAATCTATAACATTAATACTAAAAGGTTTTAATTCAATGATTTAAACACAACCTATCTTTTGGCATTATCGCTGCTTATATAACCAGAAACGTATTTCCAAGCTCCATCAAGACGGATCCCTTTACATTCATTCGATTTGAATCTGCGAAGTATGTGAATCTTGTTTGCCAGGCAAAATGACCAAAGCACCTTTTACTTGTCATAGTGAAAGGGCTGATCACTTATTAGGCCTTATACACAGCGATGCATGTGGGCCGATAAGTTCTAATGCCAGAGGAGGCTACCAATACTTCATTACCTTTATAGATGATTAATAGATATGGTTATCTCTATATGATGAAACATAAGGATGAGTCTTTTGAAAAGTTCAAAACATTCAAGAATGAGGTACAAAACCAACTTGGTAAAAGTATTAAAGCTCTTTGAACAGATCGAGATGGTGAATACCTAAGCTAAGAATTTGATGACTATCTTAAAGATTGTAGAATAGTTTCACAACTAACTCTATCACAAACACCCCAATGGAATGGTGTTTCTGAACGGAGAAATAGAACCTTATTAGATATGGTTCGATCAATGATGAGTCAATCAAATCTTCTAATATCCTTTTGGGGGTATGCCCTAGAAACTGTTACATTCGTACTTAACCGCGTTCCATCTAAGTCGATTCAAAAGACACCAGATGAGATATGGACTGGGAAGCCTCCTAGTTTGTCTTTCTAAAATTCAGGCTGTGAAGCTTATGAAGATCTACACTACAAATTAGCGCCCCAAATCAGATAAATGTCTGTGGGGTATCCTAGCAAACAAAGGATACATTTCTACAATATTTCAGAGAACAAAGTGTTTGTTGCTCAAAATGCTATCTTTTTGGAAAGAGAGCACATATCAAAAGGAACTAGTGGGAGTAAAGTTCAGCTTGAAGAAATTCGAGCACAACAAAGAAGCATTGAACCGGTTATGGAAACTCAACAGGTTTCACAAGATGTTGTTGAACGTACACAAGTAACACAAGGCCTAAGAAGGTCTGGTAAGATACATCAGAATCCCGAGAGATGGATTTCTTATAACTGACAATCATGATGTCATTCTCATGGATCATGATGAGGCCACATCCTACCAAGAGGCCATATCTAGTCCAGACTCTGATAGATGGCTAGAAGCCATGAAATCTAAGATGCAATTCATGTATGATAATCAAGTTTGAACCTTGAGTGATCCACCTGATGGTCTAAAGACTATAGTGTATAAGTGGGTCTTCAAAAAGAAGACTGAATGGATGGAAATGTGCATACCTTTAAGGCATAATTAGTTGCAAAAGGTTTCAAGCAAACACATGGTGTTGGCTATGATGAAACTTTTTCACCAGTGGCTATGCTCAAGTCTATTAGAATCCTTTTAGCCATAGTTTCATACTTCGATTACGAAATATGGAAAATGGATGTCAAAACAACATTTCTTAATGGAAAACTGCTCAAGGATGTGTACATGTCACAACCAGCAGGTTTTGTCAATCTTGAGAGTGCTGGAAAGGTATGCAAGATCCATTTATGGATTGAAGCAAGCATCTCGGAGTGGGAATCTTCATTTTGATGAAGCAATTAAAGTATTTGGTTTTCTCAAAAATGAAAATGAAACTTGTGTTTACAAGAAGGTTAGCGGGAGCGTGATAATTTTTCTAGTGCTTTACGTTGATGACATTCTACTCATTGGAAATGACATCCCAGTTGTGCAGAAAGTCAAGTCTTGGCTAGGTAGTTGTTTCTCAACGCAAGACTTAGGTGAGGTCGTCTATGTTCTAGGCATTAAGATCTATAGAGACAGATCTAAAAGGATGATTGGCCTAAGCCAGAGTACATATATAGACAAAGTACTAAATAGGTTCAGTATGCAAAACTCTAAGAGGGGATTTTTGTCGATGTGTCATGGCATTAGTCTAAGCAAGACTTAGTGTCCAACGACACAAGATGAGGCGTAGATCGCATGAGTAAGATCTCATGCTTCGCTTATCGGATCTATCATGTATGCTATGTTGTGGACTCGACCGAATGTGTCATATGCCTTAAGTATGACTAGTAGATACCAGTCAGATCCTGATGAAAGTCACTGGACAACAGTTAAGAATATCCTTAAATACTTCAGAAGATCTAAGGACACATTCTTACTTTATGAAGGACAGGAAGATGAGCTAATTGTAAATGGTTACACTGATGCTAGCTTCCAGTCTGACAAAGATGATTTCAGATCGCAGTTAGGTTTTGTGTTTTGTTTGAATGGAGGTACTATTAGCTGGAAAAGTTCAAAGCAAGACATCGTAGCTGATTCTACTATAGAGGCTGAGTATATAGTTGCATCAAAGGCAACTAAGGAGACTGTTTGGATCAAGGAGTTCATCACTGAACTTGGAGTGGTTTCTAGTATCTCGAACCTAGTGGACCTATTTTGTGATAATAATGGGGCTATAACACAGGTTAAGGAACCTAGATCACACCAGAGATCCAAACACATACTTAGACGTTTTCATCTCATCGGAGAGATTGTTGAGAGATGAGATGTCAAGATATGCAGAGTATCTACCAATGACAACATTGTAGATCCACTGACTAAGCCACTCCCACAAGCAAAGCATTAGAGTCATATTAGGTCAATGGGTATTAGATACATGTTAGATTTGTAACACCCCAAATTATACCATGACAGTTTTATAACATTTTTTGGGTATAATAAAAGTAAATGTATATTTTTCCAGAATAAAATAATGCTAAAAAGAAAATTTCGGAAACCCAGAATTTATATGAAAGACAAGGTAATCTCCATTATTCACCAATTTAGGACCCAAGGGTCATAATTTAAGAAGATTAGAGGCCAAAGTGGAATTAACATATATTGTAGTGCAAATAATTGAGTGATGGAGGGCTAAAGTGCAAATAAAGGAGAAATTAACTATAAATAGGAGGTGAGAGCAAAATATCTCATTTTTGGAGAGCAAACGTGAAGAGGAAGAGAAGAAGAGAAGGGAAGAGGAAGAAGAAGAGGAAGAAGAGGGAGGAGCCAAGAAAGGTAAGGATTTCTATGATTTTTGGTATGGAAGTCTAGTTTTTGTATGGAATTAGTATGGTTTTGGGTATGGAAACTAAGAGTTTTGTATGGGTTGTATGGATTCAAGTATGGAATTTGTCTAAAATGTATGGATACATGTTTGGGTTGTATGGATTCTTGTAGAAACCTAACCCTAACCCCCTTCTTTGATGAATTTTGCCTAATGAAACCCTAATTGGTAGAAGATATAAAGATAGGTATGGATGTTCTTTTCTAGGTTTTAGAGGGAACCATCCACCCTAGAATTTGAAGGTGAGTTCTGGTTTAGGGAAAACCAGATTTGTTTAAGATATGTATCAAGGAAGTCCCTGAGTTGATTGTATCCATAAGAAGTGTTTAGAGACCTAGAGGAGTTTTGGGGATTGGAATGTGAAAAAAGCAAGGCGTAAAGTGGGGAAAATGCCTGCACGCCTTAGGCGTGGGCACTGGCTCACCGAGTATATTTTTCTACTTTGTCTACAACTCTATTTACCATAACTTCTTCGTTCGAAGTCCGATTTGAGTGTTCTTGGACTCTATGGAAAACCCTTTGAGTCTAGAATCCATCCATATATATTTTGATACAATCTTGAGCTTATAATAAGTCCGAAAATGACAAAAGACAGTGGCTGTTGCTGCTGCAGGTGCTGCAAGTTGCTGATTTTCTTCACGGCTTGCAACTTGCATAACTCCTTCGTTAGGACTCCGTTATGGTTATTCTTGGACTCTATGGAAAGCCCTTTGAGTCTAGAATCTATCTATATCTAGATTGATATAATATTGAGCTTATAGTATACCCGAAAATAACAAAAGATAGTGGCTGCTGTTGTGGTGCCGTGGTTGCTGATTTTCTTCACTTATTATAACTTATAACTCCTTTCCGGTAGACTTTGTTATGTATTCTTGGACTCTATGGAAAATCCTTTGAGTCTGAAATTCATCCATATATAGATTGATATAATATTGAGCTTTATAGCACACTCGAAAATGACAAAAGACAAGTATCGCATAAGCGTCAGTGTGTGCCGCAGTGTTGCTGATTTTCACTTCCGCTTGCAACTTGCATAACTCCTTCGTTAGATTCCGTTTATGGGTATTCTTGGACTCTACTGAAATCCCTTCAGTCTAATCTATCCATATATAAATTGATATAATATCGAGCTTATAAGTACACCCGAAAATGACAAAGACAGTGGTTGCTGCCGTTGCCGGCAGTGCCGTGCTGCTGATTTTCTTCACGGTCAGTAACTTGCATAACTCCTTCTAGACTTCTATGAGTATTCTTAGACTCTATGGAAATCCCTTTGAGTCTAAAATCTATCCATATATAGATTGATATAATATTGAGCTTATAGTACACTCGAAAATGACAAAAGACATAATGTTGCTGGCCACAAGGTGTGCCGCAAGTTGCTGATTTTCTTCACTTGGCCAGAATTCCTGTATAATAACTCTTTTCGTTAGGACTCCGTTATGGGTATTCTTGGATTCTATGGAAATCTCATTGAGTCTAGAATCTAACCATATTCTATTTAATGGCATTTGGTGCCCACATCTTGTCTGAAAATTGAATTGTTGTACCAAGTGTACTAATAGCTTGATTAAAGTTAATTGGAATATATGGTAAAAAAGGATGTAGATATGAACAAGAAATAGCAATATATGTAGATTTGATATGTAAAGGAGCATAGATAAGAAAAGTACCTACAGGTATCAAAGGAAGAGTCTCTGTTCTGTACTCCTACGGGAGATAGGATAGTCTGATAAAGTATAAGAAAAACGTACAAGTATGAATGATAGTGATAAGTCATGACATTATAATGATGAAAGATACGAAGATATAAGTTAACAAGATATAAGACAAGCATGTAAGAGATGACATGATATGAATATAAGAGTATATGATATGAATATATGATTGTCATACATAAACGAATAGATGGAACATGATAGGAACACATTGAATGAGTAAAACCATACATGATAGAAATATAGAAAGTACATGAATAGCTAAATCATGATAGAAACGCATAAAGCGATATGATGCATAAATGATATAAAGGTATTATGAATAGATAAAGATATTTATGAATATAAGGAATACAAGAGTGCATAGATGCATTCATGATATGATAGATTACATATATGATACGAAGACAAAACTAAATGATAGAAAAGATATGAATATACGATTAAAGAAATATGAGAACAAGAACACGGTTAAGAAATATGTGAAGGTATTACGTATTTAAATAAATAATAGTGTATATCTCATCAGCATACATGATAACAATAGTTATTCATGTATTTAAATATATACGTAAAAATGTAATAAAACTGATTGTCCGCTTAACCCGGGTAGAGTGGCTACGGGCATGCCTATTATAAAAACAAAACTCGCAAAGATACTGACCGGGCCGAATTTTCGTTTGGGGTCACGGCAACGCTTCTCGAGCCCTTATAGATGGTCATTGTCCGTACATGATAACAACGCCTCGGGCCCTTATAGACCACTGCTTCGTACGCTGAGTACGCCTTCGCCTCATAGTTCCTTTATCCACTCTAAGGTTTACGTGTGCTTGAAACATAAAACAAATTATTCGAATATGACATGTGAAAAGATATGATATGATCTCGGTAGCTAGCACCGCTTATGTGAGGATAAGTTCTCAGAATATGAGATTATACGATCCGACATGATATATGAAAATGTATAAGAATGTAAAATGATCTGAAAAGTTAATATGATAATACAGTATATGAAAAGTACAAGATGACAGTATATAAAATATGACAGTATATGAAAAGTACATAGTACATGAAACAATACATGAATACAGTATATGGAAAGTACAAAGTACAGTACACGAAAAGTATATGAACAAGTACAGTACATAAAAGAGAAAGTAATATGAAAAGTATAACAGGAAAATAGTATATGAAAATAGTATATGAAAAGTACATGAACATTACATGAACAATACATGAAACAGTACATGAATACAGTATATGAAATTAGTACATGAACACAGTACATGATAACAATATGTGAAAATAGTACACGATGACAGTACATGATAACAGTATGTGAAAATAGTACACAATGACAGTACATGATAACAGTACATGATAACAGTACATGAAAATAGAACATAACAAATGGTATAGTATATAACCATGAAAGTAATATATGTATACGAATATGACATGCACAGAATAGGATATGTAATATGAACTCTAGAAAGATAATGATCGAATGACAAGTACTATAGAATAAGAAATAAATGATATGAAAGGTTATATGTCAAACGTCATACGACAAGGTATATATATGAAATGATAAGATAACAGATTTGCCGAGACGATCATAGTTATTGGTCGCCCTTGCATATGTTTAATTAAGCTGCAGTTTAGCACGGGTTTTTAATCCGTAGGTACGTGGCTTAAGACAAGGATGGAGGATAGACATCCCACATCGCCAGAGCAGCCACCATAGATAGGTGCTTCACCGCATCGCTCAAGAATCTCTCGATTTTTGAATAGGTATAAGTTTTGTATATTGAGAAGTAAGGGGACTCAAAGTAGAGCAGAATATGAATACTAATTACGGTGGTACTTATAATATAAATGTAAATGTTTTTTTTTTTTATTTGTGAAAAAGGCAGCATAAGTTAAAGAGTCTCTCAACACGTTGTCACACTCCATCACCGCCCAGCGGGGGTGGGGGCGTGACAAGATTGGCCCTAGTGGGAGATTATTAGTGATGTAGCCTGGCAGTAATATAATAGCATTATATTTGTTGACAGAGGGTGACGATTTCAGGATTTTACCCATGAATAGTGGAATAAGCTATTCATGGAGTAAATCACCAAATTAGAAATATAAGATGATAATGAAAATGCCTCTTTATTATTGAAATATGAAAGTAATAACAATTACACTATTGCCTTAGGGTACATCACTAACAGGTGTTACCCTTTGAACCTTCACTTGTAGAAATATGTTTACTATACGATAAATAGTAGACACGATGTCCTTGAACCATTATGTCATTTGTGTAGATGATGACATACCTCACACATAAATCTTCCTAACATTTTCCAGTTCTCACTTTTATGTTCGTTTTGGCCATGAACATGTGTCTGGTTCTGCAATAGCTTAATAAGAATTGCGCCCCAATCAATCCTCTTTGAAGCGGCCCCACTTCACTCTTACATAAGTGATCTCTTAACTTAAGAGTAGCTCATGTTACTCTTTCCAAATGCATAGAGATCATTAAAAGCATAGCTTAACCTTCTTCGTATGAGCATCACTGTTTCATCATAGGAATGGACATGAGAAGATCCCCACAGTGATTAAATTAAAGTCTTTACAATTTAGTTTTCCCTTTTGAATCTAGATCTTGGGATCTCCCGCTAGATAGGTCAGGGTATCCATCAGATTAACTTATTATTTTTAGCTTTAGTCCCATTCTCGATGACTTTTCAACTAACTCTCTGTTTAACCATTTGGTTAGCAGGTTCGTGATGTTATCCTTAGATTTTACAAAATCTAGAGAGATAACTCTAGTTGAGAGTAGTTGTATAATGGTATTGTGTCTACGACGATTATGTCTAGACTTACTATTGTACATATTGTTTTGTACTCTACCAATAGCATATTGACTATCATAATGTATGCATATTGGAGACATAGGTTTTGGCCACCTTGGAATATCCTCTAAGAAGTGGCATAGCCATTCTGCCTCTTCCCCACACTTGTCTAAGGTTATAAATTCAGATTCCGTTGTGGATATGGCAATAACCGTTTGTTTGAGAATTTCCATGAGACTGCTACTCTTCTGAATTTGAATACATAACCACTCTTTGATTTTGAGTCTTTAACATTTGATATCCAATTAGCATCATTGTATCCTTCTAATATAACAAGATATCTGTGCCAAAGCAGTGCCTCATAATCACGAGTAAACCTAAGTATTTTAATACTTACACCTCTTGCCAATGCTTAATTTCAAGAGTACTCGTATAACTACTAATTTACTAACCTAATAAAGCAGGTCCTGGTCTGGCACAACTCATTAGGTACATCAGGCTGCCTATTACTCTAGAGTATTCAACTTAAGAAACACTATCTCCTTTATTCTTGGATAGATGTAGTGTTGCATCAACTGGTGTTCTGGCAATTCCAAAATTGTTTTTATCAAACTTTCCAAAAATATTGTCAACATAGTGACCGTTTAGAATGAGTCCATATGATGTTCTTTTGATTTTTATTCTCAAAATTACATCAGCAAGTTCCATGTCTTTCATGTCAAACCTAGAATTCAACATGTTCTTGGTAGATGTGATCATCTTATCATCACTACCAACAATAATCATGTCATCAACGTACAAGCGTACAATGACATATCCATGTTCCACATTTTTTACATAGACACACTTGTCACATTCATTGATTTTGAATCCATGTGACATCATAACGTTGTTCAAATTTTCATGCCATTGTTTTAATGTTTGTTTTAATCCATACAAGGATATCATTAATTTATAGACTTTATTTTCTTGTCCTGGAGCAAAAAACCTTTAAGGTTGCTCTATGTAGATTTATTCATCTAATTCTCCATTTATAAAGGTTGTTTTTACATCCATTTGATGTATTTCAAGATTTCTTAGTGCAGCAATTGCAAGCACCATCTTTATGGAGTTTATTCTCGTCACAGGAGAATATGTGTCAAAATAATCTAGGCCATCGGTTTGCTTGTAGCCTTTGATCACAAGTCTTGCCTTGTATTTGTCTATTAATCCATCTACTTTCCTTTTCCTCTTGAACACCCATTTGGAGCTTAGAGGTTTACAACCTAGTGGAAGATCCACTAGTTCCCAAATATGGTTATGCAGTATGAAATCAATTTCACTCTTAATAGCTTCTTTTAACATGAGACCCTCTTTAGAATTCACTGCCTCCTTAAAAGTTTGAGGTTCCCCTTTAAGCACATATGTTAGAAAATCTGGACCAAAAGATTTTTCTGTCATTGCTTTTTTGCTATGTCTGGATTCTACCTCACCATCTTGATCTTGACTATTTTCATTAATAGTCTCAAGTACTCGTTTTGATGAACTTGGCTATTCTTTGGATTTACATGGAAATACATCTTCAAAGAATGATGCATTCCTCGATTCCATTATCGTGTTTTTGTGAATATCTGGGATATTCGACTCGTGGACAAGAAATCGATAAGCAGTATTGTTATGTGTATATTCAATGAAAATGCAATCAACAATTTTAGGACCTAGTTTCACCTTTGTAGGTGGGGGAACTGCCATTTTGGCCAAACATCCCCACACTTGCAAGTATTTATAGGATGGTTGTTGTCCTCTCCATAACTCATATGGAGTCTTCTCTGCTTTCTTTTTAGGTACCTTATTCAAAAGGTAATCAACAGACAAAATGGCTTCTTCCCATATGTTTTGTGGTAGACTAGAGCTGATCAACATTGCATTCATCATTTCCTTTAGAGTGCGATTCTTTCGCTCTGCCACTCCATTGGATTGAGGTGAATAAGGTGTTATGGTTTCATGTATAATTCCATGTTGAGCACAAACATCAACAAATGGTGATTCATACTCACCACCTCGATCACTTCTTAGCACTTTAACTTTCTTGTTGAGCTGATTCTCAACCTCGTGTTTGTAGAGAACAAATTTCTATCGCCATCCTTACTTTTGAGGTACACATACGCACTTCTCGTGCTATCATCAACAGATGTAATAAAATATTTATTACCACCTCTTGTTTGCACAAATTTCAAATCACACATGTCACTATGGATTAAGTCAAGAGGTGCAGTGTGTCTTTCAACATTTTGAAAAGAAGACCTGATTAGTTTTGCCTCAACACAAGTTCCACATTTATGCTTTGCATAAATTTGGAAAGTTGGTATATGATTTAAGTTAATTAATCTACGTAATCTACCATGCCATGGATTAGAAGACTCAAGAATATATATAAGTTGAAGCACTAGCTTTATTCATATCAGACTTAATGATCATTAGACGCCCAAAACAGGTCCGTCGACTACCCATCAACCTACGGAATACTGTGGAATGCTCTGGGTGACCCGACATCTCTCACGAAAAATAAAGGCAGGGCCCCTTTGTACGGGGAGCTCTACCAAAATACATCACCTGTCCCAACATCAATCACATGATACAAATATGAATAAAACCCAGATTCGGGCTCCATAAACCAATACTCATCAATATACCAACTATCTCACCATAGTTACAAGAGTTAATAAATTACTCTTATACAACATATATCAAACTTATAGAGTTCTAATACATGTTTAAAATCATCAAAGCCACAACCCTATTTCTTCACAAACCCTACTTAGGATGAGCCGTCTCCTCGTGCACTTCTATACCAAAATATGTTCCTCTGATGTAGTGAGCCAATGCTCAAAGAGGAATCACCCTAAGTGGGCTACTCTCCACCAAAGTGCATATGCAATGCTCCAAAGTAAACACACATTCAAGCAAAATGCATAATCCTACTAATGTCTAACTTATCAACTCATGCCCCTGAGTCCTCATCACCCTTCCACACTTGCCTAAGCCACATATGAGAATCATTATTTTTCAAAACAAAGATGTTGTTTTTAATAGTGGACTACCCTCCGATATTAGTGAGCGACCGACCATGTTATATTTGGGTGGATTACTCCTCCGAGATATATCAATTAGGTCGACTCCGACGATTGATATTTTGTATGAACTACCCTCCGATATAAGTAATGGACCGACTCCGATATTTATTATTAATAGTCAACCCTCCGAAACCACTCTCTCAGTGAACCATCTCATGCACTCCACTTATCGCCTGGGTGCCTCAAAGGCATACGAATGTACGACGCCAATTCCAATATAATTATAAACACATGCAAATATATAATCATAATATATTCACATAATTTAAATCACACAAACATGTCATGTAATTTCACAATTACATCGAAATTTGCTCACTGGGATAATCATCAAACATGACCTCACAATTCGACGGAATTACTCAACCAATCACATTTTTCACACAAAAATTATTTTGTGAACACTATTCCTATGAACAAGAAACCTCGGCTTATCACTCCCGACAAATCACCACCTACCTGCCTACTTTGTGAACCCGACCTCACTCCGCCATTTCCTACTATACAAAACCAACACATAATTTATTCAATAAGTTATCACACATGAAACCATAACAGTCCGTAACAGCCCCTCACAGTCACTGATTTCACAAATGGGTTTCAATAAATTCAAACAATTCAGTCCCAAGATTTGGAACCGATCAAACGGCTACTCACGGCCTCAATCAACTCAAACATCATAAATACACTTAAATAAAGTGTAAAACTCAAGTAGGATGAAACCCCTACCTCACGGAGTTTGTTGAAAACTCCCAAAACCGGTGTCCACGCATAGGCCTCCACAGAGAACAGCCTTTTCTTCGCCCGAAGATCCGACAAAATGGATCGTCGCAAATCTAGAGAGAAGGCACACCTTCTCTCTCTAACTCAAAAACTCCATAGCCACTGCATCCTATTTTCTCTTCCCCCACGTTTTGGTCTTTGGTCCCATTTGAAGAAGACAATCACTATTACTCTTTTGTCTTTTTCTAACTTAAAACAATTCCAAAATGACATTTATGTCCTTCTTATCCCGCCGACACTCCTGCACTATCTCATCACCATTTTCATCTTTCAACTCATGCCACTTATGGCACATGAGTACGTACTATAGCGCGACTTTGCCTACATCGAATATCTTTTATGGCATCCGAAATGCGATGCCTCGAAAAACGTGTCAACTCCGACCGCCTCGAACTTGACGTATAGTTAGATTTCACAGACGATTCCAACGGTGAAATCACATCATCCTAGATCTGTGGTAATAAATTTTTGCATTTTTAACCGAAATTACTGTAATTTTAATTCTTTTTCCGTAAATCAATTTCGTGTCCATTCTCCTCTTTAAAAAGAATTTCGTTCCGAAATTCTGGACGATCACAATCACTCACATGCATATGCAATATGCATAATACCATGCATGTAAACTCGTCATTTAAACATTAAACGACTAAACCACGTACCTTCATCCCTAAACAAGAAGGGATAGGTGGCCCGCATCGTGTTCTTACGCTCCCACGTTGACTCCTCTACTCCATAGTGCCGCCATAGCACCCTCACTAGCCTCACGGTCTTGCGACGCAAAACCTGATCACGGTTATCCAAATTACACACTGGTCCCTCCTCGAAGGTCCCCATCTGTATCGACCTCAATCTGTCCCCAATCCACTAAATGAGCTGGATCTAGCGTATACTTTCGGAGCATGGAGACGTGAAACACCCGCGACACCCCTATGCCTGGGCGGTAACGCCAACCGGTATTATGGTATTTGCCCTTCGAGTATCTCGAAGGCCCAATGGAACTCAGGCGATAGCTTCCCTCACATGGCCGGGACCTGACCACCTTCTCTTAGGCATCACCTTCAAGAAGACGTGATCCCAACCTCCTCGAACTCTAAGGGTCGACGCCGACATTGCATAACTCTTCTCGCGGCCTAAGCCGTGAGAAGAAGCCAAGCCGTGATTGCCACCTTCCTGAGGTATCTCTAATCGGATCAGGACTTGTGATGGAGCTCTCTTCCATCTAAGTCCAATCATAACGGTAATCTACATGGCCTCCCATACAATGCCATATATGGTGCCATTTGTATACTGCCTCGATAACTATCACAGAAAGTGGCCCCATTAAGGGCAATTGTCTTCAATTCTTACGACCCAGACGATGCTCGCAGCGTGTCCTCTAACACCTGTATATAATCCGCACAACGTGTAACCCTACACAACCCTTGCTTGGTGTGTAAACGCTGACCTTCCCAAGGTCACAATCACTAACAATCCAATGGACCGTCAACCTAGTCCATGTCATGTATGACATCCATATACTGAGCCCTTGTCGGCTCAACAACACCCAATGCAATTCCCAAAGGGGTATCCAAATCTCGAGTCACTCCCGACTCCTATCACTCAACTCTAAGTCTACGTGATAACCTGACCGTGTTTTCATCTCGGGCAACATAACTCTTCTACTATACTGAGCCTCTTACATTCATACGTAAATTTGATATCCTACCTGCCCTACACCCTATGTAACGACCCGCACAGCCAATACAAGTTTTTAAAACGTTTGACCAAGTTTGACCAAGTTTGACCAACAATTAGTATGTGGGCCCAAGTTGACTTTTTTCAAGGATGAATAATTTTGGGTTGACTAAGACACCATTTCAGTAGGCCTCGTCGATACGAGTTCATAGACGGGTTGAACGGCCAAAACTGATGCATTGATAGAAAGTTATGGCTCAAGATTCAAACAATAAGACTTTAGCAGCAGTAAGTCAAATCGGTTTTTACTCGAAATGACCCTAGGCTCTATATAAACCTAGTTTTGCATGCCAAATAGAACCCTAGCCCCAAAACACTCATTTTCAGCTCCAGAACCCTAGAAAAACTCCCTAAGACCGTGAATCGAACTCCTGGCTGCTTCAACTCATTTGCACCAACTGGTTTTGGCCATGGGAGGTGTCACTGGCCACCCCCTTGCTACACGCGCCAGCCAGGGAGGAGCGCCACCACCAGACGATCCCGCCGGCCAAGTTTCACGGCGAACCATCGCCGGACGCGCCCAGATCGGGCCGGCGAACGCGGCGGCGGCCGCCACAATGGGTTGTCGGATTTTTTCGGTTTGCTTCGGGCCATTCCAGTCGACCCATACCTCCTCCCCCCATTCGACCCTCCGAACTCATTCCCGCGGTCCCTTTTCGCAGATTCTCATCGCTTGGAAAGATACGACGAAACAAATTTGGCCGATCGGTTGATCGAAGCTTTTCCGGCCACCACAAGACCTTGGACCAAGGTAAGGTACCATTGCACTCCCGGTCTCTCGGCTTTCCGCTGATATAAAGCTTGCAAATTTTGACGTCGCTTGGTTATTTCCATTCTTGGTCATTTCGCATCACGAAAAGGTTTGGACCAAATTGGACACCAATTGGTCAAATTAGGCAAAATTGAAGTTGGATTAGTGAAATTGACATTTTTATGAGTTATCGAAGGTTCAATTTCGAAAATTAGGCCTCCGGTGAAAAGCCCCACTTTGGGGTACCGAAACAGAGAGTACACTCGATAATTAGACTCTGTCAGGTCCAATTTAGATAGTTTCATAGTTCTAAAGATTTTTCTAAGACATTTGGGGCATCCCAATGTCTGTTGCTATCAAGCCTAAATGGTATTTTTTATATTATTACGCACTCACGCTGAGTTCGAGACGATCCCCGCAAGGGAGCAGGGGACTGAGACTGTGAGTCGCGAGTGATTTTATATGCTTTAAACGCTTAGTATTATTATGATATAAAACGGTGATAAATTAATTTATATATACATTATTTGATCGAATGGTTGGTTATGCATAAATATAAGTATCTCGTTTATATAAACAAGTTAATATTTCATGTGCATTTTGTCAACATTTTAAATATTTAAACTTTACTGAAGTTCGTGGATAAATTTGTGGTATTTAAATATTTTGGTACATGGATTGAGGTTTTAAACCACTTTGAAAATTTATTGATTTAAGAAAAGGATTTTGAGATTTTGGGAAATGATTATAATACAGTATCGTTGGAAAGGTATATGTGAGTAAGGATACTGTGTTGGTCGTTATAAGTTGATGTACCAAATAGTACCAGAGGTTCGATTCAGTATTTTTATTACAGTGTACTAGGTTTTCCATGGTGTCGTGAGGTTGGTTTCATCCAACAGTTATATATTATTTCCACGGCCGTGAGGTCGGGTTTACCCGAAGGTTTACACTGGGTTTGCCACGGTGTCGTGAGGTTGGTTCCATCCAATGGTTACATATTATTTCCACGTGTGATGTCGGGTTTACCCGAAGGTTTATTAGTTGCCACGGTGTCGTGAGGTTGGTTCCATCCAATGGTTACATATTATTTCGATGGCCGTGATGTCGGGTTTACCCGGTTATTTATTAGCTGCCACTGTCGCGGAGGTCGGGTTCCATCCAACGGCATATTATTTCCACTACCGTGATGCTCGTTTACTCGGCTAGTTTATTAGTTGCCACGGTGTGTCGCGGAGGTGCTGGGCTTACCCCATCGCTTATTATGAGTATATGGTACGGTACATCAGTTGGTTCTCAGTAAGGTATAAATCCATTTCCAATATTTATGGTTATCAGATTTTCATGATTATTTTACGACATGATGTTGATATAAATTATGCTAAATTTCATGTCAGTGGAATAAACAATGTAATGATTTTCTTAATAATCATGTCTAAGTAAATTTTTGAGCATGAATTTCCATATTGTTGACTCGGGGTGTTTGGGTTTTGTAATGATTCTAAACAGGAACCTACAAAAGAGTGGACGTGAGGTCTTGAGAGAAAGAAATTTTCGAAAATAAAAGCATTATTTTCCTTATAAATTATGCCACTCACTCGAGATTTATTATCTCAATGCTTTATTGTTTCCACATCCGTTCTCTAGGTCCAGCAACCAGAGACCTACCTTGCGCCTACTTTCTACATCATCACTCTTCTACGATAAATTATAAAGACTTATCTTATCTATATGTCCTTATTTTATTGACTTATTTGTTTTCATTCAGACTCTAAATTCGCAACACTCTTAGAATGTCTCTCGATCTTAGTATCGAACTCATATGAGTCTTTATTATGTGTGTGTGTGGTTAAGTGACTCGCAGTAAGATAGGTCGTTGTGGATTTAGGCCGTTGTGGATCTTTTTATATATTTGAGGTATTATATTAAAGCATGTGTTTGCTTTCTTTCTTAAAGTGGAGTTCCATCGGATATCCCCTATAGATCAGATACGGGACTTCACATGACCACCCGGTCCCGGAGGGGTATCCGGTCGGCCACCCTAACTCCCGGGTTCTCACCTTAGGGGATTAACGGCCCCCTTTTTGCTTTGCCCAACACACTTTAATTACTCTTCATTTCCTGATTCGAACTATGAGTCTTCATTGGACGTAGTCCTAAAGACAAACTCAACCCACACTCACCAAGAGACACTGACTGCATCGACCCACACCCGACTCGTGACACGATGTTACGGTGCACACGACTAATAATGCCATATCAGACACCCACCCGGGGGTCCACCTCACGAGCGGTAACTGCAGATCTCACCATAATCCCACCTATCAAGTCAACTCTCACCCTACATCATAGGGAAGAACATCTATTCCTGACTTCTCTAAAGGCCTTAACCTCTAAGCCAAAATCCAAGGTCGTGTCGGTATGACAACCCTATTTAAGGTCCCAACACTGGCCACTGTTCGATGGTCAGTTTAACTCATCCAGCGTCAAGCCCGACATCGAAACTGGCCAGGTCTACCACCTCTAAGGCTGTCCACTCATGCCCCGTCAAGCAAGAACTCGATCCGGCCCTGACTTTCTCACTCCACACCTATAGCCCCTCCGCTTCCATTCGGTGCCGCCGAGTGCCAGATAAAGACTTCGAACCGGGAACCGGTTCCTCCGACCAGACTAGGGTGTGGAGGAATGAACCGATACTCTCCCGTTTCATACTGGACTGACCGCGCTGTCCCAAAGTCCCTGATCCCCGTCTCGGGCAACTCTGGCCTCCACATGCCCAATCCGGCCCCGGTCCTCAAACCGTGGAAGCGTGGTCTTCGCCTCTCACTCAACTAGAAGAAGGCTAATCCTCCTCTTGCTACCAACACCCGTGATCCCGAGTGCTCCGAGCATCCTCGATCTCTCTCTCGTGGTCGTAATGTCCCAACCATGGAGTCCATGTCCAGAGGCGAAACCCACGATCCCGCCCCGAACGGACAACTCACCATTCGAATCTCCTGTAATACCCACTAATCCCAAGAAACTACGATCTCGAAGATTGACATTCGGTCTCTCATCACCGCTCAACTCTCTCTCGTCGACTGACACTCCTGATGCATCAGACACCACGTGTCCCAAAAATCTCACCTCAAAGTAGTTTTTCAAAACTCGCACTTAACGAACTTACAAGATACGATGGTCTCTCAACCACCGAACACAATCCTCAAGTGATACTCATGCTCCCACTCCGACTGGGAGTAGATCAAATGTCATCACCACACTACGACAAACTCCGATCTAGATAGGGCTGGAATACCTTATGCATGAGATCTACTGAACGCTGGCGCATTCACAACTAAAAGGGCATCACCAGAACTTAAAGTGCCCATATCAAGGGCCCCAAATCGCCATGCCTTAGGGATATCTATCTCCTAACCTCACCATGGTAAACTTTCGCGTGAAGGTCTATTCAAGTAGACTCGAGCTCCTCTTAACCGATCAAACAAATCGTCGATCCTCGATACCGGCACCATTTCGACGAACTTTGTTTAACTCTGTCAGAGGTCAATGCATAGTCAAGGGTTCGCCTTCTTTTTCGTAAATAGAACCGAGCGCCCTACGCTGCCGTCGCTTCACCGATGATCCCCTTGTCCAATAGCTCCCCGTGAATCGACTCGAGTTCCCCGCAACTCAACCGGTGCCATCCTATGAGTCATAGAGATGGGTGAATTACCAGGCGGAACTCGATAATTAAGTCTACGACCTCAGGGAGGTAGTCCAAGTAGCTCATCTGAAAACATCCACATAATCGTACACTACTCGAGGTAGATCCAAGTCTGGTCTCTCCTCATCCTCTAGGGTAAGGCTCGCGCGCCCAATTCCGCTTAACTCCGTCCCCGGGACACCTAGACTCATATACCGGCCCGGGCAAATGTCATGCTTCACCCCCGAAATACCACACGAGTACCGGCCCCGCGTAAAGTGAACCCTCCTACGCCACAATCGCCCATAACGACCCCGTAGTTGCCACCAATCCATCCCCAGGATGACATCGAACTCTGACATGTCCATAATCCTCAAGTCCATTATGAGTAGAGTCCCCGAGATCTCCAACTCGCAACCACGACATATCATCCCTATCCTCGCCCTAATCCCCAGGAGAACCTACATATAAAAGCCCTCTAAGGTCTCTAGAGTGTCCTTGCCCATTTCCCACCATACGTGGGTTTTACCTCTTAGCTCTGAACACAAATTTAGTCTATCTCAATGACGTATAATCTCCATAGCCTCTAACACCTTCTCTATCTCGCACAACCAATGGTCTCACACCATCTGGACTTCCCTATGAATGCTCTGAGGATGATGCGCCCTAAACCTTCGAGGTTACTAGACCTCCGACCTCACTCGCGATACCGGGGCCTCAGGTGATAAGAGCGCAATACCTACAAATTTCAAGAAAGCTCATGATCAAACACGCAGGTTCGACAAGACTCTCGACGCCTCTACGTCCCGCTTTCATCGACTAGCCATCTATACAGTTCAATGGCAAGTTAAATTCAATACAAGATTCTAAGGCATAAACACAAATTCGAGACACTATTCATACACATAAATCGCTGTATATGCATTGTCCTCGCATTTAAGGTGTAATGTAAGGCACCAATTATACATTTAAACATTTTTATTAACAAAATTTCATTTTTGAAAATTTTATTCTTCAAAAATTTTGTCTAATTTTATTTGATTTTTCAAAAATTTTATTTAAAAATTGTTTTTTTTTTTCGAAATTTTTTTGGTGATGAACAGTGTTCATTTAGTGACTCAGGAACAGTATTGAGTCCAAAAACTTAGTCAAAGTGAGTCAGGTGCACCAAACACCCAACCGGCTCCAACTCGACCTGGGCCTGAAGACGCCTGCACTACAGACAGTAACGCCAGCCGAGCCCATGGTCGCACCGCGGCCTCACAAGGCCGGTCGTGCCTAGCGCCCCGCCGTGCCTCCCTCAAGGCTGGTCATTGCGTGCCCCGGCGCTCAGGCTGGGTTCGCAACAAGGCTACACACGCCTAGCGCCCTCATGCCCCGCCCGTACGCTCACCGCGCCGCGCGTGTCGGGTTTACTGGCGGTCGTGTCGCGACATGTACTCTACCCGTCCTCCGCCACGATTCAACCTATCATCTTACAATACAACCTAGCCAATTCCTCGTAATACAATTTTGTCCTTAAACCAAACTTAATCTTTCCAGCCCCACCGTGTCACGACACAGCTGGTCAGATTAGACATACTATGCTCAAATGGGCAGTAGCCCATTTCAGATCTGCACCAATTTTTTTTTTCTTTTTTTTTTTCAATTATTTCCAGCTCCTGGAAAATAATAAAAATTTGTATATACTTTTTTTTTTTCCAGAATATTCAAATAAATTTGTAAAAATTTAATTTATTCAATTTTCTTCAATTTTACAACTTATAAAACCTTAGAAAATTATTTTCTTCACCTCTAAACCAAATAAATTTATAAAATTTATTTTATTTATTTTTATTCACATATTTATTTATTTATTTTTTCTTTTAATTCTGGACAATGTTGTCCAAAAATTTATCAAAACCTCCTGATCTAACACTAACCAAATAGAATTTATTAAAATTTATTTTCATTTATTCTCTTTGTTCCAGTTTTTACACACTGTAAAAAACTTCCAAACATTTCCAATGGCTACCAAGTGCTAATCACTAAGCACCAAATTCATACAACATATATAACACCATGCTATAATCATCATTCACACTGACAATCGTACAAAATTCATCAAATCACACAAAACACACCAAACACATGCAAAGGTCCTAGTTTTGCCCCGTGATTTCAGGTAACTTCATACCTAAACCAACCTCAAACCACACTTAGTGGTGATGTTCTTACCCGACTATGGCCTAAGCTCCAACCTCAAGCCTTAGGTAGCCGTGATACCTAGTTCGACATCAGCACCACGATTTCAAAACCCGGGGTCCGTTGGATCACCAATAACCCGCTGAATACTCGTGGAATGCTCGTGACCCAACATCTCTCACGAAAAATCGGGCGTAGTCTCCTTTGTAATGGTACTACCCAAATACATCACCCGTCCCAACATCAATCACATGATACATATATGAATAAAAACGACCTCTCAGCTCCATAAACCAATACTCATCAATATACCAACTATCTACCATACTACAAGAGTTAATATATTACTTTATACAACATATATCAAACTTATAGAGTTCTAAATACATGTTTAAAATCATCAAAGTTATTACAACCCGGCTTTCTTCATGTAAACTCGGCCTCTAGGATGACTTGCCCCGTGCACTCCCCCCGTACCGAAAATATGTTCCTCGATTATGCAGGTTTAACGCTCAATAGCTGGGAGATCCACCCCGGCACTACTTCCACCAAAGTGCATATGCAATGCTCCAAAGTAAACACACATTCAAGCAAATGCATGATCCTACTTGAATGTCTAACTTATCAACTCATGCCCCGAGTCCTCACCGACTCCCTCACACTTGCCTAAGCCACGTATGAGAATCATTATTTTTCAAAACAAAGATGTTTTTTTAATAGTGGACTACCCTCCGATATTAGTAGTGACTGATCGATGTTATATTTAAGTGGACTACCCTCCGAGATATATCAATTGGGCCGATCTAATGATTGATATTTGTATGACTACCCTCCGATATAAGTAATGGACCGACTCGATATTTACATTACCAACCCTTCGAAACCACTCTCTCGCGAACCATCTCATGCACTCAATTCTATCACTCTGTGTGGTCTCTCAGCAGCATATGGAATGCACATGCCAATTCCAATATAATTATATAACACATGCAAATATATAATCATGAATATATTCACATAATTTAAATCACACAAACATGTCATGTAATTTCACAATTCTTACACCGAAAATTGGGCTTCACTCAAGCATCATCAAACACGAGCAATTCGACTAATTATCAACCTACACATTTTCACACAAATATTATTTTGTGAACACTATCTTATGAACAAGAAACCCGCTTAATTGCTCCCTACAAATCACTAATCATCGTTCACTCGAACCCGATTTCACGGCCATTTCCGCCTTATACAAACAACACACAATTTATTCAATAAATTATCAGCCACATGAACCATAACAGTCAGAACAAATTTCCTCACGGTCACTGATTTCACAAATGGATTTTAATAAATTCAAACAATTCGGTCCCAAGATTTGGGACCGATCAAACGGCCACTCACGGCCTCAATCAACTCAAACATCATAAATACACTTAAATAAAGTGTAAAACTCAAGTAGGATGAAACCCTACCCCGGGAGTCTGCTGGAAACCCCAAAAACCTGTCCATGCTGAGGCCTTCTCCCTCGCAGAGAGCGCCTTTCCTAGTCTGGAAACTTCCGACTGGCGATCGTCAGAAATCTGCAGAGTAAGACACACCTTCTCTCTAACTCAAAACTCCATAGCCACGCATCCTATTTTCTTCCCCCCACGTTTCGTCTGTCCCATTTGAAGAAGACAATCACTATTGCTCATTTGTCTTTTTCTAACTTAAAACAATTCCAAAATAACATTTATATCCTTCTTATCCCAGTTTTGACACTCGGCACTATCTCGGCCGTCCATTTTCATCATTTCTCTACTCATGCCACTTATGGCACATGAGTACGTGTTATATGTGACTTTTAATGCTATCGAATATCGCTTACTTCAAGACCGAAATGCGATGTCTCGAAAAACGTGCCAACTCCGACTATCTCGGAGTTCTACGAAATTCGACGTGCTAGCTAGATTTCATGAGACGATTTCAACGGTGAAATCCGTTTCGTCATCCGAGATCTAGAGAATAAATTTTGGATTTTTAACCGAAATTACAATTTTACATTTTTTTCAGAAATTGGAATTTCTCGGGTCTTACAGTCATTACATTAAGCTTCCACATTCCACCACTCATATACCCTTTTCCGACATACATTCCAATATTTGACAAAACAAATTTATCTGACTCAAACACCAATCGAAATCCATGACTATTCAGCAATGAACCGGACACCAAGTTCTTGTGGATTTCGGGCACATACAAGACATTTGTCTAAGTCAGTTCCTTTCTAGACGTCATCTTTAAGACTACTTTTCCTTGGCCCTTGATGTCCGAAGTGGCAGAGTTCCCCATGAACACCTTTTCCCCAGTCTCAACTGGTTCAAAGGTGGAGAACATTTTCTTATGAAAGCACACATGGCGGGTAGCACCAGTGTCAATCCACCATTCCTTAGGATTGAATCCCACTAAGTTCACTGTTTGCCTTTTGTTATATAGACTAAACCTCTCAATTTAACACCTTTACAGGAGTCTTACAACTTTCCCGTGGCCATGTCAAATTGGACTGGAGTTTCTTTAAAATGAATAAAACTGGTTTAATGTTCTAGAATTATGAATGGGTTTAGTCTATGACACTGCAAGTGCACAGGTCATACAAGTAGTAAAAAAATGGATGTAAGTCCAGATATCATTTCCACATATATTGACTTGGATTCTCAAAACCAACTACCCCAACTACTCAAGATCCATACTATATGAACCTCATTGATAAAGTTTATCAACTAAAAATTAAAGGATAAATGTCTTAAAGATAACATAGAGAACTTAGGACATTAAAAATAAGCTAATGAACTTATATACACTATGATTAGTTAGACTGAATCAGTTCCCTGTAAAAATGAACATTAATAAGGAAGTACTGTGAAACAGTCAATTTCTGCATTATATCCCATTTAAAACTCTATCCTAAATTTGGATATGGATTTGTCAAAGATGCCTGATATTGCAAGTTGGATTTCTCCTTTTATTCATCAATTAAATATCCCTGTTTCTCTCGAAGACAAGGGTTTAATTAGCTACTTGTATTCAACATATTATTTACAAGATTTGGGTATTTTTCTTTCTCAATACTTCATACCCATTTCTTGAGACTGCAGATTTCTTACTTCCCAAATCAGGGTTGCTGCAAGACTTCTACAACTTAATTGATGACTCATCCTTTAAATCTAATGGATACTTCCTTCCCTTTGATTATATCTCGCCTAACATTGTATCAAGAGTTTCAATCCGATTAAGGTGAAATCGATGATTTAAATTGATAAATAATCCCCTCCAACATCAATTATGAGTGAACTGGGTATTTATCTAAGAGAACTCTCATAGCTCAATAGTTCTTCAATAATGGTCCAACATACCCACAATTAGAATGTTCCTAACTCTCAGGAATCGTCATCTCTATGTCACTCAAAGGGCCTCCTGGAAATTAGAGCAAGATATAATCCTTGGACGGGTATTCGAAACTATTATTGGGAACAATTACATGAAAAATACATCAATCAAATAAATCCTCCCCAAATTCTAGGTGCTTCTTTCTAATTTATGTAGGAAAGACTGTAACTAACAATAAATTCAAACTAGTGGAAGTCACGCTTCTGAAAACTGCATTACAATCGACAATGGAGCACTGATAAATTACACCCACTGCAGTTGCAATAAACTGAGAAGAAAAAAATTCTAGAAATTATCTAGACTTCATCAAACTCAGGTAATAATTTGTAAAGAAATTGAAACATTGCTTCCAACTTCAACATTCTAACAGATCATTGGTTCAGATCCAAAGGAATGAAAGAAAAAAAATCTATTCTAAAAATATACAGTGAATTTTCTTCTTCCCCCGTTCTGCGTTCCCAAAAAGAAAAACTGCTTTACTAAAACTCTGTAAGCCTATTTATAACTTCTAGAAATTGGGCCTAATTCCAAGGCTCTAGGTGGATTTCCCTAAAATCAATGGCCCAACTCACTGTTTTAGGTCATGACTTTAAAAGCTTGTCACGACGTAAAATCTTGGTTTGGTTTGTCAAGTCTGTCATGACCTCAGGAAACTGGTTGCAACTTTCTTTCACTTGTTCTTACAATTGCTGAACTGCGACTTGATGTTCTTGGTCATGACCTGGTTTCTTCAGTTGCCTTTGATTAGAGGTCGCAACATGAATTCTTTGTCGTGACCATGTTAGGTGTCAGCAGTGAGACCTCCGCTGCGACTTTTCGTTTCCGTGAACTGCGTCACGACCTCAATTAGATATTGCGACCTCACTCTCTTTGCCTTTACTGCATTTATGTGTCGTGACCTCGATTCGATGTCGCGACCTCATTTTTGTTGTCATCCTCTTTGCTTCTTGGTCACAACTTCTCTTTCATGTTGCGACATCCTTCAGTTGTCTTGAACTTTCAAGCAGGTCGTGACTCAAACTACTGGTCTGCTTGTTTTCATAAGATGTGGACAGTCGCGACCAAGCATTTTCTTTAATCACGCAATTCTTGTCGTGACTTCGCGCATGTCACACCATCCCTTCCTTCCTATCCACGCAACCTCATTTCGCCCCAACAGCTTCCTTCAATTTTTCTATTTCCTCGCCAAGGCGACCGACCGCTCGCTCTCGTTTTTATCATATGTCGCGACTCGATTCGACGTCATGATGATCACCCCTCAGTTTCTCACACAGTTACGCTGATCTTTGTTGGACCATGTTTTTCCTCGACTTCACAAATTTATGTCACGACTCGCCCATGTCGCGACTTATCGGGCCTTGTTTTCATTACATTCTATGTCGTATCTCAAAAAGCATGTCGCAACTCGATCGGGAGTCTCCAACTTATATCTTTGTCGCAACCTGAAATTACCTGGCGGAGACATTGCAAGTCCATTCAACATTACTTTCTGGTCGCGACATCATTTCTTTGTTGCAACCAACAATATCTTCTTTTCGTGTCGCGACCTCAAAACGGGTAATGCGGACATTATCTTCTTTGGAAGTCCTCCCGCCTTAGTCTCAACAAGTGCTCATCACGCAACAGCCTTGCTCGCTTCGCCATCACCTCTAGTCATGACTTGCATTCTCTGTCGTGACTTCAAAACTAATGTGTTACTCAATTACTTGTCGCGACCTTAAAAATATGTTGTAACCAGACTTGTTCTCCTTTGGTGTCGCGACATGAAATCCTTCCTTTAAGCTCTTCTTTATGTCTCAGCAACTTCTCCTTTGTTGCAACAACTTTTCATTCAGCATAGTATGACTTCTGGTCGCAACCTCATGTGGCCGTTGAACTGTTTTCACTTCTGATCCTTGCTGGAATTTTCATTTCTGCCAATTATTTCTGTAAAATAGAAATTTGGTAAATAGTACATATTTCTGCATAAAAATAAGCAATCACATTGTAAGAACAATCAGAAAAATGGACTAAAAAATTCAATGAGTTTTTGACTCATCATTCACCTCAGAGATTACAGTCATGAGGTCAATGTCAGACACGTCCTTGGAGATGTCATCAATCACATTGGCTTCCTCGGATTTGTTTTTCTTTGACAGTCTGCAATTAGAAGATTTGTGACATTGCTTCCCACATTTGAAGCATTTCCCTAGGAACTTTTGCTTCTTGGAGACTCCCTCTTTAGGTCCCAACTTAGCATCTTTCCCTTTGTTGTTGGCTTTCTTGAACTTGGAACTTTGACCATGTTCCACAAAGTTAGCCTTAACTTCATTGGTATTGTGTGCCATTTTCTGCTCAGATCCTCTATTGTCTTCTTCAATGTGAGTCTAATAACCAGCTTTTTGATGTTCATCTTCTTTCTTTTATGCTTGAGATAGTTCTTGAAGTCTTTTCAAGCAGGAGGCAGCTTCTTAATAATAGTTGTCACTTGAAAAGTTTCGCTCAACATCATTCTCTCAGCATGGATCTCGTGGAGGATTACTTGAAGTTCTTGGACTTAACTAACCACGGTCTTGGAATCTACCATTTTATAATCGAGGAATCGGCCCACAACAAAATTCTCTCAGTTTTTTTATTTCCGATCTAGTGATTCCCATAGCTCCTTGGTTATTTTCTTATCTATATACACATTGTATAGAGAATTAGTAAAAGCATCCAAGACGTAGTTCGCATCGAGAAAAGTCAAAATGTTTCAAGCATCCACAAAGACTGATGACTTGATATCACGCCTATTCTTTTGCTTGTAGTTTCTTCCATCAAGAATCTCGCAAGATTCAAGGTGGTAAGGTAGAATAACATCTTTTGCTGCCACCTTTTGAAATTAAGTCCACTAAATTTTTCTGGTTTTTTTCCAAGTGAGACAAAGATAGACACAATAGTAGGCATCACTAACGCTTGTGCCACAGTAGGGGTTGCCACTTGGGCAAATGCAGTGGGAATGACAGTGTTTGAACCAGAATCCATTTATCCACAAAATTGTAGACAATGTCAATTGTTCTATTCCCAAAGACCAATTCTCAGAATAATTGAAAATAAAAAATAACAGAGTATTCCCAGGAAAGCCTAGTATAGAACCTGCCGAATCCAAATTTTACGTAATATTCGCTCTCGTGAAAGATTAAAGGGGTCACAAAAGGTCCCGCTTAAAATCCATACTTCTTAGACATAACTTCTCTGTATCGTAATTTCCAATTTCCTAAGACTACAAAGGAATTGGCTCAAACCCACAAAGTGAGTGTAGAGTTTGAGCCTAAAAAACTTCTCTCCTTATCATATTTTCCTCGTAAGGATAACCACAACCAAGCATGTATATTTGTGGTAGCGCATTCAACACTTGAATGCTAGGTCATGTGTTCAAAACCCTTCCTTGTATTTTTAGTTCAAGGATTTCCAACAAACCAATTATTTGTTTGGTTTCCAATTTTTTCCAAATTAAGATTTTTTTTTTCAAAAGATTTAATATGTTTTAAGAGTGTTACAAACTTTCTCGTGAATACAGGGAAACAAAAGATGAGGGAGGAGAAACTTTACAAATAAAGGAAAAATAAAACAATTACAAGAGAAATAATGTTGGTTAGAGTTGGTGGATGTCGAGTCTCAGGAGAGTCACGATCTCCTTAAAATGTGATTCATCGCCTCCCTGCCGGCAAAATCACGCCGACGCCTATCTCCCAAAGATAAACGACTTATCGCCAAAGACCGCAACACCTTGATAATACTCCGCCAAACTGGAACAATGTTGCTATATAACTGGAGAGGGACAAGATAGAAGACAGAGGACCTTGAGCGTGTTTTTGAGAGAAGATCCTAATGCTCTATATATAACCTTTAGGCAAAAGATGAACTGACGAGTCAAAACGGAAGGAATTAATAGTCTTGATAGTTTTGCTCTAAACGAAAGGGGAAATCAATATGGTTTTAAAAGGTATTAAAATCCATTATGTGAATGTTTCCAAATTGAATTTCATTCAAAACGGATGACAAATCCAACACAATTTACACAAAGCAAGAAAAGAATTTGACACCCACATGAAAAATCCCTCAATATTACATAAACATTAACAAATTTCTTTTTTGTCTTCATGTTTTCCAAGAAAGTAACACCAAAACCAAGTATCATAGAGAATATAGTTAGAGAGATCACAACCTCCATACCCATGTCTTCCTTCAAAAAACTGAATCTAGAATCATGTCTGCCCATTTATTGAGAAGAGATGAAGAGGGTAGAGATAGTTGGAAACTTGGGGAAGAAGTGATAGTTCAAAGAGAACTTAATGGAACATGCTTCAATTCGGGATCCAAATGGGGATGAGAAGAGGTAGAGAAAGAAGGAAGCAACGGTGAGAGTATGTACAAGAGAAGGAATGTGAGAGGATTTCAATTGATGATGTGGAAAGTCATTAAGAATATTTTTATCCAATCAAAATTTGTCTGTCTTACTATGAATTAGGGGTGCTATCCAGGCTCTTTATAAAATAAGAACCACAACTAACCCTAAAGCATAATTGCCTCTAATAATAATAAGAAGTAAATAAACATTTTTTTTTTTGAAAATATCCATCATCAATTGATGATAATGACCCTATTTGGGTAAACATATTAATTAAATACTTATTTTATAAGAGCTTATTAGATTAGAGCTTATGTCATAAGTACTTTATTCAATAACCTATTTGTGTTGAATGCATATTTCAAAAAGCGGTTATGCATCATTTTAAGGTATTTGGGTGCATTTCTACATAAATACTTATAATAGCTTAAATTACTGTAAAGACTATCATAAACATTTATAAAATTGAAGTGTTTGGATAAATAAGCACATATAATAATTTTTTAAAAATTAAAAAAACTAAAAACTAAAGAACTAAAAATTAATATATATATATATATATATATATATATAGTATATATATATATATATATATATATATATATATATATATATATATATATATATATATATATATATATATATATCATGAAACTATGATAAAATAAAAATAAAGTAAAGATTCAATTATATATTGGAAAAACATTTATCATTGACCGATAATTCTAGGTATAAAAAAATAACTAATGAATCATACTCATCTTCACTTGCTTACATGATCAAATATATTATAAAAACTAAAATATTAGGCGTTTTTTTTTTCATTAAAATCTTTAGTTTTGATAAGCTTATAAATTGGAACTACGTACCATATACTCATACTATTTAAGAGCGCAAGACGCACGTGTAAGCAAAAGCCTCGAGACCTTGGAGGCGAAGGCACTCGAGACGCAGATTTTAAAAATGACGCGGATCCTACCTAATATAAATAAAAATTATGTATATCACTAAATATTGTCTATAGGTTTTATCTAATAATAAAATACAATAAAGGAAATGACATAAAACATAAAAATCAAATATCACTAGTGTTTCCCATCATCACAAACATTTTCAAAACAACATAACAAACAATATTAGTGCTTCCCATCATCACAAAAATTCTAAGTTCCAAAACAAAATAAACACATATGGATCTCCATCAAATTCTAAATAAAGAAAATCATAATAAATATCACTCTTCTCATCATCAATATAATTTTTTTTTCTATTTTTTAATTATATGTCAGAATATTTTTTTCATATTTTTAATAATTTTTTTTCAAAAATTTTACCTATTTTTGTTATAAATTCTTCAGAATTTTTCCTTTTTTTAAATATACTTTTAAAAAATTTTTACCTATATTTTACATAATTCTTGAAAGTTACTTTATTTTTCAATATTTTCAAAAGACATTTTTGTTATTAAAATGACTAGTTTTAATCTTTGGTATAAGCTTTTATGAACTTTTTTGTAAGTTTTTCCATAAAACTTATTGAAATAAGCTAAAAGAGCTTATAAATGATCATAAACTATTTTTTATAAGATCTTTCAAATATGTATAATTTTTACTAAAAGTACTTATATAAAAGATAAGCTCAAATAAATTATAGATAAGCTCTCTCAAATGCACACATTATATGTCAATTAATTAATGATTGCCTTCTTTAACTTAATTTCTCACTTAATAGATCAAAGGCACATGATCTGTGGTATAACATCTAGGGAACTCAACATATTAAGACCATATTTCCTACAAATATCATATTGTTTATTTTATAAAGACTCCAACTAATAAGTTATATTCAAATTACATAAATTAATGGTTTGATAAAAAAATATCACTTATCGACAACTCAAAAAATGATAATTATAGAATTATCTATTTATAATAAATTATAAGAGAAACATGATTATAATATTATGAAGATTGCATACTTTTTAAACAGAACTTAATTAAATATATTTGTCCACACAAGTATCTGTTGGCTCAAAGTTTAAAAGATCATATCTAAAGCAAAAAAATTCCAAGTTTTATATCCAAAGAGCAAGACCACTGTTGTTCAATAAATGTTACAACAAAAAAAATATATATTTTAACTTAATATGAATAGATCATTAAATATTTCATTAACAAGATGTAAATATGTCACAAAATATTATTCATTCGTTAAATGGTGCCTCTTAATAACACTGTAATATATTACACATTAATAGACTCCATGATCAGTTATTAATAGATATGCTGGATCCAGAGAATAATTCAATTGAATTGAATGTTAATAATTAAAATATTCAAAATATATGTTAACATTGAAACATGGAAAATGTCAATTGATACCGGCGCCCAATCAAGACAAAGAGATGAGTAGATGAATCCACCCAGATCCAACTGGTATGATATCCACTTAATCCAGAACTCAACATTTAATCACTAATGTGGATCAATAACCGCTACTATATATACAAAAACTTTCTTGGTTATCCATATTATCACGATGATAAGATCCTCATGATATAATGCCTTCGTCGTTGTCCCGACAGGCGTCGGAACATAACAACTTCGTTGGTTCAACAAAACTCATTAACTATTGATAGTCAATCCAACGACCATATGGAATGATTTGATTTGGTTTGCTGCATCTCACTGCTTGAAAATATTCATTAGATTAAAATAAACCCAGGTTTGATATATATCATATATCTGATCTGAGTTTGAGAATACAGTTGAATCAGAGTTCCATAGAATTTAAAACATTATGAACTGTATTGTGTGATGAATAATTATAAAAAAACAATTTATGGAATGAAAAATGTATGGTATTATAAAGTAGTAATTTTACAAACCCATTCTATAATTAAGACAATGTCAATGGTCATAAGAAATAAGAATTGAAAAAGAAAGAAAAAGATAAATAAATAACAAATAATAAAAGAGAGATTTGGAAAATATTAACTTAGCCTACCAAAGGAAATGAAATGAAATAATGTCTGAGTGGTCTTCTGAAAAAGAACTGATTTTTTACATCTGTCACTGGCGTTTAATATTCCTTCCGGTTTGGGAACCTGAATTTTTTTTTACTATGCGGTTTAGAATTGTATTCATCTAAAGCGATTGAAAATGATTTCATTTTACAACGATCGAAGGTTCCAATAGAATTAAATTAAATATTATTTTATATTATAAAAAAGAATAGATTAATTAGTTATATGTTATAACTTAACCTTTAAAATTTAAATAGAGAAACTATTAATTAATATCTTTCATAGAATGATTTAACTCCAAAAATAGAGTCCTTATTTAGGTTTAATTTGTGATACATGGTGATTTTAATCTAAATCATCAAAGAAGCTCCTCTGTCTCCTTTATATTTGATAAACTCTTTTATTATAAACTTGGTATAGATTGAGATTAATCAATCTCACTGGTTTCCAATGAAACATATGTCCAATCAAAGTATAATTAAGAAATACTTTATTAATTATTGATTTAAAAGATTTTTCTATTTTACTGTTAATACTATCACTCAAGTTTCATAAAAGTCAACACAATCATATTTATTACTTTCTTCATCTTCCAAAAAATCATAATTAATAAGAAAATTTAAACTGGTGTTCAAAAAATAAAAAGTGAATGAAAAATGTTCTAAGGGAATAGAGAATTTGAACTGATTTCAAAATTTAGAACTTTATGTCGTTTGAATATGATGTCAAATTGGTATATCTTCTAAGAAAATACAGCAACGACAGTAAGAAGCAGACCAGTTGAATAATTATAACATGTCAATCTAAAATAAGATAATATATATATTGACCAAATTTATGTCATCACTACAAAGAATCAGGCTACAAATATTCAAATTTTTAAAAACGGATCATAAAAAAGGGCAGAACCCTGAATATTTTGGTATAGTGTCATTTATTACTGTTATATTAGAGTCTCAATACTATAATAATATAACACTTTCATTTAAATGTAAATATTGACCGTAGCAATTAATTTTTATTTTGATAAAAAAAATAAAAGAAATAAAGGAAACGTTTGAACTGGTGCCAAAGAAAACATAAGAAATCACCTGAGCCCGCCACATGACCGCCCGCCTCATTCACGTTCCTGCTTATTGACGTTTTTCCACGATCCCTTCCAAAGAGTGTCAACGTCGTTGACTCACTGTTTTCTCCGTACCAAGACGTGGTGCCGCTGAATGGCACTTCTTCTGACGGTAAAGGTGGCAACCAGTCCTGATTTGATTCAACGGCGATCGACGACGCGCGATTCGCCACGGACGAACGATAGAAATGGGCCACCAATCAGACGAGATAACGAAGAAACAAACGAAGAGACGGTGACGGGGCGCAATACGCATGAGATGGCGATGACGGCGCGCACCGCGGCACCTTTGTCGGCGCGATGTCGCCAGCGAACACCGGCGCCGCCCCGATGGTGTCGACGGTGAGTCGAAAACTGCGTCGCGCCGCCCAACCGGCGAACCGCCCTGGTGACTTCTGCGCGCCGCCTCTCGATTTCGCCACCTCCTCCGCACCGCCGCCGCGCATCGGCAACGGTCAACGCGCTGAGTTCGGTCAGTCGGCTGATCGCCGCCGACACCGCGGATAAGATGGATAAGAATGGTCGAGATGAGTTAGCGGGCAGGCAGCTGAGCGGCGTTTCGGAGCGTGCGGGCAGAGCGCCCAAACGGTGCAGCATATACCTCCCGCGCCACGCCGAGGCGTGAGACGCCGCTCCGCCAGGCGGAGGTGAGCCTGATATGTCCCAGACTGGATGAACGCCACACAGACTTTTTCTTCCACAGAAGGAAGAAATCACACATAGTGGAATAAACAGAAGTTGAGAGGCCGAGGGTGCTGAAGAAACTCAATGAATAGTGAAATATCATCGCAATCAAACACACTAGGGTGTAAATAGAATCAAAAGGTGAACAAGGTCGAGTTCATATTAAAAATATGAAATGCTGAGTTAAGATATGGAGCACTCTGCAGAACTGTTATATTAATATAACGAGAGATCATTTTGGCAACGAGAAACACAGTTTCAGACAAGAGGCACCACGGGCCATCACCACTGATAACGAGGTCATCACTTAATCACTTTCACATTTAGATTGAATGCTTTGAATTGACGCAGCATTTGACTGAGCCTTCTCTCGCAGAAATCAATTTAATATGTTGTTCAACTGAACTGGCCCAGGCATTTGATAACTCTGCTTTCCCACATAGTAGAGGATCATGTCAAGAAAATATTTATCACAGAATCAAGAAATGAAGTGCCAACATAAAAAGAAGAACACTGGGGATAGAATCAATATACATGTTATATGATGTAATATTAGACCACTAAGATCGTGAACTTTAATGAGTCCTGAACTGATCTTAATGTTAATTACAGATTTATAATAATTTGTAATAGAACAACTGTAAACTGAATGCAGATGAAGTTAAGCTGAATGGAATACAAACCTGTTATGTAATTCAAGATGCAGAGTTGAAGACGATCCTCCTGACAGAATCAACGGCTGATATTGGTTTACAAACAGCCAGATCATCGTATGGTCATGGTTACTACGCTGAATAAATAACAAGAGGTTTGAACTAACCTCGATTACAAGATGATTGATCCAGAATGATACGGTACATGCCATCTTGAAGGAATGCCAGCTGGTAAAAGCGCGAAGTAAGTAAAGGTACTTCTCATCAACATCCAATATTTGATCATCACACTGACTGATCTGCAAGAACCTGTTAAACCACTAGAATGGCTGAGATTTAGTATTTTTCCTCTGTCTTTATTTTAATAGGATGGCCTTGAGGTCCTCCAGGCCTTACACAGATCAATCAGATCTCAAGTTTAAGATAGTTTAAACATATCATCTATCCAATTTTTAAAAGGGCCCAGGCATGTGCCTTCTTCTAGAACCAGTCTGTCACTTTTCAACGCTTTTATTTTTAATTTTTCCAGAATAGTTATTTTCTGCCAGTTTAAAACATCACTACCAATGAAATATGTCAGGGAATTCAAAAAACTCAATGTGATAATGCATCCTGCCAAATAAAAAGAATCTTAACTTTTCAAAACTATACCAGGGCCAGTATTGAGCCATCACAACAATCTTCCATCCATATGATTTTCTCTCCTGACTTAATAATTATCCACTCTTTTCCATGTTATTACACTCAGTTCTGTAATCTCAAAACACATTACTAACACCTGTCAGCCTAAAACTCATCGAGGTTACGAAAACCAGCTCGTATCAGGCCTGTGTCTGAGAGAAGATCCTCCACCAGGATTGAGTAATCACAACATTGTTTCTTCCATCTCCAAAATAATTGTTATTTTTTCTTCTTATGTTTTGCCTAATCACTCTCTGCACCCCACAAAGCCATTTTGTCATTGACTCCAAATTCCCTCTCGTGATTTCTATTAGTCTGGCAGCTATATTAATTTTGTACATTGCCAAAGAACTTTAGATTGTGTTTTGGTCCACAGTTATTCAATCATTTCATATAATCTTTGTTCTTTCCAATTATTGAACTGATACATCATGGTTTGATTTCAACTGGTATGATAATCACTATGTTCACTCTATCAAATAGTAGCTTCAACTGGCTTAGCCAAGATGAGCTGGAAGATCATCGAATGAATTATAAAAGGTCCTCTGTTCCTCATCCTTGTTTGATTACTAACGAAGTTTAGTTTCATTGGATAGATCACGTCAAAATAGAGAGAATTTCACATCAGATTTTTTATTTTTTACAAAGGTGAGAAACATTCTTAACCCAGCCCAACTAATGTCTAAACTCAACAACCATTATAAACAATGCAAGATCTGAATTTGAAACTAGATCATTGTGCTCTGAATATAGAATGCCAAAGAGGTAGAATATGATTAGAGTATTTAAAAGTTACACAATAATAAGGTAAGAAACAAATTAACTGAACATTGAAAAACAAAGTAAGGGAGTTAATAATCGGAGCCACAGATATAGAAGGATATGTAACCAGCGGACTCACCAACAGTCAGAATAAACCGTTGAGATAACAATTAATCGAAACCAGGTAATCGTTATAAAGTCATACATGGAAAGAGCCATACTGAACTCACTGCGAGTACATCTGATTTAATGTTTATTGCCCTTCCTTCAGCATTAGAAATGGCTGCGAACACAAGATCGGAAACATTGGAAAACACTAGTTAGTCAGTTACGTTATGTTCGATCTGGATCTAGTCCCCGCAGAAAACGCTGAGCACCAATTATGAACTACAGCTGTGGCAGAGTCCAAGATGGTGATAATTCACAAATGAGAACTTGTTTCTGTCCAGAAGGCAGAAGCACTAAGATTTGGCTGAAAATCAGATCCTACAGAGAGAATTCCTGAAAGAGAACTCAACCCTACCAAGAATCATAAACTTCAATTCAGTGTCTCAAGCTTCGATGATCGTCTAAAAGCCCATATAACTGTGTCTCAAGATCAACTTGCTGCATAAATAATAGAATAGTTTCAAATATATAGAGAGTATCGAAAATGGAGAGAATTGTTAATGAGCTGACAGAAAAACCAATCGTTAGATGGTATAAGAAAGTACATGGATGAAGAAAACACTGAGGTCAAGATCCAGATCAGAATATGGGTCCGCTGGACCAATGGTGAGAGAGGAAAGAAGTGGTGATAAAGGGACGTAAAGGCAGAGAGGTGAAGAAAAATAATGGTGTGTCAGGTATGTTCCTAATAAGCCTTAAAACCAACGTTGAGCTTTCCAAAGCATAATTTGGTCTGAAGTGTCTGATGTTGAATGACTGAGTCCATTCCTAGATCTAGTCACCCACTGGAACTAGTGCTATAATAATATGAGGTTCATGCCCATGCAATGTGAGAATCAAATGTCATGTAATTACAACTCTTCAATAATATCTGTTTAAAATGATGCAGGTGTCCAAAGCAGATTGTCAATTTCTCTTTTATCTTGGGGATCCTAGAATCATGTCATGAATAATAGCCCTCACATACATGACATCATTATATTTGTAGAAATGATTTAATATCTGGTTGAGGTTAGATCGTCCAGCTTTGCAGCACTAAGATAAAAGAGACTACTTAAAAGTTTCGTATTGGGAATCTTTCTTTGATGTTTAACTGGAAACATTTGATTTTGACTAATGATCCAAGGACGTTCTCTATCAGATCTAATGACTACGCTAACATTTTATCAATTATGTTCCAATATTATTACAATAAAGATACATTCACACCATACCCCACTTGAAGTCACACACAGAAACAGCCAACTTTCGTTAGAACACATAAAATGAACATAATAACCCACTTTCCATTTTTCATGCCAATAATAAAACTAATGATTAAATCATAATCGCCAACTATTTGACTATAATCATATTTTGTCTCTAATCTCACTCCACTTGTTATTTATTGAATTTTTAAAGAATAATTAAGAATTGATTTTTTGTAGATTCATTGAAACTGATATTTAGCCCAATCTTGTATAAGAGTAATAAAAAAAATTACATTGGTAATATAAGAATAATGGTATTAAAACCCATTTTTGAACACACTTAATTTTTAAATGTGTCTTTTAACAGGTGCTAATAAGATAATTATTACTTCAAAAAACTATAGAAATTACAAGATGGTATTTAATTAAATAAATTATATTTATATTTAATATTTAGCATTAATATAATCATTGAACTAATTTTAAATGATGATAATTTTTTTTTATTTGATCTCAAATCTTATTTAATCACATATAATGCTTTAGTTTAAAATGAATAATTGAGTTTATGAAAACCAATTAATTCCTGAACAAATTATCAGCATTTTAAATAATTTTATTGATTTAACCAGGTTTTTTTGTGACTGATTAAACTAGGTTATTTGAATGAAAACATTGTTGTTTGAAAACATCACTCAAAATTTGAAGAATCATTTTTTCTTAATACACTGTAATATTCTAAGATATCTTCAAAACAAATGTATATATTTTACACATAGAATTTGTTCACTTAAGATTTGTAATATCCAAACATGAAACAAACTCATACACATCGGGAATTCGAATTATTTATTTGAATGACTGATCAACTGAACATCATTTGAGTCTACATCTCTAACATGAATCATATTATTGGTACAGGAACTACATCACATCAAACATTGTATGAAATGTATTTCAGCCTGAATGGGCTTTCTTTTCTAATGTTACAAACGTTAACTCATTAACAGTAAATATTTATCCAATAATCTCATAATTAGATGTAAACACCTCTGTATTATTTATTTATTTGCCTGTTTAATATTACATAATAATAGATCCAACATTTTATATGTTATTTAATAGCAATATGAATCATAAAATTAATTTTTTAATATCTTTCTTGTTACTGGACTGTATCCAACCAAAGATAGACTAATTAAAGTCACTGATCAATTAATAATGTATCATTTAACCTCTGCTTTGGGTCCAGAGTCTTCCACTCCCATTTAACTAAACACTGCCCAACACCTGTGTTTCTTCCGACTAGATATCAAAAAAAAAATCCTTTTTATAATACTCATGATATAATATAATATAATTTAATAGTCATTGATTTAGAACTGATCTGATAAAAGAGGTCAAAAAACAAATAATTTGAGATATCACTCATCGTAAAACAAGATATCCAAATAATACATGAATTAATAGAACTGGGAAAACTGATGGATTAGCTTCACCATGCCTGGGCCTCATTAAACTACAACCTCATGTTAAAAAATAGAACCCGCGCTGCTCGATAGTTCTGGGCCGCAATATGCTAGAGGAAGATCTGCAATTTTTGAAAAGATTAACTAAATTGTTTAACAAAGAAACCAAACAGTCTCCCAACTGCACAAGATACTTCAATCCACAGCAGTAGTCATGACAGTCAAAACAAAGATAGATTATACAACTCTCAAAACTATCACAATTTTCAAAGCAGAATGGTTTTTCATAAATAATAAAATATACATAGGTCCCTGAGACCAACCAACTGATGTTTAGCATCATAAGAAACCAGCATCCAGAGACTGTCTGGTCATACTGGATAAATACAGTAATACTCTTCCACTTCATGTCCCCATGCCTCATCCTGCAGATATTGTGATATTGAAATATTGTTAGTTATTATTGCAACACAAACATAAAAATAGAACCCCAAAGTTAAGATACAATGAATGTAACTATCACCATCCCATAGAAAAGCTCATTGATGTTGAGAGAAGTTTTTGCTGATGTTTCTATGAAGAACATCCCATTTTCCTCCGCTGCTTCCCATCCCAAATGGAAGTAAAATACTGATGAAGCAATTACTAGTATGTGTCAAACCAAAAATAATCTGGGAAACACCTTCTGAGCCATGGTATGATAACTATAATGGGAATGAAAGAATGCCATCACTCTGCTAGTGCAACTCAAGCAAGGAGAGGGAGGGCAACGCGAGATTTGAAATACCTCATTGTTAACTTCTCTCTTTGATTCCAAGTCACACTTGTTTCCAACCAATTATCATTGCCTGCTCGTGAAATAGTTAAGGAATAGATAAAGGAATAATGGTTTATAGACATAGAGAAAACATAAATGGTTAGAATCGAGCCTTTAGGAATTCAATATGATTTGCATACCCTTAAGGAAGAAAAATAGGGGTGGCTGCACTTTAGTGGGATTTAGGAGTAATTGAGAATTTGTTTTTCCATTTATGTGTAAGGAAGGAGAATGGAGGTATTTGGTTTTGTCGGTAACTGAAAATTAAAAGAAAGAAAAATAGAGAGAGGAAAAATGAAGAAAAGAAATTTTTGTAGGAAAATAAAAATAGGTTTAAACTTAATAAATTAATTTTATATGTTTATTCAAACTCATTTTATTTGTTTCTCTATTATATAAGGACTAAGAAATTTAAAAATATGTAAAATTTTGATTTTCTTTTATATTTTTCAGAAGTAAACTAAACATGAGATAATCATTTTCCTTAGTATTTTTTTTTCTTTCCCTAGTACTTTTCGGGTTCCAAACAGAGCCTTTAGATGACACGCCAAATGGTACAGATGTATCAAAATGATGCATTTCTTTCCACTCCTTTATATATGAAAAAACCAATAGTAACAAAATGTTACTATATTTCAGACAAACATGGGGACGTTAAAAAATGGAACTTGAAGGAAAAAGCTTGATGGGCATTCAAGAAGACAAGCATTTGCAATGGCTAATCATAATTAAGCATCATGATGACAGCACATGCTAAATAACAAACACAGACAATATATAGCTTGCAGTTTAATGGTATCACCTTGTTTTTGCAATTCTAGAACCCATTTTTTGGCTCGAGCAAATGTATCCTAAAGCAAAACAACATATATTTCGCTCATGAGAAGTTTAGCAGTTAGATAATTAACAAATAGATCAAAAGTAGACAGGGCAGAACTCATATGATCAGGGGATCGGGGTGCTTATCATGCATGATACAGTCACAGCCATTAGTGAACAAAGGTCCTGTAATAACATATTACATGGACAGAAAAAGAGTAAGGCAATAACTATCAACAATCTGTTGGTTAGCATACATAGCTGACATTGTGTTTCATTTATTTATTTAAAGTAAATTTATCTATTTTGAATCGAAGAAAGGAAGGCTGATGAAGAACTCCATACTGAGAATAACTCGTCATGAGTTCAATAAGAAAAAAAGTAGATCTGTTATGATGACTTTGATCACAATATCATATGGCGCAACAGGCCATCCGAATAACTAATAAGGAGGCTCATGACTCAAGACATTGCATGATTTCAGTTGAGATCCGTTCACTTCATTTTATTTTATTGTACTTTCTTCGACACTCATCTTGATATATCAGGAACCTTGATGAATTTCCACAATGTGTTTGAGCAGAGTAATCATATACCATCATGAGAGGAGGAACAAGAACTACCACATTGAGAAGGTCATACACAACAACCGCTGCTGCCGCATTCGCTGATAGTGCCATAGGAGCTGTTATGATATCGCTTCCTGTCCTGCTGTGTCCTATATGCGTCAAATTTCATTATGGCTTCTGCTTAACTATTAACTGAGTGAAAATGCTGCTCCAAATGGTTGGTTCTGATCAAGATCAATGCCAAATATCCCTGATGATAAACATACATAATTGACAATAAAAGAAGAACATATCATATGGAAACAAGCTATGAACATGAACCTGGTGATCGAAAAACTGGCCTTTCACAAATCTTAACACCAAGCTGGTTTTCCCAGTTCCCATATCCCCCACAAGCACCTGAAAGAAAAAAAATGAATTAGCTTCTAAGTATAAGTCAAGTGGTTGCCAAGATCATTAATTTCCAAAAAATATTATGATACATTGATGATCCAACATTAAGAATTGCTGGCAACACAATTTCAAGTGAAAAAAGGAATGGGAAGTTGATCATATAGTATGTCAGGATCATTGCATATGAAAATCAATAGGTGCTCAATAAGGATAAACCCGAGCTTTTACAACATTCGACATCACTCCCTGCAGGCCTATCCTAAGATTCACCACTTAGATCATCCATTCCTGTTGTATTTTAATTGGGCCTACAAAACTATCTTAAGCATTCTTAGGCAAAGTAGAGGGTTTCAAAAGGGAATGATCCCCAGTAGAACAATTTTACTTCAATTGGTAAAGGTTCTCCCAAAAATACATACACTATGGCCAAATTTGAAAGCCACAAAGAAATGTCAATTCCAAAGAGGTGTATATCATCACAAATGAAGGCAAAAATTTTGAAACAGAAACATTTGATGAAACCCTAATACTAATTCTCCATCATCGGTTGAGTTGATGGCCCCATTTTCTAGAAACACCCTTGAAGGCCCATATAATAGATTGTAACTCTCAAATTTCGCCTTAAAGATAATCCACCAATGAATTTCATAGTGAATCCAATTAATGTTCCCATCAACAGTAGGATTCCCGTAAATAAAAATCACAGAGTATATATATACCACCATACCAGCAGATTTTCTTTCCAGGCAAAGCAGAACATGAGAAATGAAGAAAAAGCAGATATCTGATATGGGTTGAGAAATTGTTGGTAGTTAATCAAGAAAAAGCAATAAATCAAAGTGTGAACAGATTCAAGAGACTGAGGAGGAAAAAAGGGGAAACATACCACTAGTTGGCACTTATGCTCTTTGTTAGGCTCGCCATTTCCCTTTGATAGATTATGATGCGCTTTTAGAGATGAGAGTTGACAAAAGGAAGGCACAGGCTTCATAAAGAAATGGAGAAAGCAGAGTGAGGAGAGAGTGAGAGTGGTAGGTTTGACCTTTGTGTTTTTCGCTGTTGTTTGTGGGTTTGAAACTTTGAATGGTGGTTTTTTTTGTTGGGTTGTCAATTCCGGGGCTTCAATTTGGTGGCCAAACTCGAATTGGGCTTTAAAACTTTTAAGCTTTTACTTACTCATTTGGGTCACTTAAAAGTTCTTACTCTAAAATTCAAAAAATGATGATCCGTAATTTGATGATGACACATTCATCAGAAGAGATTTTTTTCCTCTTTGATAATAGTAGGTGTTCGGGTTAGCTTGTACACACCTTGACTTATCGCATGGGGCTTTGATCTGAGACTTGTAAACTCGAACTGACACTACCGGTAGCAAACCTAAAGAGTGAAAGTGTGGTTTTTAAACCCACTACTCGACGCCCAGTACTCTAGCCTGCTTTGGTCCAAGGTCCTCGGGCCTATACTTAAGCGGATCCGAGCCCACCTATCATATTAAATTGGTGGTGGCATTACCTTAGATCTTTAAATCGAACTGGTCTATGAAAGTCGGGTGTCCTTTCAAAGCCAAATTTCGGCGCCCATTCCAAAGTTCCAAGTCCCCCAAATTAGATCTCTTCGCTTATGGCAAGTTCATGCAGGTCTAATGGATAAATGCGAGAAATACGCAAAGGTGGCATATTTACTTAATTTCCTAGTTTCCAAACCTTCTTACTTAAAGATCAATCTCGATAGCTTAAGAATTAATCTTTTATAAGAAATGAGAGATCTTGTCCCAAATAGAAGGAGATTCTTTCCAGAGAAAAAAGGGGAAGGATTTGTGAATCACTTTCTATAAATTGGGAGATCCCCCACGATGAGAGGTATGCAATTCCAATTGTGGGAACTTTCTTCTTCTTCCTCTCCATATTTTTGCTAACTTAATCATCAGAGAGGCGGCCGACCCACGGTCACTAGATCGCCATTTTTGTAGGTTTACATTGCGTCGCCGATGCCCTTGATTAGACGATCAAGGTAACAACAATTGACGTCGTCTATGAGAATCGAACATAAAGTCTCATTAACAGGCTGCAAGAGCTTAGTTTCAACGATTGTCAAGTAGCCCTTCATTACCAAGAGCTTTGTCGATCCCCCATTCTCCGTCTAAATCACTTGAGGCAGTCACGATGACGAGCATTCCAATGAACTAATTGCCAGAAGATCAATTCCTCCATTGGCGTTAAGACATGGAGAGAGAAAGCAAGAGGAACAAGCAAGACAACAAGGAGTCAAAAGCGTTCACGCGCGGCAGATCCAAATGCGGGCCCATATTGAAAAAAGTCACATCTTTAGAAAGATATTGCGAGATAGCTGGCCGCGCGCATGCGCTTGACACCACGATGTGCAATCGATCGCTGGCGAGGGCAGGCTGTTGTTTCGATAACGCCGATACTCCCAAAGAGACGATGAGTTATCTCGTGGCGCCTATCCCAATCTCTCCTCCATGACATCGTGAGCAGAAGTGACCAGATCGCACAAGAGGCCTTCGCCGCCTTTGCTTTCAACGACACCGCGCGCGGTCTCGTAGGGTAAGGAGAGGGGTGCGTAAGATGACCGGGTCAAGTCAAGCTCCTCGGGAACCCACTGCAGTCGGCCGACGTTGCCACCGCTACCGCACATCCCGCCGCGCAAATACTAACGCGCATACCGGGCTTAGGCTCAATTCGGCGATCCATGATTATGCTCTCTTCACCCCTAGGGCAACACATCTCGACTATGAGCCACCTCACAGTTTTTCGCCCGCCATCACATTCGATGGCTCCCACTGATCTCTCTACCACCATGTTCATTATAATCAAAGCAAGACACTCAACAACACCGGTAACGACCTACCGTTGCAAAGTATCCCAAGCCGGGGCTTATGGTCGCATTGGCTTGGTTTCACAAGCTCCCTAATGTTTGATAGCTATCTAATCTAATTATGGGTCGTATTCATCACAGCCACTTACCATACGGATAAAAGAGAAACATCGGGATCCTTACAAACCGTTTCAAATAGGAAGAAGAGTCACCTGTGGATCAAGGAGGTTTTTAAGCTTATTCAACAAATAGAGTCAGAGTAGCATGGAAGCAGCTTCTCCAAAATTTTAGGAGAAGTTGGGCCATCTACCCTTTCTTCCCCGTCACTATTTTGATCCCCTACAAAGATGTAATGAATTATACGACTCATCGGGAGTAGGTACTCAATGTCAGAGGACAATATCCAGCACCTAGATCCTATGATTACGAACCAACAGCAAATGTATGAAATAAGCCGCTTGGGAAATAAGTTCGCTTTGAACCAAAGTAAATCAAAACAGAGACCAGAAGCAATCTCGTGATCAATCGCACAAGAAGAGAGAGCCCCCGTAGTTTACCCCCTTGAACGTCTCTTACAAGAGGCTATTGCCCATCATTCGCGACTTGCCAGAGTTTAAATGGCCTACTTCGATTCAGACGGATCCTTCCCAAAGGAATAAATCCTTGTGGTGTGATTATCATAGAGACCATGGGCATGAGATCGACCGATGCCGAAGCCTAAAATTTATGGTGGAAAAGTTGGATCATGAAGACCTGCAGAGATATGTTAGAGAACCCGACCAGTGGTGGAATCAAGGCAAGCCGCTGACAAAATCACAAACTCAACATGACAACTTCGATTTAATCCGCACTCTATAAACTATATATTAGCGCCCGTCGACAACCAATATCGCCTGCGCCAATAAGGAAACCTCTAAGAGTCATCACAAATCAACAAAGCTAAGGTGAAGTATACAATGGTATGAAGGCAGATCGAAGAAACCAAGCTAATAGATGGTCCTATATCCTTTTCTCCTGTTAACCCGAACAGAATAATTGTGCCTCACTATACAAGCTGTACTCACCCAGATAACGCTTTGATGTGCATGTGGTATCGGGTAGATCCCGCAGCGATGCACTTGTTGCAATTATCGCCTTCGAGCGCATGAAATTCTTCAGAATGCCGAACTCAAACAAGTAGATCCTCCTCGTGCTTCAAATCTGCGACTACCACAACACTAGGAGATGTCGCTCTCCCTATGAAGGCCGGGTGAGTGACTCAATAGGTTTTATTCTCAATCGTCGAAGACTTAGGGCCTTACAACTCCATAATGGGGCGGGCTTGGTTGCAATCAATGAAAGCTATCCCTTCAACCTACCATCAAACGGTCAGCTATTTGACAAACATTAGACATGTTGACCTTTTAGGCAGTCAGCTGGCCGCACGATAGTGCTATCAACTATCTTACACGTAAGTTGGTAGCTGTGAGAAGAAAATCCTCTTCAAGATCATATCCTCGTGTAGCAATCATAGTTTGCCGCCCAGATCGTATGGAAGAAAAGGGATCCAATCGGATGTGATCCCCGGAAAAAGTAATGCTAAACGGGTCAAGAGATTCACTTGGCGCGCCTCTTCTCGCTTCGCGGACGGTGAGCAGTCGCTACGACTGCGGTCAAGTAAATAATGTAGATGTGTTCACATGTAACCACTCAGATATGGTAGGGGTTAGCCCGACGGTGGCCTCTCACAAGCTAAATATCATCCCCATGGCCAGGCCAGTTAGATAGAAGGTGAGGCATTTTCACCCGGATCGCCATCAAATCATCCAGACGAAGGTTGACAACTTATTGAAAGTAAGCTTCATCCAGGAAGTGAAGTACCCTAAATGGTTAGCCAACGTGGTGGTAGTTCCAAAGAAATGAGGAAAGTGGAAAGTATGCATGGATTAATCGACCAATGAAGTATGCCCTCGAAGGATAGCCTTGCCAATGCATATACCGGGACATTATTGAATGAACGGCATGAAATATTGTCATTTCTGGACGCTTTCTCTAGATATCATCAGATTCCCATGCACCCCGCTTCGATCGTGGTAGAAAATGTACCTTTCATCACCACCGCACGTTGTACCGCTATAATGTGATGCCTTGGCATGAAGAATGTCAGTAACTTAATGTTATTGGGTGACTAACATATTCGTGATCGCTGTCGGGGAACACCATGGAAGCCTATATCGATGTATTACGCCCAGAAAAGTTCAAAGAACGCTCCGACTCACGCCAAACACCACAAGAAGCCTCAGCTGTTACGAATGCTGACATGAAACTCCAACCCTCTCGAAATGTGCGTTTCTGAGTTAGTGCAAAGCAAGTTCTTAGGCTTTATGGTGGATTCCAAAGAGGATCGAGGCCAATCCCATTCAACCTCAAAACAATAATGGACTCCCAAACCTCACCTCCAAAAGGGGGGTTCGAATAACCACCCGCCTGGCCATACTGGCTGCTATATCCCGCTTCACCAACCGATTAAAACCATTTTTCACCACCCTAAATAAGCCAAAGGGGTCAACTGAATGGAGGAATGTGACCAAGCCCTCATGAAGGCCAAACAAAGATTCGTATCTAACCACTAACTTAGCTAGCTCTGGGCGGGTAGGAGATACACTTTATCTTTATCAGTGTTATTAAAAAAAGTCTCAATAAGCGTAACTTTGTTCAAAGAAGACGAACCGAAAATAGAGACCGGTTATTCTTCATAAGAAAATCCTAGTAAAAGCAGAACCTGATGATATTCCACCGAAAACAAGCGACATCGTCTTCAGATGGCGTCAAGAAGCTTCGCCCCTACTTCAGCACACCCATAGTCGTGTTCACCAATTTCACAACTATACACAAAACCCGTCTGCCCGTGAGATATTCATGTCGTTGGTCACGGTCAGGCAAACCTCGTTGGTGTTCAACAACATGATGATTCTAGCAACCCCGTTTGAGCAGAACCAAGATAGTAAATGTTGGTGATCCCACGACAACAAACATATCGCAACGTCATCTGAAATTCAACCGCGAGTATCGTCCCGCTTCCAATGTCATCAGAGTTAGTAATCCATGAACCAACCCTCAACAAGACTGCACCAGAAACCTCTGATATAATACCCCAATTATAGATAAAATGAGAATACAACTTATCATATATTATATATTAACAAGAACAACACTATAAGTCAAATGGAGTCTATATGAACCTGCATGATCCAATGAAAAGACGATCATGAGGTGAAGTCCATTTAATAAAGAAACTATTCAACTAAATGTCAAAGATCGTTTAGTAATTAACGAGTGAATGAGGAGAAACATCCCTCTCATTGATCTGAGACGCTGATTCGAACAGAACTTCCAATAGACAAGTCATAATATCCAAAACGTTAATCTTCTTGTAATATGTTATAAATACTTCGATATAACGAGATATCTGAGGTCTCAACTCCCGCATATTATTAAAATACGATCCCATGATAAAGTATATTCAATTCATTTGTAAGAAGGTCTGAACCATCATGATGTGGTAATATTATCAACATGAGATGGTTTTATCCACTGTCATAAATGCGATCTGTTACAACGATGTCTGACCATAGATACAATTTATGATCCAACATTAATATGTCTTCGTCATTTCAATGGAACATAGGTTTGACCACCATTTGAGTCGCCCAACCAGAAAGTCATCACAGTTATCAACACTGGCACATATTATTAGTTTCATTCATCAAAGATTGCGATCACCTGACTCAAACAAACGTCGCCCGTTTAACATCCCACCACCATAACGATAATTAATCAAAGTTCAAGATCCAAAAAATCATTAGTCGAATTAAAACCTGAGCACTTGAACCCCGCGTACCCGAGTACTGGCCGCGCTAAGCTTCCAAAACTCTTTGTATTAAAAATGTCATATTCTGGCTTTGAAACGGCACTTGTTACCGGGAACTTTAGTCTATAAAACAACTACGTCGAAGCAAGACTCGAGTGTCACCATTTGCCCTCACCGTGGTATGGCAGCCATTATTCCTACAGGAATCGTAGGGATGCTCACGCCTAAAACTGGTTCTGAATGACTAATGTCGAGGCCATCTCCAAGGACTCGATACATGGAAGACGAGCTCCGGAAGAAGTCATATAATGATAGCATCTTACTAATAAAGGACAACAAACTTTATGCTATCAATGTGGTATAAAGCCACGCACTGGCCTGGGGATCTAGTCTTAAGAGTTGGGTCTGAGAACACAATCGACTCAGACAATAGAGAAATTTTCAACCAACAAAGGATCATACATAGGTGTATGAGTAGGGGTAGCTAGGTCATGGCGTGACAATAAACTAAACGGACTGCATCTTAATGTGGAATGCTATGCACCTGGCAGGTATTATCACTGTTTTCTTTAGAATATTTCTCCACATGCAGAATCGCCATTTCAAAAGACCAGACTTGTAGCTCTAAGCTTGCTAGCACTTTCAAAAGACCAGACTTGTGGCTCTAAACCTACTGGCACTTTCAAAAGACCAAACTTATGACTATAAGCTTACTGACACTTTCAAAAGACCGTAATTTGTGGCCTAAGCCCACGTGCACTTCTAAAAGACTGTGATCAGGGCCTGGGTCTGTCGGGTACTCTCAAAAGACTAGACTTAGGCTCTAAGCGCCTGGCCTGCACTTCAAAAGACCGACTTGTGGCTCTGCCTGGCTTAGCGCTTTCAAAAGGACCGCGACTTATGGCTTATAGCCCCTCCGCATGTTTTAAACACACACAAATTTTAGCCGAGTAGCAGCTCTTAAAACTGTCTTTTTCCGGGCTTAATGGCCATATGAGCCCTACCAACTTCCGGCCCTCAAAAAAGAAAAAAAAAACCTAAGCAAACATACATAATTACGAGAAAGATCAAGAGAAACAAGAGGAGGTTCATTACATAAGCATACTCGAAGTCATATTTCATTAAAGTATGCCAATTGGCGTCCGTGGTTACAAAAATGTCTTGGTGGCCAAACGGGCCCCCTTATTGAAATTTCAAAAATATGGGGGAGAGAAGAAAACATAATCAACTTTGATCCGCAATTTCCCCTCAAGTTCCTTAGCCATCTCGATTAGTTCCGCCCCACCATATGTCGCCCTGCCATCGCTTAGCATCTGGGACACTCGGGGTTAATAAAACTCTATAGGAAGGGTCGGGCGGTCGTGCATATCCAACCTCCGTTAGTCTCTACAAATGTTATGTTTGAATGCACAACATTCATAGCCGTAGGCGAAGATCACCTCCCAAGGCCTCTAGACCCTCCATGGTCTTCTCGTCTCGCCACCCGAGAGCGGAGGAAGACACTTTATCCTACGCTCACGAGTTCGAGCGGGCCTCAAATTTCCCGCCTGGAAGACTCAACCTCCGCCTCCGCGCCCCACCCGCCCGGGCCCCGCTTCCCGCAGCCGCCGTGGATTCTCGACTCCAGCCAAGTTGGCCCTCCACCCTTGTCTTCACGCCGCCACTACAACCGTGGGCCGAGCAGGTAACTCAGTTTCCTTAACCTCGTCCTCTTCTTCCGCCTCAGAAATTTCTCTCGCACCTCCCTCGGGCCTCCGATCCCAATACTGCCTCGACCTTGTCGCCTTCTAATACTGTGCATGGAGGCTACCGATTAAGCGTAGGAGCCATGCTCTTCTCGGTTATTTCCAACCTATGAAGGAGCCTTTGGCCAAAAGGCCATATTCGAATAGCTGCAGAATCGACCTCCGCAAAAGAAAGGTGTTAGGAGAAAATCACCACATACAAGCTTAAATAGCAAGTAGAAGTCTGGTCATACCAGCTTGGCCGTCTTGTTGAAGTCGTGGTTTCAGATGTATACCCCTTCTTCAACCACGCTACCGAGGGACTTCCCGTCCAAATAGTCACAGGAAGGGATGTAATACTGAGACAGCCACCACCTAGATCCTAGGGAGAAGAGTGGAGATAACGATGTTTACTAATTTAAAGAGTCCCCTCGTGGGCGGACTCACAATACATTTCCTAACGGCCTTTCCTGATCAAGAGCCACCATATCCAACGAAGGACATCCACTCTCCTACGATAACATAACATAGCGCCGAGCACCATCCGGATCTGGTGGGAGCCTTCACCCTTCGAGCTAACGCCTGCAAGCCCGGGCAGAATGATTTAATTTATAGCTATCTCCGATGAGCATCCTCGCGAACCCCACAAGATCGGAGGCCCCGATTGGGACACCTTCGCCTTTGGTTAGCTTCCTCGTGCTTCTTGAAAGCAAAGACTTAAAGCCTAATGGCCTAGAGGCCCGTCTGAGAGCCCTAAGAGTGACTACACCGCCGACTGACCTCCCCCTCGAACTGCATCAAGCTTCCTAAGGCTTCACCCGGCACTTCAAATTCCGAGATTAGCCCCTGCCGCCACTATGATCCATGGGCAAACCAGCTTAAGATTCGGAGATCTCCCTTCTCAATCACAGAGAACCTAGGATCCACTCCAATCCAAAACCCTTAGTCCTTTGCCGAGCCTCGGGTCTACTCGCCCTTTGTCTTCTTTTTCTTCTTCACCACTGGGTGTGATGTGAATCTCGCTCGCCAGCGGCGATCGGTTAAATGGTCAAAGTTAACCAAGCTCTTTCTCAAGACCTTGCCCAGTTTGAGCTGGACCAAGACCGCCTGACTACTTTAAGGTTGGTAAGAACGGCTGCTCAACCTTGATCAAATTTTCCTGCAGCGACGGATGCATCCTGACTATGTAATTGAAGGGCTAGCACCTAACTCCAAGTTCTTCTAAAAGAGAGCTCAGGTTATTGTGGACCCGTACCCGATCCATCGCCGCGCGACTCACTTTGTAAAATGAAAAGAAAATATGGGTTGATTTTCGAGTTTTTGAAAATCCGTCCCCTGTGAGGAACGACGCTTGAGCTACCATTTTTATTTTGTTTTTTTTTAAATAAAATACTTAGTAAGAACAAAAACCCTCATTGACTTCGGCTGAAAACGGTTTACAAAACTAGATTTGGTCTCGGGATCGCCATCGCATTGAAGGCACCATGCGAGGCAGCACCCCAGCCCTAACTACCATGTGGCCAGTGAATTGTGCTGTGGGAGCATATGTGTCAAAGATCATACAACCTCCTAGGCTATATAGATGACCCAATCACACCAACCTACGCAGATTCTAACATGCTGACTCAACCAATCAGAACAATGGGTGCGTACCTGTGGTCCATAGCCAAGCGCTGGCACAGAGTCACTAACAAGCTCAAATGCACCACAAATGTCAAAGTATTAAAAACACCAAGGGTGAGCATGACATAAATACCAATGCCCAAGCATCGCACTCGAGATCCTTAGCCACATATCAGAATAGGTAGGGTAAATAATACATCAGCAAGATCATGCATTTAGAACTAAATATTGATCCCATACCAAAAGAATGGAAGAAGGGTCAAACGAGGTAAGTGGTTCGGCTTTCGCTTTTAAGACACACATTTCCTTTTAAATCCACAAAAAACCATACTTATCAATCCCACATTGCCTACCACCCACCTTTGTTCAAACTCAACTAAATCATGACTCCTAAAGGGCGCCCATGTTCCTTGGAGAAAATGTGGGAGTACGCCTATAATAGATTAAAGAACATGCTAAAATAGGTATTTCCATGAGTCGTTTTGCACAACCGGTTGAACCGGCTTCAACAAGTCCAAAAATTGGGAAAATTCTTGAAAACTGGTCAGAAAATTCTCATACGCAAGGAATCTAACAACAAATGGTGCATGATTCCAAGCCCTAAATGAGTGAGAAAGAACCAACTAAAACAGTAGTATTCTAAATCCGGTCAGAACCAAGCCACCCCATTTTATTAAAATGTGATCATGGATTCGTACTAATTTACAAGCAATGTAGCCACCTAGATCCCTAGAACCAAACTGAAATTCAGCTACCTAAATCCCATGAACCTAGCTGCAAATTCAACTACATAAAGCCTCCATATACAACCACTGTTCCTAGAAAGTCATGCTATTTACAAAACGTCCCAACACAATTTCGAATGAACTCCTTTTTAAGTAAATCATCCAGAAATGCAATGCTAAAGGCTCAAACCAATCCCAAGAGAAAGAGACAAGAGGACAACCTTGGCAATCACACACCTACATTCGCCTAATAATCGAACCCGCTTCATCCAACCCAATACACAACCCAAGTCGTTGTTTCTAAAATCGAACCTAATGAACCGGTTGGTCCAGCTTCCCAACCACACTATTGGAGAGAAGTTCTCAAAATGCTATGACCTCTCGAGTCGAATCTAAAAATAGACGGAGTACAATTTCCGACCAATGAGTGAGAATCGACATAAACAAAGCAAAGACTAAACCGCTATTTCGGTAACCAACCTAATGAAACGACCTGGGTCCCGGCTTCCTAACCTGTTTCAGTCGCCACAGGAAAACCTCAATGGTCAGAAAATCTTAAATAATAAGGAAACTAAAAAATAACTAACATCCATGATACTCAGCTCGGATGAGTGAGAACCAACTCAAACAAATCAAGTTATGCTTAAAACTGGGCTGCTCAATAGAATGTTGAACCTGCCTCACGATGAGAGCGTGAAAACCGCCTTCAAACGGTTGAGGAAACCTCAAATTTGGTAATAACATTCCTGCAGACTATAAACCAAAAACAAATGGTGCATGATTCTAACTCTGGATGAGGAGAACCAATCAAAACAATCCGTTGTGTTTTCTAAACCTGGCCGCCTGGAAGAAACTATTGAACCGGGGCTTCACAGATGAGTGAAAACCGTATCATTCAATTCAAAGGAATGAGACCCATGGAAGTCCCCATAGTCATCATCATTGTGCAGACCTTAAAGGTCTCATGAGGTAATCAAAATGAAATATGCACAGAAGGCCAATGAGCCTACTTACCAAATTGAAAACTTAGCCCCATGGACCATTGCTCACTAATAAACTCATGGGTTCAGCCAACCAAGCAAAAGATATATTTTATTCAAGGATCAGAGACAGAAGAAGATATGAACAGAGTGGAGCAAGGGTCTAGTTCTTACCATTCCACAAAAATGTAGAAAAATCCAAGCTAAGCATCCCAAAAAAGTCGAAATGCATCGAGTCCAAAAGTGCCAAAGGTCCTCTACACTCTGATCTTTCTCTCATTTTTATACTGATTCCCACCTCAGCCTCTGAACCCACCTGGTGTTTTCCACCCTCAAACTTTGGAAAGAGCTCCATTAGCCTTGAAACCACTCCTTAATAACCCCTCACCACCCCCGTGTTGACTCTTAAGCTAATTTGCTTCACCAATTGGCATCCACATGGATTCCATGAATGCATGTAACTCAATACAAAGCCCAAAATGGACCCAAAATACCGCCTAAGGATCGATCTAGAGCATATGGCTATGATCCCATATGGGATTTCAGCCCAAAATCACAAAAACAACAGCTTCCACACAAGTCGTTCGACAATCCTGTTGAACTGGGATGCCAACCATATTGGTTGAGGAAAAATTATGAATTTGAAAGACATCGTTTCAAAGAATATGAGATCAACAAAATGGTACACAATTCCAAGTTCCGGATAAGTGGATAAGGATCGAAACAAGGAGGAGTGCTCGCCAAAATCACCTAAAAAATAGTGTAGTATATGTAATCGTCGACGAACCATGTCAAACTGTTGATTAAGTAATTAATTTAAAAACCTCCTTGGTGAATAAGGAACTAACAAACAAATGGTGCACGATTCTCGAAGGTCTTATTGGTGGAGATATGGATTGCAAACAGTCATGCTCGACCTGACATACTCCAATAAATCAACATTAAGTCCCTAAATCTTTGCACTTGGTTTCGCTGCAGGCGGAATTAGTGCCAATAAAAAACGCATAAATGACAATCTGGCGAACCAAGACATGCACTCAATGGACCACATACAAGCCCACTCGAGGCCTCTAAACTGACTGGGGCGCCAAATTGCAGCCCGCACGGGTGCCATATGAGAACGGAGTAGGTGAGTATTCAGATAGTACGTGGTGTTGAGGACAAATTGAGTCAAACAACAAGTTCCTCTTCAGAGAGTGAACATCATGAATTGTGAGTGCGAAGTGAGCGATGCAAAGAGTGAAATGAACCCCAGCGGCCAAATGACCAACAATTTTGTCCCCTTACCTAGTACCGAAGGCCAACTAACAGTTGCCCCGATTAAGGACTTAGAGTAAACCTAAGCACGATGCTTGGGGAAGATGAGCGGATTCAGCACAATGCCTGAAGATAATGAAACCCCATGTTGGCGCTTCGAGAGCATGAGAAATCGACATGATGTAGGAAAAGATAATGAACCGCAAGCAATCGGGAGAAGGGTAGAACTGAGAGAGTTTAAAAGTAGATTCGGGAAAACGGAGAAGGTTAGATCCGGAGAGTATCGGAAAGGCAAATCTGGTGCGAGCACGGAAGGTAGAATCCGCTGGTATCTAGCGGATCTGCGAAGATCAAAGTGGAATTCGAAGAGAGCATCAAAAAGAGAACTTTAGTAACAAACATGTAGAATCAATGAAAAATAAAAGTAGAAAATCCAAAAGTGAGTACCGGCAAGCGTGGTCTGCAGCATCGTAAAGGTCGATTCGCGAGTATCAAGATAATCCCATTCCAAAGAATCACAGTACCGTAGAAGGGTCCCTGTGAGTACCGGAAGGTTGGATCCCAAGCAGTACTAGAAAAGGTAGAACCGGCGAAAATTTAAAAGTAGAAATCAGCTAGCATTTAGTGGTTCGTGATACCGTTGATCCACAGCTTAGTACCCGAAAGGTAGAACTGAAAGTATCAAAGTAGAAATCCAGGCGAGTATCGAGAAGGGTCCCGTGAGTACCGGCAGCTGGATCCCGGCACCAAAAAAGGTAGAATCGCGAGTACTGTGAAGGTGAACGGCAAGTACCAGAGAAGGGTCCGGGTGAGTACTGGGAAGGTTAGATCCAGGAGAGTGTCGGAAAAGGTAGAATCCGGGCAAGTGCCAAAAAAGTAGAAATCTGGACGAGTAAGGTAGAATCCAAGCGAGTATCGGAGAAGGGTCCGGGTGAGTAACGGGAAGGTTGGATCCGGGCGAGTGCATGAAAAGGTATAATCTGAGCGAGTACCCGAGAAGGTAGAAATCCAAGCGAGTGCCGGAGAAGGGTCCGGATGAGTACCGGGAAGGTTGGATCCCAAGCAGTACCTAGTGCTGCAGAATCCGAGCAAGTAACGGAAGGTAGAAATCCGTGAGAGTATCGAGAAGGGTCCGGTGAGTACCGGGAAGGCTTGGATCCGCGAAAATCGAAAAGGCAGAATCATAGTTTTGGAAAAGTTATAAACTGTGCGAGCACTCAGAAGGTAGAATCCGGCAGTACCGAAAAGGTAGAATCCGGCAGTACCGTAAAAGTAGAAATCCAGCCAGCGCTGGGAAGGTAGAATTCGCTAGCACCCAGAAGGTGGAATCCGGGCAGTGCCTAAAAAGTAGAAAAAATCCCAAGTAGTGACTGAAAAGGGTAGAATTCAGCGAGCGACTTTAAAACCACCAAACTAAAAGGATGTGGATAAAATCCAAGGCTCTGTGGACGCCTAAACTCAATGGGGATGCCCTAAAATGAAACTTAAAGAAAAATGGGGAGACTCAGGATGCAATCGTTGAGATACCGACCTTGATGACAAAAAGGGTATGCCCCAGTGTGACATCAAAAAGTGCCAATAAAATGACAAGTAAGAAATCACAAACACCACTAACAAGATGGAAAGAAGTTGGTACGCTCCAGAAATGACAATCTCACAAATGCGACTGCAGCGTGTTATGTACTCAGTGGTATCAATGCCATGTCAAAATCCCATAATCGCACACGTGGTCAAAGTCGAGCCGAAACATCACACCATTCATTCGCGGAAAAATCATCCATTTTATTCCACAACATCCAATATCCACAAAATTGATATAAGGTATGCCCTAGTGTGCACATTTGATATGCAAGTGCCTCGATGAAAAAACTCTGAAATAAATTTCTGAAGACCTAATCGTCTGAACAAGCGAACAAGACAACATATGGGGTGTGGGCCAGTGTGCACCCTTACTTAGTTGACGAATATGTGTGAATCTGACCCCAGGCTAGCCCTTAGAAGCACTATGTCAGGTGAAGAAACTACGCACAGTAGGCATACTCAAACTTTGATGCCAAAACATCTCTAGGCGAAATGGGCTGCTAGTATACATGCGTAAGAGCCAAAGCCAACATGAAAGGATAGGGGTATGCCCCAATGTGAACGTGTCAAAGCATCAAGCTAAGGCACTATCAACTGGCCCCAATTTCCTCAGACATCCAGATATTTGATCATGGACTTGAGGCAAGCAAATTGAATGGAAAAGCAATATGTGACCCTCGATACTCTCGAAGAACAGAGACCTGTCGACATCCCGTACTCAATCAGTAGAGAGAACCTATCCATACAAAATGCTTCAAAGCAAACACGAGATCTCATGGTCTTAGGGTGGTCTTATGACTTGGACAGTAATGTAGGCCAGGGGTGAAAGGTGAATGACATGATGGGAAACAAAGGCCCAAATACCCAATAAATGCTGCCAAACTTCTATACACACAATGTCAAATATCAAATAATCATGTGAGCAAGGTGACTCAACCAACATCCGAATGAACAATGTCAAACGACAAATAAGTCACACTTAAAGTGACACGCGCCGCTACAGTTGGTGACGACGATCAATAAGGGTAGAAGAAGACTAAAGGGGATAAGACAAATGATGAATGGATAAAGCAGAAAATGGAGAAACAAGTTGGGATACAAATGTGGCCATGTGTGACAACGATGAACAACTCATCCCAGGAATGCCAAGTTGAAGCAAGTCACTATAAGATGGGAGTGGTGATGCAGGTAATGATCCAGGAACCTAGTGCGAAGCAACCAAAACCTCATTCCTAATGTGTTACCCAGATCCATGGAGAAAAATCGTACAATGCTCTCACCCAACTCTTAGAGAAATAATAAATCTCTCAAACCTAAATGACCTTTGATGATCCCAAGTATATTAACGAATACCAAACAAACATAATATTTTTTTTGTTTTTTTGTTTTTTGTTTTTTTGTTTTTGTTTTTTTTGCGTCGAACAACCAAAGTAGGCTGAATGCCATACTAGCACAATCCATCCAAAAGAACCTCAAACCTCCAATCCCAAATGGTCCCCTCAACCTAAGAACCCTGGATCAAACCTATAAAGTGAACTAAGGGTGTGATAACCCGATCGGGTAGCTTGGGATGAGAGCACAATATCATCACACAAAAGGAGATAAAAGTGAAACAAATAGAGATGTATGAAACTAGACTCAAAGGCGCATTTATGAAGATGCAAAATGGAAAGAAAAGAAATAGGCAATGATGCGAGAAAGAACAAACGAAGAATGACACAATGCTTATAATTTGTAAACCCGGGGAAAAAAAATTCAATTTTTCTGAAAAAGGGTAAAACGATAATTTTGGTTGAAAACCGAAAATTTTCTAGATCTCGGATGACGAAACTGATCGCTATTGAATTCATCCTCAATAAATCTAGTGATCCAAAAGTTTTTGCCGACCGAGAAAAGCATTTACGATTTTCGGGATGATATCGTCACCGGGATTTTCGTGACGAGATTTTTACAAAATCTCGTGGGAAATGTGAAACTGTCGACTAAACATTTAAAATAAAAACACCTAAAGAACAACAGTTTAATCAAAACTGTCTCCAACAAGTCAGTTGCAAATCTATTATCCAAAAATGATAATGGTTTAATAATAACTATAATACTAATAAAAAAAGGATAAAACCAAGAAAGAAGAAGCTCTAAATTTATGAGTAGCAGTTATGTTTTATGGGTAAGAGGAGGCCTTATTTATTTTCCCTTTCCATTTACTTCAGTCCACTCCAAAGCCTCATTTTGAGCAGAAGGAGTGCTCTGATCTCACTGTCTGAAAGCTGCTACAGGCTTAAATCAGAGTTTACCAAATCCCTCATTTTGCGTATGAATTTTTCCTATCATAAGTATTTCTAAATTTCAAATATTTAACGGCCTGACTTATTTTCTAGAGGGTGATGTGAAAAGGCCCGTGAATTTCGCTCTCGACCCTGACCCAGTATAGGAATTTTTAGAAATTTTCGGATTGTTTTCGACATTAGCTTAATTGGGGGATTATTTTTGAACAGCTTCTGGGCCGACTTTTCGAGACTGCTGGGACAACACATGCACTTTCAGATACGCGCTCCCAGATCGTGTCAGGTTTGGCTTTGATCCCAGAACTAATGTCTTCGGGTTTTCAGGCGCTAAGGTATCACAATATTCATGATGAACCGTGAAGGGACCAAGAGGTGCCCCGTTTTATATGGTTCAGATTTGGGCCATATTCTTGCGGTGTTGGTCATGGAAAAAGTGAATAATATGATTTGAAAGTGGTTCACGTGTCACGTGTGACAAATAAATGATACATGTCAGACATGATCAGGCCATTACATGCCTGCTGAGGCTGTGGCCGTGGACAAATTGTGTCAATACAGTTTGGTGGATTGATGTGTGTCATTACTCGGTGGTAGTGATCAGGATGTCCATATATGCTTGAATTAATATGTTTTGATTTGGAATTTGTATGAACCTTAATATGAATGTCCAAATGATGCATGGATAACATGGCTTATATGTATGCACATAGGTAGTTCTCATTATATATGTAGTAATGCAGATGAATATGTAATGGCATAATTGCATTATACATAAAAACACGAAAAACACGTATAACATGTGGGTGTGGAGGTATCGTTGAGATTCTACACCCAGCCAGCTAAGCCTCGACTGGGCTACACAGAGTACCTCAGGATTAACACCGCGTGCATGGTGCTGATTATGGACTCTGCTAATAGGACAACGTCCAAATGAAACGTACTGTTAAGGAAATGGAAATGGCTCATTGCATTTCATATGCGCACTGGGCACCCAGAATAATAGGAGTGAGTGTACGAGGTGGTTTCGAGAGAATCGCTTCCTGAGGGTCAATTCTCAACAATATTATTTATCGTGAGTGTGTCCACCGCCAAAGACGGAGGGTTGTTCATATACCGCAATCGTCGAGTCTCGCCTAATCGATATGTCACGCCCGTATCTTTCTGGTCCGGGGGCAATCCTCCTCTCTCCTCTGCGATCATGATCCGACCTGCTCAGTGGCGCGAGACTATAAACCGTGACTCTTACCGCGACGACGCTGGGTATGTCCAAGTCTTATGTTATAAATGTATCAAAATATCATACAAAATACAAATAAAACTACCAATCAGAAGGGGTGTTTACAAAGGTCATATACACACGCTTCGAGTCCCATTTACATATACAAAACTATACATTACATTTACATGATCGAGCACTAACTCCACAACGATGAACCCCTACTCGTGTGCCGGCCCACAGACGCGAAGATCATCGTCTCCTTCTTTTACTCTACACCTGACAAACCCGTGCAGCTTTACGCTTAAATGGGAAACATATGTAGTATGCATATACACATTTATATTCAAGATATAATAATAATGGATATCGTGAATTTCCATGCATTCATATAATGGACTTATACAAGTACTCGATGCTTATAACAGCTTATGCTGTTCTGATCTCCCGTAGAGTCACAGAGCTTAGTTCTTATTCGTAACTTACGCTTATATCGTACCATGTTTATTCTGTGATCTCCCGTAGGAGTTACAGCTTATTCTTATTCGTAATACCCGTAGGTGGCTACGCATCGAACGATACACATTGCTTACTCTTATTCATCATTCAAAGTTGGCTTTCATATAACTATGGGAATACCTAAACCAAGCATTTCACAATGAGTAAGACACAAGATAATAAGTATCCGCGATACGCTATGCTATTTCTATGCCGTAGGCACAGCAGAGTGCCGGCATTGAACAGAGTGCCGTAGCACTAATCGTGAGTACCGGGCACTGAATGTGAGTGCCATAGCACTAAATCAGAGTACCGGCATCGGGGCCAGAGTGCCGAGCACTAATCGTGAGACGCGGCTCGCTTTCCACGCCGTGGCGTGGCGCGTCGCGGTCATTTAATACCGCCCTTAGGTATCTCTAGCCTTATCATATATGTGGCCCCAAACTTCCTATCTTATCATTGGGGCATGAACTGGCTCTCCCATCGGGAATCTCACCGAGGCTGCGAGGTACTGTGACAATTTTCACTTACTTTCTTATCTTAACCCCTCGTTAATCATTTATTAGGTTCTAATAGCCTCCCATGAAGTAATTCATGTACTTCTAACTATGCAAAATATCAAAAAACGTGGGTCGGGCAGGAACTACTGGCACCTGGGCATTCACTGCTCGGCATCTGCATCGATCCGATTTGATGTACCTGCATTCACTTCGGTGGTACCAGAATATTTGCCACATCACGCAGACGGTACACTAAAGGTACTGCAAGTCACTCCTATTTCCCGCCAGAATGGCGTAATTCACCATTTTTCATGCACTTTTCTTCCATAATTTTCTTCGTTCCATCCTTCATCAAAATTAACATGGAATCCTCCAAACAACTCACAAACACTTTTAATTACCAAAGAATCCAAGGATTCATACCTAAGTTCACCCAACTCTACAAAACCTTGAATTCGTGGAAGGATTTCATATCTAATTATTATCAACTAGAATTTTCAACCCAACTTCCTTAAATCTAGAGTTGGGAGGTATTCTCAAACAAAACCTCAGTGCGGAACCAAAATTAATGCCAAAGAAAACCCTAGCAATCCATACCCAAGTAGTTTTTGTACAAAATCTTACTATTTCATACTTAAATTCCATACCAAACTCTAAAGATCCATACCTTTGCTTGATTTCTCTCTTCCTTCCTCTTCTTCTTCTTCCTCTTCCTCTTCTTCCCGTAAGTTTCCTTAATTGAGACCAAAAATGGATTATTTTTTGGGTCTCCTCTCCTTTATAATTAAACTTTCCCTTATTTCGTCCTTCCTCATTGCATTAATTACATTCCAATTCCTGTTATTTCTACTGCCTCTAGTTTTATCACAATTCATGTTCGATGCTCGGGACAAACATACTTAACCCAAGTTCATATACTGTTTCTAAATTTTCATTTTTAACATTTAATTTACGAAAACTTCAATTTACACATACAAAATACCCTAAACATGTTGAAAACAACTAGGGTATATTTCTGGGTGTTACATGATATACATCGGAGGGTTCATATAATATCAACGCCTGAGTCTACCTCAAATCGATATACATCTGAGGGTCGCTTCAAGGTTAAAAACAAATACCTTAGAGCTTGAAATGAAGGTTTTCGCCACCTGCAAATTTATGGTGGGGTGAGAGAGTCGGTGAGGACTCAGGATATGGGAGGTGGAAGTGAGTCACATTCTCATCCATGACATGTGTAGACATTTAAGTAAAGATACATGCATGATTCACTGGAATGCTTGCTTATTTGTTTGTTCGATGTCATTACATGTGCACTTAGGCTGTGGCACCCTCACAGATTATCACCATCGCCAAGCCACCCCGTCGGCCCCCTTTCGTGTACAAGTGTCAGCTAAGAGGCATCAATTCATTCGTGACCATATTATACAAGAAAGTCTGATACGTTTCTGATATATTTCGTAAATATATACGGGTTGTATTGTTTGTAGGCAGAGTGATGTAATTTAAACTCATGACTAGCGGTTTTATAGTCATGCTGAGGTTGTCGGAGCATGGATAATAAATGGGCCCTACGTGGCCATTTTTACTCGTATGTGGACCCTGTGGTCGCTTATAATATCAGCCATGTTGCCACAGAATCGTACATATTGTATTTCGTGTAGCCTCCCCACAAAGGAGACTCACCCCGATTTTCGTTAAATCACGGTCTGGTGAAAAGGGACACGACAGGTGTCAAAGTTACCCGACATTCACGGTGCATTCCGTGTCGACGGTTGGTCAACCCGGACACCTGCCAGAAGGCCACAATAATGCTCACAGATCCAATTAATAAATAAAGCGCACGTGGGCGTTGTGCCCCCAACCTGTCGTAAAAGTATGCGCTAATGAAAGACAGCTACAATAAACCGTGAGGCTCAAAGGCCAGCAATAGATATATCAATGTACTGGTGCAGGGAATATGGCTACTCAAAGTGCCGCCACTCATCCTCCGACCATATTATCATGCATAAACTTTAGTCGATCCACGCTGATCGGCTCAGAATTGATTTTCGTCTAAGTCTGTCAGCCAAGATGCTCCTTCTCGGGTCAAATCTAGAATAACATACGACCCACTCCAAGTTGGTCTAAACTTACCTCTAGGGTCATTGATCAATCCCCTGAGGACTTTCAAGACTAGGTCGTCTTTTTGAAACTTCCTAGGCTTGACCACGGGTCATCTTCCTTTGATAGGCCTGAACATGATCTGCTGCCCTCAATCTCCTCTCATCTAAAAGGTTAAGCTGATCATAACGATCGTGGCTCACTCTACCCTGGATATCTATCGCCTACCTCAAAGATCTCAATTCAATCTCAACAAGTAGCACTGCCTCCATACCATACACCAAAGAAAATGGGGTAGCTCCAATAGAGGTACGATAAGCCCACAATGCGAAAGGGAGCCCGACCAATCCCTGTGGGTCTCAAACCACCTCTTAAAACTCTCGATATTCTTATTCGTGGCCTCAAGCGCCCCATTAGTCACATGTGGCCTATATGCGAGATGATTAGTGATCTTTGAATACCATACTGCGGACTATTGTATCCACCTAGCCTGCGAGAATGCTCCTCTGTCTAAGATCGGCATGAGGACCCCGTATGGTGAATGTGTGTGATCTATTAGATTTGGCCACTTTTGAATTTGTCGATCTAGCATAAGTAACTTCCACCCACTTAGTGAAATAGTCGATGACAACTAAAATGTACTCATGCCCACTGGAAGACTTGTTCAAGATCTTCCTGATAATATCAATACTATCTTTGAAATGCGAGGGGATGTAAGTATGCAACTGAAGGTAGCACGTGTAATAAGTCTAGTGCATTTAACCTCTATGGACAATCTCTGTACAAAAACTTATAGTAATCTATCTCCATAGTTGTAGTAGCCAGGTCTCATGAGTCTTGCATTCAGCATACTTGGCCTCCATGCCAAGGCACAAATCCTATAGACCTCTCATTACTGGTCTATAGAGGCACGATCTAGACCGAGAATATGAAGCCATCTAGGGACCTCCTATGAGAGGGAAGAATCACTATGCTCAAATATGGTGGCTATTGTCTCAATGCTCTCTTCATCTTGGCAGCAGCTGGCCAACTCGAGAGTAAGTGCCATATAGCTTAAATTATTTGGATATCTTTGATGCAATGGCAACTGTCCACGATCCTCATTATCTCGATCAACTGGCAGATATGCGATCGGACTGGTGCCAATCAATGGTGGTGGCATAGATACTCCTATAGGAATTTCAATTACGAAGCCAAGGTGGCTAACATGATAAACGATTCTTTGCTTCTGGCGGATGTATATATCTCGACTCATATTACATGGAGCGGGCATGGTCTGAGGTGGTACATGGTAAGGCTTTGGTTTCATAAATCACCAGAGTCCTCGAATACATGATCTGTTTGATAACCAGGATTGGGATCACATGGATCTCCAACTTTCTAATTCTAAGATCAAGTGCAGTCTCAAGGCTCGTAATGCAAGCCTCATACTCAACTATATTATTTGTCAACCGATGATGATCAGAGAATGTCAACCGGACTGATATAGGAATATGATCACCCTGCGGTGATATCAATAGGATACGATACCCAAACCATGATTGGCGGCACCTTCAGAAGTACAATCGTCATCACATGTACTGGTCAACGACAAACCTTACTCATCAAATCATTCGTCCAATTAATCTGTCAGCCGGATCTTTGGAAAGAAGCTAAATGATCTGCAACAGTAAACCCGCTATCGATTCTGTGTCACATCACGAATATCAAACTCACATCGATAGAACTGACCATCTCAGGCACACCGAGTTAGGGCTGAGGCACAGTCAAGCAAATGTTTCAATGGATCCAAAAAGTGGGCCAGTATGGAATACTTCGTCACATAGTGTCTAAGTCTCACAGAGTGGCTCAAGCTCCAATGCTAAACAAGGTGCTCAATCATGATGTATCCACACTCATGCTCGAAGCATCCTCTTACTCGAATAATAAATGTCACTCCTTCATGAATCCATCGGTGATTAACATGCATCCTAAAACCTTAATAAAGCGACAAATGCAGGAAAGTAAAGGTGTACTTGCAGTGTAGAGCACTAAAGAAATTTTGGAAGGAGAAAGGAGGCACTCCTTAAGTCTTTTTCGAAACTTATGCGACAATCATCATTCAAAATGTAATTTAATTCTTCCTTAGAAGACGGAACATGAAGCTTGCATATATGCAGTAATCATGATGAAGCGATTGATGTCGCACCAATCTGCCTAGAAAGTCCCTAATCTCCCTCTCCATCCTTGGAGCAGGCATGTCAAGTATGGCTCGGATCTTTTCTGGATCAACCTCTATACCTCGCTCGCTAACATTGTGACCTAGTAATTTCCCAGTCGGCCCAGTGCCTTCATGGGATTCAATCTCATTTGGTATTGTGGATCTCGAAGAATCTGTGTGCATAGTGAGATTTGCCTGTCTGGGACTTCACTATCATGTCATCCACCTTATACCTCAACATCTCTATGCATCATATCATGGAATAAAAGTAAACTCTCACGATAAGTGGCTCACTAATTTCTTTAACCTGATGGCATGACGATAATAGTAAGTACTCCACTTAGTTGAAGTGAAAGAAGTCTTGCCTCCCATATCTCTGAAGCCATCAAAAAATCGATTATACAGAAGCCACTATGAAGGACAACATAGGGTGCCATGTTATTCGACTAACATATTGATGTGTGGGAGGGAAAATCATCAACAAAGTGGCCTTGTCAAATCTAAAGGGTCAGCTGGCTCACAACCTTGCCAGCTCCTTTTTAAGACGGGGACGAGCATTGTAACCACTCTCGGGATACTTAACTATTGTGAAGCCAACACCAAAGTTGCTGAATCTCCTCCTTAACACCACGAAACTCCATCGAGGTGTAGTCTCTCAATTCTATGTAAAATTGGCCTAGCATGTGAGTGGAATGGGCAGGTGATCTTGAGACTCTGATCTAGGGTCGAGGCTTGTGTCCTCATGCGACCATGCAAATACAACTCAAGTATGACACAGTGGGTCTGATCAAATCTCTCCTTTCCTGGGGGATAGGGGAAAGAGCAATCCTAATCTCCACAGTTTGATCTGAGTGCTTTAAGTCTATCAACTCTATGTACTGAAATAGAGGTCAGCCAACTTTCCTGTCCTGCGACCCAAGATGCCTGAATTTGACCTTCCTAGTGGGTCATCACGTGTCTAGACATCATCAACATAGCATACATGTCTTGTGGAGTCTTTGGTGGTACAATAAAGGGAAATGTTTGTGACACAAGCAAATACAAAGAAAATACTCATGTCATTATTACCATCGAAGTATATCGACGGGGTGACATACCAGGACATAGTGTGAAAAGAAAGATGGGTCAAGCAGGTTGGATGCTCCTCGACAAAAATAAGTAACACCGACAATATGGGTAGCAACGAGTCTATGCATATTAAATCGACATAGAAATCCGAAACACATCGAACGAGATCAGGAATTTTGGTGGGGAAGCATCAGAATCTTGTTTGATGCGGAAGTCATGTCCATAAATGAATTAAGTGCATAAGGTGTCTGCCATCATTAGAATCAATCATAGAAACTCCCAATCTGTCAAAAGCATAATGGGGCCCACGCAGGGCTGTGTCAAGGATACGGTTAGTGTCGATCATGTCCATCTCGTCCATGTAAGTATCAGGAAGAGTTACTCCATCAGTATCATCCCCCAAATCCATAGGTAGATCATAGTCAGGGACCTCCTCAAGAAGCTTCACGGAAAAGCACAGCGGCTGGGAGTCTGGGTGGTGGGGTGCAACTATTGTCTCAGGTGGCTCGGTGGTCTTGAACTCAAACCCACATCTGTCCTAGGGCCTGCTGGATGCCCCCAGTCTAAATATTCCCGAAATGTAGCGTTGACTCCTTTTGTGTGGGGGTGCATGCTCGTCCTTTAAGTGAAATAATTGACCCATTTGAAGAGTGGATGGACCAGAGAGAATGTCAGATGGACCTCGGACAAGTAAGCTCTTACTCTATCTCGGCGCAGCCACACCAGCATGTCATCATCTATTAACCCAGAAGGTGTAGCTTGATCCGTATGGTATCTTCGTGATCGGTGTGAAAGCCAAACTCCATAGCGGCCCTTCTTGCCGGCGTGATCAAACCGGGCATATGGGGACGTACCTTTCATCATCTTGAGTATCAAGAATCCTTTGTTATGTTTAATCAAGACATAGGTACCATGTCTGCAGTAGTCATCCTCTAAACTAACAACTGGACGCAAATGAAAACATTGGTGAAATTAAAAATGCATTATATATATTAGTTGATTTGCCAACTTGGCTTAGAAGAGGTAACAACATCTTTAATCAAATAACCTGTGTAACCTTGTTAGTGAATGACAATTATAACACTGGCCTCCTGAATCCGAGGAAGCCGAACAGGTTAAAGGTTAAAGTGAATCATAAGAGCCTGGGCTTCTGAATATCTATTGGCTATCATGACATGTGGTGAAATTACCTATAAGCTGTCGCTAAAGGTCGAATCATAGCTCTAACACAGTCTGTAGCTGAATGGCCCCAATCGGATGTTGTCCCAAAAGCAATAGCGGTAACAATGGACAAGCGTTAAGGAACAAAGTGGTATCCGGCGGGGCAGATGACACCAAATAAGCAACATCGATGAACAAAGGATGAACATGGTATGATCCCTCAGGTGGTAAATCATCGTCAAAAAACACTATGAATGCAAATGCCCCTATCCGCCGCCGTAGTGGATTAAATTCCCTGGTGTGGTGGTAGCAAAGATCAACTCTAATTTGATCGAGATCTCTCGATCAATGCCTCTATGTGTGCCGGATGAGGCCACAAGCTCCCAAATGGAAATGCGGGCCCGAGGGTGTGTAAAATGGGCGCGAAATCTCATCATCCTCCATTCGAATCTTATCTTTAGCATCGCTGCAAGCAAAGGTCTATCAACAGTGAATGAAACAGCTACCTCCCACCCTCAGAATAATTTAAACATCTCTATGTATCGCCCATACTCCGAACTAAAGAAGGGTGTCATGGGCTTTAACATGCCGCAAGTATACTCCACGATACCGCGTCTCGTCTGAAAACATCATTCGAATCAATCTAAATGGCCTAGAGACCTGCTGACTATGGGTGTATCCACTAAAGTCCGAGTCCCGTGATACAAACAAGATCGGGCCGAGAGCCTCCATCCCATCCCATCATGAATATCTCATTTCCCAAAAGCTCAATCGAATGTATACCACCCAGGGGTGGAGGTACAACTCTAGTGTCATGAGTAAGGAGCGGGTCTGTAGCCACTCAAGGGTGTCCCAAATCAACCAAACCCTGATCAATCAAGTCTTGAATAGCATGCCTCAATGCTACACAACCATTAGACAAGGACCCGCTCTCGATGATGTGCATAGTGAAGATTTGTCTGAACTGAGCGTGAGGTCAGAATGTGGTCCTGGCGGTGAGCGGAACAATTAAACCCCTTCAACCAATCTCCTCAAATGCTCGGCTTAGCCGGCATCCCGAGTCAGGTAAACTACCTAGCCTACGTGAGGCGTGCTCTATACTCGCCGATGGTACTGCATGTGGCCTCCCGAGGTGCCTCGTGTAGCATATACCAGCTGTGGTGGCGATGATAAGTAGCCCAACTCATTCCTCGAGCGAGTACTGTCTCGTATTGATCCCAGCCAGACATCCGTAAGGAGGCCTAAAACCGCCTCAGAACGAGGGTGACGCTGGGACTGGTGGTCTTATCATGCCAATGGCATTTAACATCCATGGTCCGGGTCCCGACCCTGGCTTCTTCCCCTTCAGTCCGGGCGGGAAGAGTCCCGCCCCATAATCCTCTCAGATATGCCCTCCTTATGCCATGTAGGCCTGGAACCAATGATCCAAAGTCCGCCCCGTGGGAAGCCCCGGCCGCGAGATGCCTAGCAAAGCTTGGTCAAGACTACGCATAATCGGCGCCGATCGCACTCGAGAGTATATCAATAATCAGGCTATCTTCTCCCCTCTAACGGGGGAGATGAATGAAGTGACCGACTATCCGCCTCCGGGCCGAGGCCCCAACTCTCTCCGAGATATGTCCACTACAGTATTAAAAGAATATTGTCTAATAAACTCATGTCCTAAATCAGCCCATGTCCTACGCCTCGAAGGGTCCAATGAGGTAAACCAATCACGGAAATATAGCACCACTCGCTGATGTGAGGGAAAACATGACTGGTCCGTGCCTCATCTAATCTATGTCCGCGCATAACAACGCTATACAACTATAAGTGAATACGGGGCACCCTATCCCCTTGTACCTCTCAATGCCAGACATGAGGAACTCAACTGGCAAGGCTGCCATTGGAAGGTCATCATATCCACCATAACCTATAACCCCATCAGAAACATGCAGAGGCTTGATCCTCTGCTCAATCTTATCGATATGGGCTTGGGTGTCATCAACAATCGGTGCAGGGGCCACAACAGAATGTGGTGTGGTTTCAGTCTGACCATGTAGAACAAAAGCTCTAACCCTCATTGGCCGACGAATGTGTGCAGGAAACTATATAGTCTTGACGCGGGTCCAGTGGTGTGTGCGGGGGTGTAGTGGTCATGCGGGGTGCTCCCTGAATCAAGAATGTCCGGTCCACGCCCACTAACCTCTGTCCCACCCAATGGCAGTATTCCGAAGTGTTGCCATGGTATTTCCTGTGATCTCAAACAACCTGTCAACAAGAGCTGCACCGAAAGTGTCCATAGGTACATATATCTCTATGATCTGATGTCTGCCCTAACTTACTATGTGGATATGATCCTCTAACCGGTTTGCCTCTAATTTTGGTCCAAGCTCGAGAACCTAGGTTGGTCTCAATCAACAATCCTATAAAAGGAAAGGGGTAATTCAGTCCCTGTGACTATCCATCTTGAAATCAATCTAGTAAATGTATGACTAAAATCCTCCGAGAGAATGCTCTAACATCTTATGTCAACCGCTAAACTGATATATGGATTCACAGGTAGGAGCGAGATTATGACATGGTAATACCTCAAGGGTAAGGTGGCTCACAAGGCAATAAAGAGAAAAGGCAAGTCCTAAAAAATAGATGATTGTACCCCAGACGGGATATGTAACCTAAGATCCTAACCGATAATAAAAATGACACACTGGCCACACATCTATCCATGAAATCCAAATTTCGTAGTTATACTGTGTCTTCATTACCTGATAACCGTCATTCCATAGTGCTCCCAAACATCTGATATAGCCCCTTACGCTAGGATTCTACCCAAAACTCCATTGACCAAGGCAAACAATGGAATGACCCTAAGCAACATAGCAATCCACGCAGGAAACGGCCTAATTAAGACTAGTGATTTGCATGGATACAAGCGTGCCCCACAAATACAAAAACTGCCAGCCATAAGGGAGAGGCAAATTTATGCAACAACTGATCATGTGCAAAGAGCGTCTGCCATAGAATCTACGATAATCTAACCATCTGCTTTCAATAAGAAACATATAAGTCGTACCAATTAACCATGAACAAGCATGCAAGAATCCCAATATGAACACACAAAGCACAAACAAACCACCAGTGTATGCCAAATACCAACCAAGTGGAAGTATCACAACGAATGAGGTAATCCAAGAGTCCATCAACAGAACCATGTGCCCGAATATACTCTAACTCAAGTTCAAAGCTTGATCATTTTATTTAAACTTGCAGATTCTGGTTCAATCCTCAATGAAAGTCGCCAATTTTGTGGATTCCACCCGATCCACTGACCAGGCGTACCGCTTTTAAAATGAAGAGAAAATGTGCTGATTTTCTAGTTTTGAAAAATCCATCCTAGAAGAACCGCTTTGTTTTTGAGTCACCACTTACTTTTATTTTTGTTTTTTTTAAACGGGAAATGGCTAAGAAGAAAAGCCCCTCACGACTCCCAACAGAAAAGCAAATTACAAACTAGACTTTGGGTTCGGGGATCACATTCACTGAAGGTACTCATGCGAGGCAAAGACTCTAGGTCTTAACTCGCTCTATACTAGTGAATCGGGTATATGAGAGTTATTAAGGGTCAAAGATCATACATCCTCTAGAAAACATAGATGACCTCCGAATCACCAACCCAATGATTCAACATAAAACACTCAACCAATCAAAACAATGGGTGGGTACCTGTGGTCCATAGCCAAGCGCTGCATAAGAGGTTAGTCAACAAGCTCAAATGCACCACAAATGTCAAAGTCCAAACACCATGTATGCATATGAATACAAATACCAATGCCCAAGCACGTACCTAAGATCCTTAGCCATGAGCTGTAGGAATAGGTAGGGCAAATAATACATCATACATCATGCATTTAAACCAAACATCTGATCCCATACTAAAAGAAGGGAAGCAAATGAAACTGAGGTATGGCTCGCTTCATTTAGCACACACATTTTAAATTCCACAAACCAAACCATACTTTTTAATCCCACATTGCCCACTACCCCACCTTGTTCAAACCGAAACTGAACTCAGACCCTAAAGGCGCCCAAGCTCCTCTGAGCAAATGGGGAGAACGCCTATAATAGATTCGGGCTGAAACATGCTAAAATAGGGCCGCCCCATGAGCCGGCTCTCGCATAACCGGGTTGAACCGATTCTCAACAAGTCCAAACGATGAAAATTTCTCTGAAAACCTTATTATAAAATCATCATACAAGAAGGAATCTGAACAAACAAACGGTGCATGATCTCCCGTAGTCCTGATGAGTGAGAACCAATTGAAACACGAAAGTGTTCTAAAACAGGCCGCAAATCCGCTTACCATTATTAAAACGTGCACTACGGGATTCACTAATTTACAATGCAGCCACTTAGATCCCTAGAACCAAACTGAAATTCTAGCTACCTAAATCCCATGAACCTAGCTACAAATTTAACTAAGGCAAAGCCCACATACAACCACCATCGCCTTGGAAGTCAGTGCCATTCACAAACGTCTCCAATAAATTTCGAATGAACCCAAGTAACCATTCGCAGATGTAATGCTAAAGGCTCAAACCAATCCCAAGGAGACAAGAGACAAGAGACAACCTTGCTATCACACACCTACATTCAGCTAATAATCAGGAACCTGCTTATCCAACTCAATACATAACCCAAACTCGGGCTATTTCGTAACCGAACCTAATGAACCGGCTGGTCCTGGGCTTCCCAACCCATGATGGTCGCTTAAAACCTTTAAATTTGGTCAAAATTCCTTAACAATAAAGTAAGGAAACTAAAAACAAACTGCATACATGATTCTAGCTCGAATGATTGAGAACCAACTGAAACAAACCGTTGTGTTTTCTAAAACCGGGGCTGCCCAGCAAAAACTATTAAACCGGTTCCCACGTATGAGCGTGAAAACTGGTACAAATGCTTGAGGAAAATCCTCAAATTTGGTTAGAATATTTCTTAAAGAATAAGGAAATTAAAAAAAACAAACGGTGCGTGATTCTCAGTTCGGATGAGTGAGAACTAACTAAAAAAATCCATTGTGTTTTCTAAAACCGGGGCTACCCAACATAAACTGTTGAACCGGTTCTCACATATGAGAGTGAAAACCGTATCATTCAATTCAAAGGAATGACACCCATGGAAGTCCCTATAGTCATCATCACTGTGTAGACCTTGAAGGTCTCATGAGATAATCAAAATGAAATATGCACAGAAGGCCAATGAGCCTTCTTACCAAACTGAAAACTTGGCCCCATGGACCATTGCCTTACCTGAACAAATCGTGCTCGGGGCTAGCCAAGCAAAAAGATATATCATTTTAAGGATCAAAGAATAGGAAGAAGATATGAAATAGAGTGGAGCAAGGGACTAGTTCTTACCTCTTCCACAAAACACAGAAAAAAAATCCAAGCTAAGCATTCGAAAAAAAAGTCAAAAAGTGTGCATCCGAGCCCGAAAAAAGTGCCAAAGGTCCTCTACACTTTGATCTTTCTCTCATTTTTATATTGATTCCCGCCTCAGCCTATGAGCCCACTTGGTGTTTTCCACCCTCAAACTTTGGAAAGAGCTCCATTAGCCTTGAAACCACACTCCCCAATAACTCCCCTCACCAATTCCCCATGCAAGTTGACTATCTTAAGTTTTCAGCTTGCTTCATCACCAAGTATCCATATGGATTCATGGTGGGCTGCATGTAACCCAAGACAAAGCCTAAAATGGACCCAAAATATTGACCAAGACCGATCTGGAGCATATGGGCATGATCCGTATGGGATTTGGGCTCCAAAATCACAAAAAACAGCGCTCCACACAAGCTGGCCCGACGAACCTGTTGAACCGGATGCCAACCGGTCGAGCTGGTTGAGGAAAATTATGGAATTTTGACATAATGTTCCCTGAAGAATAAGGAGACCAAAAAAAAAATGGTGCATAATTCCAAGTTTGGATGAGGTAGATATGATCGAAATAAGGAGGAGTGCTCACCAAAATCATCCAAAAAGACAGTGTTGTATATGTACTACCCCGACGAACCAGTCAGACCGATTGGTCAAACAATTGAAAAAAATTATGAATTTTTAACAAAAACCTCATTAGTGAATAAGGAATCCAATAAAATAAACGGCGCAGGATTCTGAGTTTGGACAAGGGAGATACAATTGAAACAAGCTCAAGTGCTCGACCGACATAATTCAATAAACCCTTCGATCAGCTAAAAAACCCCTGGGGCCCCACTTGCTTCCTATGGCATGATGCCAATAAAAAAATCACTCATGATGGAAAACTCCGCGAACTACATACACACTCACCGGACTACATACAAGCCCACTTGAGGCCTGAAATCGACTAAGGTTGGGGAATGGGGTCCTAAATCTGGCAAGCATATGAGAATGATAGAGCGTGACACTCCGCTTTCGTCTATTTCAGATGCCGAAATTATTCTGCCGAGTGATGAGCTTAAAAGTCATCTCTTTTTAGTCCATTTTTCTGTTTGATTTTCAGTTAAAATTGAATAATTGATATACAGAATTATGAAGAAACTCACCTATTTGTCATTAGCAGGAAGAGAGAAAGAAAGTAGAAAATACAAGCACATGGAGGAAAAGTGCAAATAATTTAGAAAGGTATGTGAAAAGAATCGGGCCGATTCATCATGCAATTGGGTTTGTACAAGCCAAATTCCCCGAGGTCGCGACACCAAGAGAATTTGAAGGAATTTACGCAGTCGCGACAGTAGGGCAATGTATCGCCACCGGCGGTAATCGTGGAGCTAAGAACGACGCCGGGACAAAGATTCGAGGTCGCGACAAATGGGGCTGATGTCGTGACTAGATAAGAGGTCGCGACAAATGTAAAACAATTTTTAAGCCATGAGAGGTTCGACTAATGAAGCTGCCGAACTTAAGTTGATGTCGCTGACGCGAGACATGTCGCTGACATCGGCGATGTCACGATAAGAGGCCAAGTCACGACATCAAGAACCACGCAGAAGCATCGCAGCCATGTCGATGTCGCTGATATGATAGAAGTCGCTACATCAGGATCCGGCCAGTCGGGCGGTGAAGTTTCATGAAGCGTGGTCACGGCTAACAAATAAGTCGCTAAATCAAGGCAAGTTGAAAACCTGCAATCGATGCGATGTCACGACATGAAATCAAGTCGCCGACATCGTAAGCAAACTACCGAAAGCCGGGACCATCTGATGTCGCGATACGGTGATCGGGTCGCGACATCGTGAACGTAATGCATCAATGATTCGTAGTCTTGAAGAGATGTCGCGACAAGATATCGACGCTGGCGACATCGAGAGAAACAATTGAAAAACCCGCCAAGACGGTGAGAAGATGTCACGACAAGATGGTGATGTCGCGACACCAAGAATGACTAAATCAAGGCTACATAGAGTAAGCTGAAGTCGCGACTTGGGATCGAGGTCGCGACATCGATGATGTCACGACAAGGAAACTGAAGTCGCGACTTGAACAGTGAATTGGGCCTGGATACTTAAAAATCCACAGCAGGCTACATTGGGATTAGGGCCCAATTGAGGAACCCTATAAATACGCAGCTATCCAACTCAAGAGCAAATTGGGCGGCCACGCACGAGAGGTCCTGACAGCCGAAGCTCATTTATTTTTTCTTTTTTTTTTCTTTCTTTTATTTTTCTTAATTTTTCATTTCGCTGCTTTAGAGCAGATTATGCTCGTGATTTTTATTTTTTCGTTGTATTTTCCGAATCAATGTTATCGCTTGAAATAAGCCGAGTGACCATTTTATCAAGCCAAATTACTAATTAAATGTTTAGTTCGTATTAAAATTTCGGGAATTAGATTGTTTCGCTTCAATTTGCGTACCATTCTATGATCGAGGAATGTCAGATCGTGTAATTCAAGAATCAGAATCCAGCCCATTATAACGTTATCGAATTTATCTTTCCCGTAGTCGCTTCAAAGAGCTTGTTAATTTCTGGAAGTGAATAAATTTACTGCTTCGTTTATTTTCGGGATCCGAATATCGCTTCTTATACCCAAGTAAGATTTCAAGGCCATTGCCTGAATATTTCAAGGAGGTCCTCTGAGGACACAGGAAGACATTCCCTCGAGAGTAATGTACATTTCTTTGAAGGTATATTAACCTCGCTATTAGGGGATCTTCGAGCTTTGTAAGTTCACTCTAGATAAATCCTCTTCCTCACTTGAAATCAAGAACGAGTTGAATGAGTTATCTATTTAAACAAGCAAAGAGTTCACCTCAATCTCGGATAAGGAGGCCAATCCCCCCGTTAGCCGAGATCTAATCAAGGAAAGGTTGATCTATTCTAATTTCGAGGAGGAGCAACTGAAGTTGTATATCCTTGCTTGACCGATAACTGGGGAGCTAAGGTTTACAACCATAAAATGGGTAATGGCATCGCAAAGTTAAAATACCCGCATTACTAGTTCCTTTTAAAAGTAGTTATCTAATTTATTCGAGAGTAATCGTGTCATAAATTAGATAATGAAATGTGGAGTGTGGAGAGATCCACCGCGCACTACAACGCCGGGATGTGATTTTGAAATTTGAGATAATCAAGAAATCTTATCGAATTATCTACGTGAATCGATACCACTATAACCGCTTCCAATTAACGTGTCTTCTCGATGATAACTATTCTAGCATTCTCCTCCGCCCTTAACTAGAAATTCATTATTCTTTTATTCTATTTTTTTTCTTCCGCTTTGTCAAGTTAGTTCATTTTATTTTCCTTTGTTCGTTAATTTTCCAAAGACTCTGAATGCCGATCATACTATCATTGCGGGTTCAAATAGTATGGAAATCGAAAGTAGTCGTGGTAGTTGATTTAAATTTTAAGATCTCTGTGGGATCGATATCTCGACTTAAATCCATTTTATTACTTTGTCGACTGCACTACTAATACACTGTAAAACCAACTTTTGAAAACATTTACTCTAAGAGATTGGTGGTTTATATAAGATAATATCAACAAGTTTGATGAGCTGCTGTCGATTAGTTAATAGTCCTTGGTAATGGTGTCATAAATTTGTGCTATATGTTTGGTCTTAACAAGTTTTATGTGGCGCTGCTGTTTCGTGGATTAGACAATAGTCCTTGGTGATAACGCTCATAACCTTGCATGCATAACTAATGCATAAATGTGCAACATGTTTTCGTCACCTAACACATAGAACTAAGGGGTTGTCAAGCATCAGGACATCGCATAAGTCCACGTGTCATCTCCACGTGGAGTGGTATTCTGTGTGATCCTTATGGGTTGTTCTCCAAAAAAAATTGTATGTTTAAAAGTGAATTATGTGGTCAGGGCTCGTTGATCGAAAGTAATTGATTAAATTGACTATTTTAAAACAAGAAGATGATTGATGAGGTTCTTAAGTTTCCACTCACTATTGATCTAGTAATTCCCACCTCTTCTTCACAATCTCATCTAGGAACCATTGATGAATGGTCTTCGATGGAGGATTTTACACTAAAAGCTCTTTTAGAATGAAAACGATCGAGTGATGTTAAACACTTGTTCAAACAATTTACTCGTAATTTTAACCTTGCATTTGTAATCAAACACAACGTGTACCGAGGGATCTCTCTGCTCACATCGCTGTCAAGAAGATGCCCAACTAAGGTTTTATAAGATTTTTCTAGCGTAAGTGCTTAACATCATACAATCCCGCTGAGGTATAAAAGAGGAATCGAGGGTTATTACCTTGATCAAGGTGAGTTTCCACCGTTAGAACCCCATCATAAGAAATTAGAACTTCATTGAAATTATAAAGCGAATCATATTTGATGAGAAACTATTCATAAAAGAAACTGAGAAAATCACGCTTCAATTGCAAAATCAAAGAATCAAAAACACACAATACTGAAAGAGAAAGTTGAGTTGTGCGATCTAACTGAAAGATTACATGAACTTGAAATCCAGAATCTGCAGAAAAGTGAAGTCTTCAACCCTACTCTATGAACCCTAGCAAAAACTATGAGAAAAACACTCTCCTTTGATGAAAATAAAACCCTAGAAATCCAAAGCTGCCTTCTCCCCCTTTCCTTTGGCTTTTATACCCTTTTTCATCATGGATCTCGACCGTGGTCAAATGACTCCATCACCCTTGCATTGGAATCAAAATTCTGCTCAATTCCAGAAAATATTACATATCGGTCACCTAAGACGGCAGCGTGGTACCCAGCATTCACTTTGCTTTATGTTTTCTCGCTTCGGGGGTACCGGTATCGATGAGTGGTACCTACTCACTTGGCCACCGTTATTCCGGCCAGGTACCGGCATCGATCAAATTCCGCACTGCACCACCGCTCAGACTTGTTCCCCAACATCGTTGCACTTCCCAAAACTTCACCACAACGGCTGCCATCATCCTCAATGATCCATATTCGCTCTCTGGACCCGAACACTTGTAACAATTATGCATGAAACCCGAAAAACCTGCACAAATCCAGAAACACGAGAACAATCAAAGGTACCTATTCTTATACAAAATGTGAGCAAAGTATGACCTAAAGGTACTAAATTCCGATATAATTGTCGCTTTTCAGGTATTCAACACACCCCTTAACCTTCATCTGCTAGTCCCGAAAGCAAGATTTGAACTAGTGACACCCTACTAAATATGATTTCCAACAACAAGGCGCTAGGTGCAGCTTGTGTTTCTTAAAGTTTCTCAACAGGGCAAAAAGTGAGCAAAATACTTCAACCTGATAAAGTATGTAACTGTCTGACTCAATTAAAACACAGTCTCAAGCAATGAACATAACAACAAACTATTACAAAACCAAGACATTCATATAAGGGACCATGGAATTGAGAAAAGAAGAGCTGCCATGAAAACACCAAACTGAAATGAACGATATTATAGAGGCAACAGTTTAACATTACCACGCAACTACTATGCATAAAAGTCCAGAGGAACAACCAACACAACTGAAATCAAAAAGGTCTTTAAGGCTTATAACGACCATAGGCTCCACAAATAGCTATATGAATGTTCAGGGTGCTGGGTACGATGTGGCCGGTGGTCCCCACCAATCAAGCTAAATACCAATCTCCTAACTAGCCTACTATGCTACTACTCGATGTCCTCCCTATCATCTGTCAAAGAGAATGCGTCCTCATCGACATGGGCCACTGCTTCACCCTTCAAGTCGAGGAGCATCTCTCCGCCGGCAGTGCTCTCCTTGATAATGTGACTCCCCGAGCCTAGAGAGAGCCTGCGTGGATCCAAATTTGTTTCGTCTCTCAATATGCATTTAAACTACCCCCTTGATCCGCCGCTCCATTCTTCGTAGGGATGTGCTCATCGACCGACGAGGGACGAAGAGGCCTCGTGAATACCTACTAGGATGTGTGAAGACCGAGGTCTCGCGGATGCACTCGGCTCTTAGCCTCTCGCTTGGTTTGTAATGGGCCCTGTGTCCTGAAGAATTCTCTTTCTCTAACCACTCCCTCATCCCCGCAGCCTTCCACAAGATTTGTAACTGTGAGATGGAATGGATATGCCTATTTTCGCTAGTGGACTCCGCATAAAATCTCTCATAACGCACCATATGACTACAGCATAGTCAACGAGCTTCCGCCATCACCTCATATAAAAATTGAGTTTTCGTTCTGGAATTTCGTTACTCCTTTGGTCCAATCATATCATGAATAATTTTGTTCATCAACGCATATTCAGGCTTTAGCTTCCCCAAAACAAACTCCTTGCGCATAAACCCTCTCATGGCAACTGGATGGGTGCACATGGCATCAGCAAACAACTAGGGCATCGAAATTCAAGGCCCCGAGGTAAGGTCGGTCATGGGCGGTGTGGCTACATATCGCAATGAGGAGCTCTATCAAATTGGGAGGATCTTTTAACTGCCACCCATCACAAATGTCTCTACTGTAGGTATCTATACACTGACACGCAAACAAACTACAAATTCTGCTCCTAAATAATAGCCCTGATAGGATGGGTGAACAAGAATGTATCCACTTTCACCCCCTGCTCGCAATGAAAACCTTGCTTCAGAATCGATTTGGGCTCCACTTTCCCGCTCGAATCGGGAGCCCCTAGCAAACATGGCTTCGATCTCCTCATCTTTGCTCTCCGATGCCTCCTCACTCTCAGAAGACAAATCTCTTCACTTTCCCTTGCCCTTCTTTATGGTCTGCGAGGTGTCGGATTTCCTTTTCTGCCACAAATGCCCGCTCCATAGGAGTCAGGGCGCTTGTCCTTTCTAAGAGTTCTTCGATTTTGCCATAGATAAGGGAAAGAATAGAAAAATATGGCAAAGACGAATTCAAACACATAAAGCAACATCCCAAAGAGCCTATCTCCATAAGTACCGGCCGGCCCCCCCAGGCATCAGACAAAACTTCCTCCCATACCAATGTCCTAATCCACAAAGAAATCGTAAAACCAATTAATCCAAAACCACCCAACCCAATCCATGTGACACAATGAAATACCACAATAAAAAGAAATATGCTTCCAAAGAATGGAGGGCCTCTTACCACGTATTTGCGGTGAATTGGGAGGAATCTGAATCAGAACGATGAAAACATTGGCAGAAACACGTGATCTCTGCCTGTTTCGCAGGAGTGGAGCAGGGCGGGGTAAGGTTTGTCTAAATAAGAGCCGGTGTTAAGTGGGAATGAAAAGAGGTGCAAAAGGGGTTAAAACCCTAATTTGCCTTTAAACCGCCTTATGGTACCTAGCATCGATAGTGGCGGTACCTATTGCACGCCCACGTCTCTTTTGAACAAGTTGGTTCAGATCGGTGAGAGTGGTACCTTATCGCTTATATCCCATTTTTTTTTTTTTTTTTTTTTTTATATTTGTAAATTTGGAACAGTAGTGCCGATATATAGATATACCCTTTTCGAATACCCTCCATCCCGGATTCCATTGAATGCTCATTCCTCTCCCCCCTGCTCATATTCTGCCCAAACTGATTGTGTTCACGGAGCTAACAATTGTACGTCCCTCTCTTGACACCTTCATGCTTACCATGGGGTCCACTGTATTTCTTGTGATCATAGTTCCTAGGATTCGACTGAATTGGCAACTCGAGGCTCAAGATGGGTGCAAGGGGTAAGTCAAAATGATTTCACCAAATGTAACACAAAAATAATGGCCTCAAATCACTTTCCAGTTATACATGGTGTTCCTCAGAGAATATGATGCATGTAGTTAACATGGAATGCCAAATAATGGCATGTGCTAAGCAATAAGAGGCAAAACAAGGCCGGAACAGAAGTCCGTGGGTTCAGGTATGGAATTAGAAATCGCACCGGGGTGATAAGGTCATCAATATGAACATAAAGATTTTGTGCATGCTTCGTTGGCTGTGTAAAATGCATTGAGATTATGTGGAATGTGTATAAGAAGTCATGCGGCTACAGACATCACAGGTCAAGTACTATACCCAAAAGAGCCGCAAATCGAAAAATTTCTCCATACACTGAACATGCAACATGAGCATAGTTGGTTCCCACCAGTGTGTGCCCACCCCCACTAGAGAAAGCATATTGTCCTGACGCACACAGGTACCCCCAATTACGTAAATGGAGGCCGGCAAGCAAATGTGAGGGCGTCGGAGCGGACCTCTGGCAAAATATTATATATTTTTATTTTAAAAAATGAAATTGAAAATAAAAAATGCATTTAAATAAAGAAAGCGTAAAAGAAATGCAAGAAAGAAAACAAAAACTATATACAACAAGATGTATAGGGATTACCTAAAGGAGCATCCCGCAGAGTGGATCTACCGCCCACACTACTCTCCCCATGGTCAAAGTGTTCTCGAAATGGCTTAGCGCTGGGCTATCGACTTTAAAGGATTTCCCCATTTTTTGATTTTCTAATCTCCACGCACCATATGGGTAAACGAATCTTGACAACGAACGAGCCACCCACTCAGAGCGGTTTTCCGAAACATGTGCAACCGAGAGTCAGACAATGCAAGACTTTCGTTAGGTTCAAAAGCCTCGCAAGAATGGTCTTATCATGGAACAGCTTGAGCCTCTCTTTGTAAATTGAGCTCTCATACGACTCACGCCGCAATTCATCAAGCTCATTCATCTGCAACAGTCGCTGTTTACCTGCCTGATCCAAATTAAAATTAAAGGTTTTAATAGCCCAATATGCCCTGTGCTCCATTTCTACCGGCAGATGACAAGCCTTTCCATAAACAAGCCTATAGGGAGACATACCAAGAATAGTTTTAAACGCAATACGGTAAGCCCAAAGAGCATCGGTAAGTCGGGGTTTACCCACCCTTGCGATTTTGGGGGCAACCGCTTTTTCCAAATGTGTTTGATCTCCTATTAGCTAATCTCGCTTGACCATTGGCTCAGGGTGGTGTATGTCGCTGAAACTTTGCGGGTGACTCCATACTTTTTCAACAAATTCTCAAAAGATCGATTACAAAAATGGAGCCCACCATCACTAATGATTGCACGAGGCACTCCAAAGGAGAAAATGTGTTATTTTATAAATTTCAAAACAACCTTGTGGTCATTAGGTTCTCGTTGGAATGGTCACCCACTTTCGACACACATGGGCCAATAGACAACAAAATGTAAAGGTACCTAATAAGAAAGGGGAAAGGCCCCATGAAGTCTATGCTCCTACCGCCAAAGATCTCAATGATTAAAACGGTAAGAGGCATCATGTTCCTTCGTGACCCTCCTAATCGGCTGCACCGAGCACAAGTTTTGCAAAATTCAAAGTACTTTTAAAAGCTAAAGGGCTAATAAAAACCAAATTTTGCAAAATTTTATCTCGCTGTTTTCCTTATGCAGAAATGCCCCTCCATACAAGCCTCCAATATGCAGGTGAGTACCCCACTCGATCTTCATCAGGTACACATCTTCTCATCAATTTGGCTCGATGTGATTTAAACAAATACGGGTCATCAAAATAATATTTTAACATCCACCAAAATTTTTGCCGAGAGGTCCATCGGGGTGGAATTTGACCAAACATCGATAATTTACAACATCCGCATACCATGGGCAAAGTGAATAAGGGCAAAACTCGGCTCATTAGGAAAACTATCTCTATGGGCAGTCGAGAGACGCGGATTCCGGAACTAACCGAGATAAGCCGGTCACTCTACCACATTTTCAACTCCTTTTATCTTAATAAATGCTTAAATTCTTGCATAAGAGATCCACTTAGTCAACCGAGGCTTAGTATTATGCTTAGAGAGCAGTAATTCGCAAGGATCCGTGAAAATGGTTAAAGGAGATCCGACAATGTATGACCTGAAATTTTCTAGGGCAAAGACGACGTAATTAAAACTCTTTTCAGTAGTCGTAGGCTCGGGCTGAGCTAATCTGTGAGTCTTTCTCACGTAGTGATCTACAAAATCCTTTATCTTCTTTTCATTCTAAAACACCCCTATAGCATAATCACTAGCGCCACACATGATCCTCAAACTTAAGGTTCCAATTAGAGATCCCATGATGGGAGCGAGATACCAAAAGAAGGGAAGTTTTGAGTTTATCAAAGGCGCCTCACAAGCCTGTACTTATGCAACATCCTTTTGGCAAGCAAATTGCATAAGGGATGGGGCTATAAGATCAAATTTTATGAATCTCCTATAGAATCCAGCATGTCCCCATGGTCGACCTTATATCTCTAACACTTAGAGTAGGTAAGTTGGAGATCAACTCGACTTTAGCCTTATCCACCTCGATTCCATTTTTGATACTATGTGACCTAAGACAATCCCTTAGGTCACCATGAAGTGACACTTTTCCCAATTTAACACGAGGTTCTTCTCTTGACATCTCTCCAAAACCTTACGTAGATTCTCCAAACATCCCTCATATGAGTCACCAAATCGAGAAATCATCCATGAAAAATTTCCAAAATGATTTCTATCATATCACTCGGTAATCCCCATCACAGACCATCATGTCTCTGGTAATATGATATCTTAAAGGGCATTTTCCTAAAGGAAAAGTGCCAAAGGACAGTGAATGTAGTTTTCGATCTTCTAAAGCTATCTCAATTTGATTCTACCCTCAGCACCACCAAGAAAACAATAAAAATTCATGCCTCGCGACTCTCTAACATTCGACGACAAAAGGTAAAGGGAAGTGATCCTTCCTAGCGTCCGTATTAAGCTTCCATAGTCTATGCAAACCTCCAACCTGAGGTGACACGAGTGAATTAGCTCATTATTTTCATTTGCTAACACAAATGACCTGCATTTCTGACCACCCTAGTCACTAACCTTAATTTCATATCTCGCAATGGGGTAAATAACACCTACGTCCAAGAGTTTTAACTTCTTTCTTTACCACTTCTTTCATTATCGGGTTCGGGCCGGGTCTTCGTGGTCAGTTTCGTAGGTTTAACATCCTCTCTCAAGTGAATCCTATGTGTGCAAGACATCAAGGGGCCACCCCCAATATCTGCAATTGTCCATCCCAAAGCGCCCAGGGCCTCAACATTCCAAAAGCTTTATTTTCGTCCAACTCTGCTGAGTAAGATATGATTACTTAAAGTTTCTTCTACCCCTAAGAATGCATATTTGAGATGGTAAAGGTTTCAACTCGCTGTGTGGTCTCTCCGAAGATAATGCCCTGTCCTCGATTGGTGGCAATGGTTCAAATTTAGGTGCCCACCCATTCGCTTCCAATACCTCATTATGTTTAATTATTGAGTGTAGAAATTCCGACTTAGATGTGGTCACCTCCTCATCCTAACTCATTTACACTAGGACAAGACATGAGAGGATCGTGATGAGACATTATCTAAGCATTTCTCGCACTACGTAATCAACCATGTTTACCTCACAAACATCCTCCTCATCTCCCATTCCTTGATAACATTAAAGATATTCAAATTATCGGGCCATGTTACCAAATGATATTGTCATTAGTCCTCCCCCTTACGTTGTATGATGGCATTTAGCAGAGCCAAGAATGGTTTATCAAGAATCACTGAACCGAGTTCTTGTCTACCACGTGCTGAGCGTTACAATTTACAAAATCCACCGGAAAATAAAACTAATCACTGCATTCAATACATCCTTCATCCCTCTAAGAATCTTCACACTACTTTAAAGCTAATCGGAGGGTGATATCAACCGCTCTAATTCTCCTAACCCTAGGTCGACATATACTGAGTAAGGCAACAAGTTAACTCTTGCCCCTAAATCCACTAGAGCATGTCCTAACTTTGACTTCCCTACCACTATCGAAATAGTACGGCTTCCCGCCCTCAGATTGGGGGAAAATTGCTTCGAATCAATGAGGTGGATTGCTTGAATATAAATGCCTCTCATTTTGGGACACCTAATTTTCTTTTTACAAAGGCACAAACATTTTAGAAATCGTATGACGAATCGCTTAATGGCATCTAGTAAAGGAATTTTCAATTTCACCGCTTGAACAATCATAAATTTCGTAGAGCGGTTTTTCACTTTCGGGGGCTCTCAACCTATGAGGGTATGGAGTCGGAGGGATATGGGTAGCCTTGTTCTGTTCCGCTCATCACGCACAACATTCCACCAGTAATGAAAGGTCGTTCACACTCTGTCATCCCGGAATCGTCCCACTTGTAACTCTTTGCATTGGTTCCTCGGGTTGAATGGTTTTGTCAATTACCTTACCACTCAAGAGTGGTGACAACCTCGCAATGCCCGAAGGTGCTCACTGACTCGAAAATCCAACACTATTTTGACTCGGGGATTTTGGATGGCTTTGAGAAGGGACTTTCCTTTTCTTGCTGAAAATTTCCCCATGTATGAGGTTAGCTTAGTGATTCGAATCTCACATCATCTGGGCTGCGCTCAAAATCTGTTTGTGATTGTTGGGTCCGTACGAATTGTGTCACAATATCCCTCCCAAACTTCTTATGTGGAGGTTGATATACCGCGGGATTTGGATTCCCTTGATTTGACGGATGGAAACCTTGATTGTGGTTCACTGGTGAAATCTCGAGGACCTCGATTCTCAAACGGGGGACTGATTTTGAAAACCTTGGTTTTGATAATCGGGGTCCTTGATCAAGCTTGGCGTTGTGCGGGCCTCCTCATTTCTCCATCCACCCGTGCCATCCCACCCCGGATTATGCTTCTCGAGTAATGGAGAATTGAAAGGTTTCCTTTGCGCTAAGAGTATCGATCGCTTCTATTTAGATTGCCCTTAACTGAGGGAAGGCTCGCGCTAATAGTTGAGGGGCGGGTCATCGCAATGATGCATGGCTCCTCCACTCTTAGGTCCCATAGGTACAAAGGTACTTGAGGCAATAATTAGTCGCCCCATTTACCTTTTCAACTTTATAGCTTCCAACTTCCTCGTTAAGTTAGCTATTTTTGCTTGCAGGTCATCATTTTCTCTTAAATGATGGATTTCTCCCCTTGTAGGTGTACTATGTACTTTAGCAAAGATTCACTGAGGTATTAGCTCTCATGTCCGGGAGCATTTCTCGCTATGGTGTCAAAGAATTGAATTGCCTCCTCGCACTTTTTCTCATAAAACTCTCCCGCACACATCATTCGATGTATTGCTTATTATTCAAGGATGTGCCTTGATGAAAATACGCTATTTATTTGTCCAACATCCAAACCATGATGAGGGATAGCATGGAGGAGGTCCTTGTATCTTTCCCATACTATAGCAAAAGGTTCAACCTCATTTTAAAAAAATTTGGATTGCTCGCATGAGAGCATCGGGTAATGCCATGAGGAAGAATTTTTAGAATTCATATCGCATGTCCTCCCATGTAAAGATTGAATCAAGTGCCGGTGAAACTAGATTTTGGCCTTTTCCTTTCGAGCAAAGGGGAATAGAACCATACAGATTATGTGGAGAGGTGATCCAGTAGAGAGGAATGCACTGTAGACATCCTCAAAGTCTCTCATAATGAGTGGCGGGTTCTCGACCGACCCCTCGATACACGTAGAAGACTGACCATTTCCGACTTCATGAGGAATTCGATTAGCCTCTTCGTAGGCGAATACATGAGTTTGCCAAAGGTTCTTTGAGGTTGCAAAATCTCTCGGAGAGTTCTTCCACATTAGGTAAAGGAGCCAGGGGAGCTCGATATCGATTACTAAAGTTAACATTTCCCTTCCTATTACCGGTGTTGTCTGGCAACACCGTCCATACCGTGGGAGGTTCATGGAGTCCTTGTGGGTTAACAGTATCCCTGAGCGCTTTGATTAAAAAAAGAGGTTGTTGACTCCCTGATGGTCCATTCGAGGCGTAGGATTCCTCTTGAAACAATCGACTTAATATGATTCTTCACTTTAGGTACAATTCTTACAAGTCGGCTGTTTCAAGTATCTAAACCGACATGCACTAATCCTACTCTTTCCAAGCGTATTAATCTACTCAGATTCCTCATAAAAACAAATTAAAAGAAAAAGTAGAGAATCAGATTCTATTTGCAATAAATTTGCAAATTACTTCTAGTTTTCTTCAGATCAATCAGATTGCTCGCCACTCCTGCAGAATCTGCGCCTAAAAATGCTTCGTCTATTTCGTACGCCAAATTATTCCTGCCGTAGGAACTAAGGCTGTCACATTGTATCACCGCGGAAGTCCACAGTCATTCCACAGGAGTGGTATTCTAGGTGATCCTATGGTTGTTCTCCAAAAATTGTATGTTTAAAAGTGAATTATAAATGTGGTCGGTTGGATTGAGTAATTGATTAAATTGACTATTTTAAACAGAAGATGATCGATGGGGTTCTTAAGCTCCACCTCACTATCGATCTAGTAAATTCACCTCTTCTTCACGATCTCATCTTATGAACCATCATGAATGGTGGTCTTCGATGGAGGATTTTACATTAAAAGCTTTTTTTTTAGAATGAAAACGATCGAAAGTGATGTTAAACACTTCGTTCAAACAATTTACTGCACTCTTAGCTTGCATTTGTAATCACATAACGGTACCGAGGGACTTCTCGCTCACACGTTGTCAAGAAGATGCCCAACTAAGGTTTTATAAGCACTTTTCACAAGCCGCTTAACATCATACAATCCTGATATAAAAGAGAATCGAGTTATTACCTTGATCAAGGTGAGTTTCCAAATCGCAGAGAACTCATCATAAGAGTTTAGAACTTCATTGAAATTATAAAGCGAATCATATTTGATGAGAAACTATTCATAAAAAAGAACTTCAGAGAAAATCACGCTCACCCGCAAAATCAAAGAATAAAAACACACATCAGAAAGAGAAAGTCGAATTCAAGTGAGATCTAACTGAAAGATTACATGAACTTGAAATCCAGAATCTGCAGAAAAGTGAAGTCTTCAACTCTACTCTATGAACCCTAACAAAAACTATGAGAAAAACACTCTCCTTTGATGAAAATAAAACCCTAGAAATCCAAAGCTCCCTTCTCCCCCTTTCCTTTGGCTTTTATACCCTTTTTCATCAGGATCTCTTAATCGGGTGGTCAAAGGACGAATGCAATTTCTTTTGCATTGAATCTAATTATGCTCAATTTCGTAGAATATTACATACAGGTCGGTACCTGACCTAAGCAAGGTGGCATTCGCACCACTTTGCTTTTGGTGTTTTTGTATTTGGAGGTACCCCAGATCGGACGAGAGTGGCAATCTGCACTTAATTTCGCCACCGCTGAATTCTCGTTAGTACCGTACCGATCAACCCACTGCAGTACCACCGCCGCACTTGTTCCCCAAAGATCGCTTGCACTTCCCAAAACTTCACCACAATGGCTGCCATCATCCTCAATGATCCATATTCGCTTCCATCCCAACACCAAAATACCACACATGAAACCCGAAAAACTCCGCACAAATCTAAACACGAACAATCAAAGGTACCTTTTCTTATACAAAATGTGAGCAAAGTATGACCATAAGGTACTAAATTCCGATATAATTGTTGCTCTTTTGTGTATTCAACAACACCCATAGAATAAAATGTAAGTGTTGAGGGACAAAATTGAGGGTCTACAGTTACGCTCCCTCTCGATAATATCAAGCAACCATTTGATGCAATCCAGACTTGCCCTCTCAACCTAGCTAACTAACCGGCCTCGCCTGCGCTTACCTACAAAAAATTCAAAGAGATAGGCAATGTCAAACACAGATAACCTAGGGGCACACAAAATTCCAAAAAAGCTGGGACAAACCTGGGAACACAAAAGATTGATTCAAGTCAAACGGAAGCCTTGGAGAGCCTATTGTCTCATACCATGGGCCTTTGACCAATACTACCCCTTTCGCTTTAGTCTTGGGGGAGTCGGGAAGCCCGGTTACAAATTGCAGTCGGGGACCGTGGGTTGACATAGATATCTGACTCCCAATCCCCAGCTTCATAGTTTAAATGAAACAAATCTCTACCATTGAAATATCTAGCCGATAGAGAAAGTTCAGGACACTATAGCCCATCAAGATCCGAAAGACATTCAAATGTACGAAAAGTGTGGAGGCGCCCGGCCACCAGTGGAACCGTTCACAAACGATGGGACGAGGAAGCGGCTTCAGTAGGACCGGCCTCGGTGAAGTAATGGTATTATTCGCTCCTTCACAGGCGCCAGTCGCCCGACATCTCCAAATTGATTTCAGCAGGAACCTGGTAGTATAAGCTTAGTTCCTCTGTAGACATAGCAACAACTAGACTGCTTGCAGTAGGCATTTCCCGAGGAGTCCCCCTCCGACGCCCAACCTGGCTGCTGGAAACCTCTTTGGGGCAAATAAAAAAAAAGAAAAAAAGAATAAGGGGTCAGCTTGAGATCCATTAAGCAAAACCCTCGAAAGATAGAAAAAATCCCCCCTAAAGGTTTTTACATCCCACCAGTGACAAAACCTAGGAAACACGAATCAAAAAACCTTCGTAGAACTTAATAGAATGTCCCCAACCACAAAACACTCAAACAAACTGACGATAAAAAGGTTTGAGATGCGAACACCACCGAAAATCGAAGTCAAGCCAGACAAGGTCTCCCAATGGCTCGCTTCAGCGAAAGTTCACAAGGTGGAAAAGACAAAATTACAAGAGTCAGAAAACTTTGAGAAAACATAAAAGAAATTGTTATTGTTCCCCACCCCTATTTGTAGGGTGGCGCCGCCGACCGATGTACCAAATGCAATGCTAGAGCAAGATGTGTCGTGATAATCGGGAAGCATGCATTCTTACACGCTTTAAAACCTACTTCTAGATCGCTGCTTTGACTCATTCAACTCTCCACATTCAACATTTAATACTACAGTATTTTCCCCAACTGGAAAAAGCACAAAATTCTACTCGTAGTGCGGGGGCATTGTGAGTACGTGGCTTGAAACCTAATACCATGGGCCCAAGGCCCGACCGCTTGTCCAAGGTCCGTCGTCTAGATGTAGCTTTAATTAAGCCCACCTATTATATTAAACCGTAGGCACTACCTATATGGAACCAAGGCTCAGATGTGAAAGCCTGGTGTTCCTTCCTAAAGGCCACCCCTCGTAGCGGCTCCATCTGTAGTCTCCGTCCCCACCTACCGGGCCTTCGCTTAGTGGCAAGTTTATTATGGATGAATGGATAAATGTGAGAAATACGCAAAAGATAGTTATCCACAAATTTCCTAGTTTCCAAATCCCTTACTTCTCGAAAGATCAATCCTTGATAAGGAAGGAGATATCTTGTCCCAAAGAGAAGGAGATTCTTTCCGGAGAAAAAATGGGAGGGATTCATGTAACACCCCAAATTATACCATAGTAGTTTTATTATATGTTTAGGGTATAATATAAGTAAAATTAGCATTTTTTGGAAATTAAGTGTGAAGAAGGATGTAACACGGATTTTTGAAGAAGTAAAGAAGCTAAATGGTAATTTGAAATGAGGAACTAAAAAGGTCATAAAACAAGAAGATGATATGTTATTGTAGGAATTTATATAAGTTGATTTTCAAATAAGAAGAAGTGGAAGGACTAAAATGCAAGAGCTAAGAAATTAAGTCAAAAGGAGGTATGAGCCAAACAAGGCCTTATAACAAATGGGTGGATAATATCAAATTTGTCTTGTCTATGAGTCTTAAACTCATCTAATTTTAATCCATTTTTTGGCTTATTTTTAATATATTTAGAGCTGTTTTAATGCCAAATTATGGAATATTTACCAACTTGGTGTTTTGCAGGTTTTAATTCAAAAAGGAGAAAATTCTAGCTAGAAAGAAGAGAAAGAGTAATCAGAAAGTGTACTATGTCGCGACAGAAGTTTTGTGTGTCGCGACAAAGATCCAAGCTAATAGTAAGAGCTCTGTCAGCAATAAAATACAAGCAGGTCGCGACAAACGGGAAGAATATGACAATCCACAGACGTAAGAGGTGGTGCAGGTCAGCGATAGCGTTTTTTCAGCAGGATGTCAACACCAAGAAGAATTTGTCGATACAAAGAAGCTTGAAAGATCCCGATCCGGATTAACCTCATGAACCCGAGGGGACCTCCCGTCACTCCAATGGATATAGAAACTTTTCCTCAAAACAATCAAATAAAATCTATGGAACGAACCCCTTTACAATCCTTAACATATCTTTGTGAAAATAATGCGGGCCGGTTTTGCAAAATATTTCTTTTCTCTTTCTTTTTTTCCAACACGCATTTTAAAAATTCCGGGCTAGAGTTTCCTCCGCTTTTCTGACTTTCCTAAATTTTCAAACCCATGAAAGCATTTAAAACACTTCTAAACCCCCCCCAAATTTTCAATTTCCATATTAGACTCCTCGTCCACAACCCAATCAAACACAATAGACATACATATACATTTATTTACTTCAAATCATCAAAACATTCAAACCTTCTTCTATTCCAAGCACATTTTTATCAAAAGATTGGGCTTGAGCCGCTTAAGTCGACCGCCTACGTACCTCATCCACTATGATCAAAGCCCACGTAATTCTTTCAAAAAATATATACATATATACAAATATACATGACAAAATATTCAACCTATATAACACAAAATATTTATACTATGTAGTCACGCACGCCGTCTCCGATGGCTCAATTTCACTGCTGCAGGATGCTCTAACGGCGCATCTGCCTCGGTCCTCGAAAATGTTTTTTAAACATATGGAAAAGAGAGAGCTAAAGGAGCTCAGTGAGTGTACATTTTTATTACGATTATAATTCAAAGTAATAAATACTTATACAATTAAAAATCAATTTATGCCTTAAACTTTATTTATTTCTTTATTTCTTTATTTCTTTATTTCTTTCTTTTCTCGATGGAACCTGTGATAAAACACACTCGAACAACTTTCCTCGCATCGTCTGCTATGAAGGCCCCATTCCAATCATAATCCACTACGTCGCGGAGAAACTCACGCCGCATAGGGTTCCAAATATAGTACCTATCACGTGTAAGGATAGTTACTCTAAACACTCATTTCCTCTCGCTTAGTAACCTATAACTTTACTCCTCTAAATCCCACACGCCTTAAAAGCATTCCTACGATATCGCCTCATAACAAATACATGTATTAGGTAACCATCAAGAAAAACTCTTTCTTCAAAATACTTCTAAATCCATTTAAACACTTTACTTTATTATTTATACATTTATGCATTCTTTACTCATTTTTAAACTTCCATAATGCCTTAACACACGTGATACATATATATAATTCTAATATATATATATATATATATATATATATTGATGCAAGATAAAACATTTTCATATGCCTTAACATTTATATAAACATTTTCATTAAACTTTTAAGTTTAACATTAAAACCATTCACTTTTGAAACTCAATTGTCAAAATATCATTTTTACACTCACCGTTCACCGCTCAATCCCGCTTACTTCCGCCGAATTCTCCCGCTTTCCTCGTCCGATAGTCCTTTCACATTTTTCAAGAAAACCACAACTACACATTAACCATAACTTCCGATTTAACTCCACCATACACACCTTTGCCATTTTCACCCAACCACATCACATCTAATTTAATCCCATTGAACAACACTTCAAAATACGTAATTAAGGAAATGACCAAAATAATTTTTACTTTTTACAACATGATCTTAATGCCCTCAATTCAAATCCTTTCTAACCAATCTAATGCATTTCTAGAGTTAAGATTCACCCTAAAACACATGGAAATTACCAAACTACTCCTTGACCCTCTCATTTTACTTTGGCTCTAATTATGCACAAACCATATATTCCATTTTTGTTCTTCCATTTTCTTCACTCTAATCACTCCCATTTAACGCCTTATACCTCACCCCCACTAATCTCAACCAATTTCAACATATCATACAAACGCACTATCAAACCCTAACACATCACCCACTTGATTCACAAAACCCAACCTAATCTATTTTCTCAATTTATATCAAAAGCATCATTCAACCTTACATACCACTAATTTAACATCCATACAAGAAAATCAAGGCATTAGGGCATGACAAACACAAAAACTAACTTTCCCCACCATTAGAAACTTACTTGTTTCTTGGGTTTTCCTTGGCTTCTTTCCTTGATTCCACTTGGAGCTCACTTGGAAAAAAACTTGAAGGAGAAGAAAAATTCACCTCCTCACCCTTGCTCCAATCTGCCTTCACGTTTCTTCCCTCTTTCTTTCTCTCCTTTCTTTCTCTCTTTTCTTCTCTCTCTTTCCCTCATAGCCGTGCTCTCCTCTTTTGAGCACACTTAGTCTTGAATTTTAGTTTCTTTTGACTCACAACTTCCAAAATTACCCTTGAAACAAAAGAAGCCTACTGTCGCAAGTGTGCCGATTTACACTTCGAGTCCCTTGAATTTAGCTTTCTTTTAACCTACACTTGCCAAAATTGCATTTGAGCCCATGAATCTCATTGGTCCATTCTCATGATATTTTAATCATAATCTCAAATGACAAGAAGTATTTTGATTGGCTCTCACAATAAAAATATCTCCCTTTTATATCGCATTTTATTCATTTTCGCTTATAACGCTTTTTTATACCAATTTATAAACATCAAAAATAATATTCTATGGTCGTCTGGGTTAAACTTCCAAATTGACCATGAAATATTCTAAGTAAATCCTTCACAAGGATTCCAGGTTCGAAATCACCGAAATCGGGTTTAAAATCATTAAAATCTGCAACCGACAATAGCGTATTATTATTATCCGACCACGCTCTGACGCTCGAAACTATCCAAACGGACCGCTTCACTAAGCTCAATTTCGTTAGACTCTATGATTAATTCCGAACATTTTCGTATTTTTGGTCCAATTTCCGAAAAATTTTAGCGCAGGCTCCGAATTTCAGTTTGGAAATCACTATTCACTTAAATCTCCAATTCTCTTCTAAATATCAGTTCAAAGTCATAGGAACTGAAATTTCTTAAAATTCCTTTCGCAAACCCCTCCATCCGGATATAACAAGAAAATCACTATTCATTAGGGCAACTGGTTACAATTTTCGAAAAATTCTACTTCATGCTCAAATGACGCCCGTAGCTGCCAGAATTTAAGCTACCCACGCTGCAAAATGAAATAAAAAGTAAAAAAAAAAAAATTCATCGGGCGATACAGCATTTTCTTCAGCGACACAGATTATCAACAGAACATGAAAAAGTCGGGCCGAGACGTATAAGAGCTTCAAAGAAAGACTTCTGTCACGACAAGGTGATGTATGTCGCGACGTTGAAGGAAGAAGAGACGTTGGTTGAGACAAATAAACAAAGTCGTGACAGGTGATGCTTGATTAGTGAACTGACCTGGTCACAATAAAAGAATCCAATGTTGCTATATACTTCAAGCTGAAGAGATGTTTCTATGTCGTGACAGGGATCTTAAGGTCGTGACACAAGATAAGCTGAACATTGATAAACAAGGTCGTGACAGACTTTTCTGTAAGACCCGAGAAATTTCCAATTTATGGAGAAAGGGCAAAATCATAATTTCCGTAAAAATCCAAAATTTATTCTCTAGATCTCGGATGATGAAACGGATTTCACCGTTGGAATTGTCTCGCGAAATCTAGCTATAACACGTCGAATTTCGTCGAATTATGAGACAATCGGAATTTGCACGTTTTTCGAGGCACCGAGTTTCGGGGTGCCGTAAAACGATATTTGATGTGACGAAAGTCACATATAACACGTACTCATATGCCATAAGTTGCATGAGTAGAGAAATAATGGAAATAGACGACCGAGATAGTGCCAAATGTCGAAAATCCAAGATTTGAAGGCATTGGGTGAATAATTAAATGAGGAAAAGACAAAATAATGCATAGTGGTTGTCTCTTCAAATTGAAAGACAAGCCAAAACGTGAAAGAGGGAGAAAGGGATGCAGTGGCTATGGAAGATATGATTTTAGAGAGAGAAGGACCTCTTTCTCTCTAGATTTTCAGGAGATCCGACCGTCGGAATTCGTCGGGACAAGAAGGAAAGTCGTTCTACAAATTTCCAAGTGAGGGTAACCGTAGGTGGCTCTGGCTTTGGGCGGAGTTTCGACAACCCGGGAGGTGTGATTTATCCTACTTGGTTTTACACTTTGTTTAAGTGTTTTATGATGTTTCGTTGATTCAGGCCTTGAACGGTCATGCTTGATAGGTCCCAAAACTCAAAATTCCAAAGTGAAAAATTATGGCACCCATTTTGGACAGTCCGTGAATGGGTATGGACTGTTTGAGTGCTTTATGTGATAAATTGTGCATTAATTCATGTGTTGATGCGTATGAGGTCGAAAATGGCCATGAAATTCGGGTTCACAAAGTGAACCGATGATTGAATGATTTGCCGTGAACAGTAACCGGAGGGTTTCACTGTTCATGTGAATAGTGACACGAAAATAAATTTTTGTGTGAAAACGTGTTTGGTCGAGTAATTCAAGTTGAACTGCTCGTGTTTGATCATTAGCCCACGTGAGCTAATTTTGATGTAATGGATTATGAAATTACATGACATGTTTGTGTGATTTAAATTATGTGAATATATACATGATTATATGTTTACATGTGTTATATAATTGTATTGGAATTGGCATCATGCATTCCATAATCGCACCTAGAACGTTGGGGAGGAGTGCATGAGGTGGTTCATCGAGAGAGTGGTTTCGCAGGGTTGACTAACAATAATACCATCTGAGGGTAGTCCATATAAAAATATCAATCGTCGGAGTCGGCCCAATTGATATACATCGGAGGGTTGTCCACTAAATAGATCATCGGAGTCGGTCCACTACTTATATCGGAGGGTTGTCCACAATTAAAAACAAACATCTTTGTTTTGAAAAATAATGTTTCTCATACGTGGCCTAGCAAGTAGGAGCCTGAGGACTCTGGGTATGAGCTGATCAGCAGATATCTCAAGCAGGATCACGACCTCGCTTTTGAACGTATGTTTTCACCGGAGCATCGTACATATGCACTTAGGTGGAGAGTGTCCCATTTAGGTGATTCCACCATCGGGCGATAGCTCACCCCGGCCGAGGGACATATTTTCTCGTGCATGGAGCGTTCGAGGAGACGGCTCATTCTGGGAGGCCGTTTTGTAAAGAAAATCAGCCACACTACTTTGTTACGACACATGTATTAGAACTCTATAAGCTCGATATACGATGTATAAGGATAATTTTATTACTCTTGAAACTATTGTATATAGTCAGATTTAATTGGATGAGTATTACCTAGGGCCCAAGTGGCCTGCTTTACTCATATAGGCGTCAAGTATCGAACCGTCAGGGACAGTTTGAGCTCTCTGCAGCCCCCGTACAAAGGAGACTCGGCCCGACTATGGAATAATGCCTGGCACCCGACGTTCACTAGTATTCCGCGGCCGACGGTAGTCAACGGACTCTCGGCCTGGGGTGTCACATTTCTATGTCACGACAAAGGTTTCAAATTACTGCGAAAGAGGTCTCTGTCGCGACATAACAAACCGGTGGTCGCGACACAAAGATGAGTTTCCGAACACGAAGTCCTGGTCGCGACATAAAACTGGTCGCGACAAAAACATCTACAACACCAAGAGACTATGTCAAAACATCAAAATGAAGCCGCACAAGAAATCAGCAGGCGATAAAGACTGTCGCGACAGCACTTTCATGGTCGCAGAACAGAATGCCGGGACAATACAAGAAACATCAAGGTAATAAGAACCAATGTAATGTGCCACATGAAGCATAAAATCAGTCGTGGAGCATAAATTTAAGTGAAGAAGATGCATAGAAACAATGTCGCAACATAACTATTCCAGTAAACACACATAAAATTATCGCAACATAGAATGGATAGAGCGATAGACCTTATAGGACAAATTGTTAAAGAGCTAAAGAAAGATATGTCACGATAGAGGAAACTCACGCAAATGTATCAAATATGTCGAATAAACAAATACCGGCCGACCAAGGAAACTTTGTCGCGGGCTGGGCGAAACTTCACGTGATCGAATCCAAGAAGGATGCAATGCAGAGCAAAGGCGACAAACTATCGCGATGCCGCAACAGAGACCTGTGATAAAGAATTAAAACTATGTCGGAACAACACTTCCAAGTCGCGAAAAAGAATGCAATTTGGGCCAAAATTTTGGGGATCCACAATGTAGCCTCGAATTTAGGGCCCAAACTTCTGGGGCTCTATAAACAGAAACAATTTGAGGAGCGAGGTACTAATCGCAAAAAACCGCAGCATCCGGGAGCTGAGGACTATTTTGTATTATATTTTTTTTTCTTTTTTTTTCTTTTATTTTTCTTTTCTTCGTAGATTAGATTTAGCGTAGAATTTCAATTTGTTTACTAGTCTTGAAATAGTGAATTGTTTAGAAGTTTTGAATTTGAGCTAAATTGTTGAAGACCAATTTCGATTACTGTTTGAATCTAATGAAGTCTAGATAAAAGTTGGAAGTCATTTTCTGGACATAGCTGTATCGAAATTTCTGATCAATAATTCAGTGTTCACTGTGATTTAGTTTTCGAGAAACAGAACTTCCGCTGGGAAAGATCTAATGTTAGTTATGATCTTTCCTGCATAATTAGAAAGAGATTTTTCGGAGGCAGAGCATCTTTATTTATTTGAATGGTGTTGTTCATGAAGTGAATTGCTCCAACATTAGTAACTTATACCCATTTAAGGACCGCTATTCTGCCTGATTTGTGAGGCCTCGAGTGACATAGAGTTTGAGATTCCTGAGAGTATGGATGCAGTTACTTGGGGTATGCTAGACTAATATTGAAGAACTAATAAGCTCTGAAAGATTACTTAGATAAATAATAAATTTACTCATGGTTTGAGAATTAATTTAGTGATCTATCAATTTAATCAATTAGAGATCTCTCCTCGTCCGAGGAATGATTCGACCTCGTGGTTAGTTTAGATCTAATCAAGGAAAGGAAGAACTCTTTAAGATCTCAAGGATGACACATCATTCATCTTGTAGAAATATGGCAATGGCCCTATCTTGGGAAGCAAGAAATCTGCAGTCATAAGAAATGGTTATGAAGTATTGGAAAAGAAAAATACCTATATCTTATAAAGAAAATCTGATTACAAGTAATTGGTTAGACACATGTTTCAGAAATGAACATGACTATCTAATTAGTGAAATGTATAGTTAAGGGAGAAATCCAAACTATACTACTCTCGCTTCTCTTTGACAATTTTTCGTGATTCCACCACATAGAATAGAATTAGATTATGTTGCAGGATTTGATAATTTTACAGCAGTGAAATCCCAGTATCTACTTCCAGCAATAATTTAGTTCAGTCCAGTATAGATTTAGGATTTTAAATTTTCCTTTTATTATAGATGTAGAAATTTAGATTGTAGAATTCTTAGTTAGGTTATCGAAAAATTTTAAGTGAAATGGAAGTTCAAATAGTGTGAGCTTCGAGTAGTTGTAGAAGAACTTTAAATTATTTTCCATCTCTGTGGGAACGATATCCGAACTTATAAGTCCACTTTTATTACTTGTATGGCCTGTGCACTTGTAGCATTATGACCAAACTAAATCTTCAATAAATTCATTGACAAATCCATTTTTATTATGAGCATACAAGTTCTATTTGGTCTAAACAAATTTTTGGTGCCTTTACTAGGGATTAGGTAATAGTCCTTTGGGAAGAGTGGTAGAAATTTGATCTCTATAAAAAAATATGGTCAACAAGTTTTTAGCGCCGTTGCCGGATCAAAGGAATTTAAAAATCAATATTCTGACGAAAGAGAGAAATGCTAATTTGGACATTTTTCTTTGTTTTTACAAAAACGCAAAAATAGCAAAACCAGCCTTTTAATACATAGCTGGCTGAATAAGCTACTAATATTTTTAGAAGCCTAAATAGATATATAATTTTTGATATCACTGACTCCATTTGATCTCAGTATGTTTCTACTTTTAGGAAGAATTTAAATGCATAGAAAACCAGAAGCAGATCTGTTGCCTTTAGACACTGAAATTGAGAGAACCCTGTAGAATCTGAGAAGAGTCACCAATGCAGAATCTAGAAATATGGCAAATCAAAGAGAGAGATCGCAGCTATTAGCGTACAGTTGCTAAGAAGAAGTAGAGAGAAATCGTAGGCCTAATAATATGGAGGACTTTCGAGGCCTATTATCCAAGAGGAATACCGTAGTAAGACAACTCCGCAATCAAGCAAATAATTTTAAGTCGAAACCAACATTGATTACTATGGTGCAACAAACACCAGCTTCACAAAGTCACCCCTTCCTCAAGATCCTAATGAGCATATGAGAAGATTCAGCGAGGATGGCCAACATAGTCAAGCCACCCGTGGTGAGACCGTATGCACTCAAGTCGCGAATCCTCCTCTTCATTAAGAGATATGGCAAGTAATACGGCTTCATCCATTGCCGCTGGGATCGCTGAACACTCGGGGAAGAATTAGCGAAGCTTATATGAGCAGATCTTTTCCCCTCTAGCCTCACTATCGAGAGAAAAGGAGAAATACCTCTGTCTTCAAGCAAGGGAAGATGAGAGCCTCTACACTACACGGGAAAGATTCAAACATTGTCAAAAGATGTCCTATGCATGGAATAGCCCCGACCAATTAAAATGATATTTTCTATCATGCTATGAATTATGCCTCCGGCAGTATAATCGGCTTATCCCACGTGAAGCTTTCAAAAGAATAAATGCAGAGGAGGCATGGAAACTACTGAAGACTCGCTAAATGTGCAACTACAAGGCTCCATATGAAGCTTCAAGGAGCAATAGAAGGTTGAAGAGAAATGGTCTTATTGGGCTTGATAGAATGACAGCCATGGAAGTAAAGCTGGATACAATGATGAACAAATTGGGAAATGATGAAAGAAGAATGCACACTGCACATGAAGTGGGAGAAATAGATGAAAGAATTAGAAGAAGTAAGCCGAGGAACTAGCCGGAGAAGCGGCCCGATCAAGCCGAGGAGACCAAGATATGAATGAGCAAAGAAGTTATCACTTCCAAGCCTAACCCCAATCCTTGCCAACACACTATACACCAAAGATCGAGGAACCATGAAAAACTTTTCATATGGTATGAGCACAACAGAGCCCTTTAGACCTGACGTAATTACCAACAAGCTTATGTTTAAATTTCAAGTTCCAAGAACAATGCAGAGCGAGTACGTGAGGAGATTATCGTGGCCGAAAAGGACTCAATCTTTTGAAGAACATATGTTTCATTTCATGTCAGAAAACAAAAGGATTTTGAATCTGCATGAAAAGAAATTTTCTGATCTTGAAAACTTTCAAGCAAATACAGCTGTGTTTTAGACAAACACCAATGCCTCTTTGAAGAATCTGGAGATACAGATAGGGCAACTCGCCCAAGCTATGTAGAAAGAGCCTAAGGATTCATTTCCAAGTAACACAAAAAAGAATCCAAAGGACTATATAGCAGTAATTTTGAGAAGTGACAAAGAGCTAGATGAAAGGAGAGGTGAAAAGAAGGACACTGAGGAAGAGAAACAAGTAGAAATAGGAGAAGAACTTGAGCAGCACAAGCCAAGAACTAATGAGAAAGAAACAATGTAAATGCAGCCTAATTAGCGTGGGAAGAAGGAGGAAGTTAAAGCTACAATCCTCCCAGCCCATTCCCTCAAAGACTCCAAGCAGCAAAGCCAGGAGCAAAGCCTAGATTCTTAACATGTTTAAAAAGATGTAGATCAACATTCCTTCATAAAGTATTAACTCGTATGCCTCGCATGCAAAATTCATGAAAGATATATTGAGCAAAAAAGAGGAAGACATCGAGAAGGGATAGTGAGCCTAATAAAGAACTCGCAAATAAGTGCTGATTTGGAAGACTCCACGAGAAAATGCAGATCTCAAGCAAATTCTACCTATACCCCCGCAAAATCGGGGGATGCTGATATGGGGAAAAGCATTGTGTGAGCCCCCGAGCTAGCATCAACTTGATGCCTATGTCTCGTTGCTCAAAGATTGCCTGGGAGCTTCACCTACGCCCATTACCCTACAGATGGCAGACTGAACATTGGCTCATCCTAAGGGCATCCTTGAAGATGTGCTGATCAAAGTGGGGAAAATTTGTTTCTAGTGGACTTTGTAATATGGAGGAAGACAAACAAGTCCCACTGGTGTTAGAAAGACCATTCATAGCAACAAGGGCAGCATTGATTGATGTGAAAAAAGGGGAACTAACTCTCAAGGTTGGAGATGAAGCAGTGCACTTCAATCTCAATCACAGTTTGAAACAACCACAACTCAGTAGTGTTGACTATCAAATTACAGAAACAAAAATTCATGTCAGTTATGAACTAGCCATTGCTTGTAATTTTCAAAATTCAATGAATGAGAATGAGATGAATTTCCAGTATCTTAAGCATCTTGAAGTTGAAATTTTGAACTCCAATTTTAAATTAAAAGATTCAAGATTAATGTCGGGAGAAAACAAAGGTAGAAAGGTCCAGCGCTTATGAAGAGAAAGCTGCGCAGGAAAACAAAAGCTCGTATGTTTAATACTCAAGGAATCGCCTAACATTTAAAGTATGCCTTTTCGCCATCGTAAAAGGGAAAGCCAATTATCATTTCCACCTGATTAACTAGCCGGGAAGAGCAAAAATCGTTGAGACTCGTAAAAATATAAAGAAGCAATAGCTTGGCCCATAGAAGATTTGAAAGGTATCAGTCCCTCAACTTATGCACAAGATCCCGCTGAGGAGAATGCTAGAATTTCTATAGAAACACTGCAGAAAGCGTAATCCAAGAATGAAAAGAAGTAGTCAAAAAAGAAGTGTTGAAATGGCTAAATATAGGCTTCATATATGCAATCTTAGATAGTCCTTGGGTGAGCTCAGAACATGTGGTTCCAAAGAATGGAGGATTCACTGTGATAAAAAATGAGAAGAATGAATTGATTCCTACAAGAATCGTGGATGTGATGGAGAGTATGTATGACCATGTGAAACTTAACATTGCTACCAGAAAGGACTATTATACTCTACCTTTCATTGACAAAATGCTGGATAGGTTAGCAAGGCACTCCCATTACTGTTTTCTAGATGGATATTATGGTTATAACCAAATTGCAATAGCCCTAGAGGATCAGGAGAAATCAACATTTACATGTCCTTATGGCACCTTTGCCTTTAAAAGGATGCCATTTGGATTATGTAATGCTCCTGCCACCTTTCAAAGATGTATGATGTCTATATTTTCTGACTTGGTGGAAGAGGTTATGGAAATATTCATGAATGGCTTCTCAGTATATGGATCTAGTTTTGAAGATTGTTTGAAAAACTTAGAAATAGTACTTCAAAGGTGCCAAGACAAAAACCTAGCTTTAAATTGGGGAAAATGTCATTTCATGGTAACTGGTTATATTGTTTTGGGGACACAAGATTTCACGATGGATTGAAGTACTCAAGCAAAGATTGTTGTTATAAAATGCCTATGTCACCTACAACAAGAAAGGGAATAAGAAGCTTCCTTAGACATGCCGGATTTTACGTAAGATTCATCAAAGATTTTTCAAAATCTCCTGCATCATCAGCATCACGAAAAAGATGCAAAATTTGATTTTGATGAATCATGCAGATTTGCATTTGAGGAAATCAAATCCAGATTAGTATCAGCTCCCATTATGTTGACACCAAACTGGAACAATGAGTTTGAAATTATGTGTGATGCCAGTGACTATGCAATGGGAGTTGTATTGGGACAGAGAACTGAAAAGATATTCAATGTCATATACTATGCCAACAAAACATTAAATGAGGCACAAGATAACTACTCTACCACAGAGAAGGAAATGCTAGCAATGGTGTTTGCTTGTGAAAAATTCAGGCCTTATATATTGGGGTCTCATGTTGTAATACACACTGATCATGCTGCAATTAAATATCTAATGGCAAAGAAGGATGCCAAGCTAAGACTGATCAGATGGGTGCTACTGCTGTAAGAGTTTGATCTTGAGATCAAGGATAAAAAGGGTAGTGACAATGTGATAGCAGATCACTTGTCTAGATTGGAGAGAATTGTTGGAACAGAAAAGGGAATAGAAATAGCAGAAATTTTTCCTGATGAACAGCTATTTATGTTATTAGTACAAACACCCTGGTATGCAGATATTGTGAATTACTTAGCTTGTGGAGTCCTGCCATTTGAATTCAGCTACCAGCAGAGGAGAAAATTGAGAACTGATTGTAGATTGTATATATGGGATGACCCACTAATGTATAGAAGAGAAGCAGATATGATCATAAGTGCCTTGTAAGGAATTCAGAGTGCGACTACGATGAGAATAGATTTTACGACTCTTTTCCCCATCATCATTTGGCAATATGTACATTCTCCTAGCTGTGGATTATGTATCCAAATGGATGGAAGCAACACCTTGTCCCAGAAATGATGCCATCACAGTGGTTGGGTTTATACAAAGAAACATTTTGAGCGTATTCGGGAGCACTCCAACACCATCGCTGATGAGGGAAGCCATTTTGCAAATAATTTTTTTGCAAAACTCATGAGTAGATATGGAATCAAACATCTAATGGGATTGGCTTATCACCCTCAATCAAATGGAAAGTTGAAAATTCCAATAGGGAGATCAAGAAAATTATGGAGAAAACAAAGTAATGCAAGCGCGAACGCCCATAAAACTGACGATGCATTACGGGCTTATAGAAATGCTTTTAAGCAAAACTCCACTGGAATGTCCCCATACAGAATTGTGCATGGAAAACCTGTCATCTCTCCTTAGAACTGAGAACAAAGCCATGGGCCATCAAGAAACAACTGCACTTTCAAGCTACAAAAGAAAAGAGACTACTCCAAATGAATGAGCTGGAAGAGCTGAGAAATGAAGCTTATCACAATGCCAGAATCAACAAAGAAAAGACCAAGAGATGGCATGATCAAAAGATCTTAAGGAGAATTCGGGCGCAGAGAACAGTTGCCTCTCTCATACAACTCCAGCTAAAGCTATTTCCGTGGAAACCGGTCAAGATGGAGTGGTCCATACACGCTGGTAGCAAGGCACACCCCTTCGGGAGCAAAGAATATCAAGACTAAACTGAGGTGAATTCAAAGCAACCACGAGATCAAAGCATTATCTTCGAGGAAGCATAAAGGAGCGATTTAGATTTGGTGGAGAAGAAATTTACTAAATCAAGACACTCTACAACCCGTGTCTAGCTAAGGACATTAAATCGAGCAAATGAGGCAACCCAAACAAGAGTCTTTATTTTTGTTAACTTTGATTGGTGTTGATTACTTTATGATTTTGAAGTTTTACTTTGATTTTTCGTAAGTTTCGTTAGAAATTTGATCATTTGCTAAAGTGTTTTTTATTTTGGACAGGAAAGATGAAATGAAATCAGAAGTTATTATAAAGCACACTGCCTCAAAATGAATTGTGCATAAATTAGCTACAAGGGGGAGTATTTCTATCTCTCTAAATTTGTTATAGATAATAATGCATAGTTGAAGTTTGAGAAATTTGATGATTTTAGAGCCTAATTAATTAGACAACTTTCAAGTGCTAAGTGCTTAAATGCTTTGATTGGAGTATATCATGCTGCAATGATTGCTGTTCATAATTGAATTGATGAAATTCTCTATATATGTTTTCATTAAGCCTTAATTGTATAATGATTTGAATCATGGGTGATTAATTGAATTGAAGGTAGTTTTTAAACTTATAGACATTTGAGGAATCACCTTGTCGCGACACTTGGAAAATTAGGTCGCCACATCACTTTTATCGCAACAAGATGAAAAGCTTGTTTGCACTCTAATTTGCATGTGAAGAACAAACTTTAGGGCACAATGTGAAAAGAATGTTCTGAAAATACTTTCTATGTCAACATAAAATAATTTTGGACTCAATTTGAAAGAGCAATTTTATGTCGCGACACAAAGTTAAAATGTTGTGACACAACCGAAAATTGAATGGCTGAAGAGAGTGTCACGACATTCTTCTCAATGTCGCAACATTTAACTGGTCTAGTTTCCAATTGATCGAAAAACCTATGTCGCAACAATTATTTCTCTGTGTCGCGACATTGTATTAAAAATGGAACAAACATTAAGGCAGTTACTGTCGCGGACAATATTTCTTTTGTCACGATAGGATTGTAACCTGTAGATAACCCTAAAGTTGTCGCGACATGAATGTTTTGATAATAAAGGCTGGGTGCAAATTTTAATTTGAAGAGCCATAAGATAAAATCCACAATTAAGTCTAAAGGTTATTATTGTGACCTAATCATTAATTGTCGCGACAAACGTAGAGAAACATTCATTTATTGAGCCATTAATTGAAGAGTGTTTTAAAAACTAAAAGTGTAAGACTATGAATTTACAGTTTTCATGAATAGTAAATTTCGTTTTCGATTAGTTAGATATTTGATTGGAAACAGTCAAATGAATAGTAATTTTCGAAAAACAAGCCCCCGAAAAATGTGTCATAATAATGTATCGAGTCCAAAGAAACTGCAAAATAGATTAATGCTGCTGTAAAATTATGTTAAGCGGCGAAAATGTAATTTTTCGAAAAATTAAGAAAACGATAATTTGCCATAGAAAATCCGAAATTTTTCAGATCTCTGAGGCGATCTAAACTGACTTCACCTCGCAATTTTTCTCGCGAAATCTAGTTACCTAGTCAAATTTCGTTGAATTCCGAGATAGTCGAATTTTCATGAAATTCGAGACGACGGGCATCAAGTGGACCCCGAAAACGAGATTTTTAGAAAAATCCAAAAAAATTTCAAATATTTAAAGAATGTCCATTTAAGATAGATGAAACTGAAACCGAGATTTAAATAAATGTTTTAGCAAAACGAAACCTCAAAAAAGTGTGACACGGGCGCGACGCGCCATATGTCCACACTATATATAGTCACTAAAAATGAAAATATCTCACTTTGGCCTTATCCAAACTGTAGCAGTAGAGAGAGAGAGAGAAAAAACAATCTTCTCTTTGATTCACTGATTCATTTCTGGCCTGATCTCGTTAGGTCAAGAATACAACCCATCCACGCTGACAGAGCTAAGATTTGGTGGGTGCCTTAATCACAAGATTCTGCCAAAGTCAAAGGTTCAGGTTTTCAAGGAAACCGAGAAAAGGCGGTGTCCCGGGAAACCATGCCATTTGAGGTAGAGTTTTTCTCCTATTCGGATTAATTTCTGTCTAAGGGCCTGTGTGTGTCCAGTCTTTTTTCTCCGCCCCATGACTATATTTTGACCATAACTTGGCCATCATTCATCCGAATTGAGTGATTTAAATTTCTAAGTAAACTATACTGATAGGAGAACATTTCTCCTTGAAATAGGTCTATCCAAATTCTGACCCATTTGGACTCAAAAATGCATTCAAAGTGGAGCTATATTCAAGCAGTTTCTCTGTTATGTTTTTAAGACTCCATGACTGTATGTTAGCCATAACTTGGCCATCACTCATCCAAATTGAATGATTCAAATTGCTAAGCTAACTAGACTGATAGGAGAGCATTTCTCCTTGAAATAGGTCAATCCAAATTTCGACCCATTTGGACTCAGAAATGCATTCAAAGGGAAGCTATGTTCAAGCAGTTTTTCTGTTATGTTTTTAAGACTCCATGATTGTATTCGCTGAGACCCTGGCCATCACTCATCCCGAATCGAAAGTGGATTAAAAATTACTAAGTAAACTAGATCGAGCAGAGAACATTTCTGAATAGGTCAATCCAAATTCACCCATTTTTGACTCGTAAAATGCATTCAAAGGGAGCTATGTGTTCGATAGTTTCTGGTCTCTGCTTTGAAAACTGAGTAATCCCGGTTGTTTAGGATATATCTTGAGTTTCGGTGATCCGATTTGGGTGATTCTAGTTGGAGAAGAACCCTAAGAATCGTATCTAAAAATGAGTAAAAAGAACAAGTGTCAAATTATGGATTAAGACCCCTGAAATTGGGTATCACATACTGTTTCCAGTGTAAACAAAGTAAATTGACCAGTTTTGAATAAAAAAGGCCATAACTTCTTCGTCCGAACTCCGTTTTGGGTGTTCTTGGACTCTATAGATCATTGAGTCAAGATTCTATCCATATTCCTGTAGATTACAGGGGATGATCAGAACATGACTGAAAATATATGTTTTTCACCAAGTGTGTAGGTTGCTTGGTTATGTCGATGTGGATAGTCGGGTTTTGGCATGACCATTCTATGGCATGTCAGGCTATCAGACGGGTAGTATCCATGAGTTAGCATAAGAAAATCATGAGAACAAAAGAGGTTGAGTTCAATTGATTTGAACTCAATTGAAGTGATTAAATGCCAAGGGCTGATGGAAAGTATAGTATAGTTACCAGTTTAATTGAACAAGATTAAGGTATGGATGTTAATGGATTTTATGGATAATGTGACTTGTAAGTGGAAGGTGATAAAGGACAAGGGTGGAGGTGGAAAGTTTTGTTTAAAGGAAGAAAAATGGCTTAAATAACCAAGGTGAGGGAAAATGTAAATGTTTATAAATATATATATGTTATATATATATATATATATATATATATATATATATATATATATATATATATATATATATATATATATATATATATATATATATATATATATATATTAATGTTTACCAATATATATATTTTCATATCTATGTTATAAATGTTCAAATGAAAAAGAAATGTGGTTTTCTTTGACTTTAAATTATGTTGAGAAAATATGAAATGATTATGGCTCTCATAGTTTTTATAAAGTATGTGTTGACAAAATATGAAATGATTGCATCATAGTTTTATAAAGTATGATTTATGGTTTCCAGCATGAAATGAATGTTTATGAATGTATATTTTATATATACATATTTATATGAAAATGTTTGAATCCATGGTTAACCTATGTTATAAAGATAAAGTTTAAAGGAAAGTCGACTAAAGTACTTTATGCATGCATGGTACATGGGACAAGGGTTAGGATTTTTTTTTATAGAGAGAAGGGAAGAGTGATGCATATTGCCATGCACGTGAAAAGTATGAAAAGTTTACCAACGCATAATGTGATTTATTCCATAGTGCAATGGTATTTAAAAGAAAGGCACGATTTATCTGAGGCTCTCGAGCCATCGATCGTAAGACCTGCTTTCCTGCAGTTCTTCACGGGCCAACTAGTGGTTAACAAAGATGACACGATTTCTCGAGGTTCCTCGGGGCCATCTATGATCGTAAAACCGTTTCCTGGTGTTCTTTTTCACGGACCAACTGCGGGTTAATCTAAGATGCGTTCCATCGATACACTGATTCAAATAAAGAAAGTATATTGAAAAAGATATGTTGATACAATTGTTTTACATTGTATTTGATCTATATGGAAAAGAAAGAAGCAAATGTTTATGGAAATGATATGTTTATAAATTGTTTTGTTAATTTTTATGATATGGAAAAGAAAGTAAAGTAAATGTTTATAGAATGAGATTCTATGCAATATTTTAAGACGCTGTATTTAAATAGAAACTATGAAAAGAATGCAAAGTGAAAATGTTTATGGAAATGAGATCTCTATACAATTGTTTTACACATTGTATTTGAAATATATCTGGAAACATTATTTTCCTATGAATTGTACTCTCACTAAGCTTCTTTAGCTCAGTCTTTTTTAAAATGCTTTTTAAAATGTTTTCAAGTGCACCGACAGAATCGAGCATCCTCCCGCGCTGATTAATTCCGCCTCACGTGGATTTACCACCTTTTGCAATGTATAGTTTTATTGTAACAACTACTTGTACACCTTTATTTTGTAATGTATATAGGTTTTAAAAGATTGTTTATATATCTATAATGTTCATAAAATGATTTTAAAGTTTGATTTGAAATTGGCTCGGTGGACTTGATGTGTCCCATCGCTGATGCGATTAAATTAAATTGCTTTTATTACAGGTGTTGTAAATCGGGACATGTCCGAAAAATATAAACTGGGTCATTTTTTTTATAGCCATAATGTTTGAAAAATAAAAAATTCATTCCACCATGTTTCATAAGATTTTAATGGAAAACGAATCGATAAATGAGTTCGCTTCCACTGATTAACTTTTAAAAAGGTTTAAAAGAAATGAAAGGTTTTTTTTTTTCGAACTGCAGGGAGTGCTCTGAGGGTCCCCGAGTTAGGAAAAGGAAACTCGAGTTGGGTCCCTTCAGAAAGGCCACCTCCTTCCAATTGCCTCACATCATTCATACTCTCAC